>LUCM01000789.1:0-98337 GCA_008360955.1 Fasciolopsis buskii | reverse complement strand
GTTATTCCTGTCTCTCTACCCCAACACCATCCGCATCCTACCAGACTGTCTACAACCAGCTAACGTCAAAATCTACTGACTTGATCTAGTTTTATAAAGATGGTTTCTTTGGGTCTTCGTGCTCCTTAAGTTTCCCACCCAATAATCGGAAATGACTTCCGTCCCGCTTTTGGTCTTTTGGCTTACGTAGAACACCGTGTTTCGTTAAACCACATCACGACGTCTGCGCTTATACGCTTTCTTTTTTACTTGGTCGGATGACGATCCAGTCGCCGTTTTCTTCCATTTTGGACTAATCCTCTATCATAACTGCACCAAAGAATTACCCATTTTCAACAACACACAATGTTCGACACCACGTTTTCATTATTAGACCTCCCCCCGATAACAGTGGGTCCAGGTAGACTGTTGCCTAAAAGACATTCTGCAGCCAAAGCAGAATTCGTGCTTATGCTGAGACTAGGAACAATTCGCCCATCACGCGACCCATGGGCATCCCCACTCCACATGTTGCCAAAAGCAACGACGATTGTCGCCCATATGGTGATTATGGGGCATCGAAAACAGTACAACTGTTGACTGTACTGCGAATCCCACACCATCCACGAACCTCTTAACAGCTTCAATAAGGTAAGGCCAGATAACGGGTGCGTCGAAGAAGACATTCAATAACTTGTCATCCCAATGACATATTTGGCCTATAACAGTCCTTTTCGCATACCTTTTAGATTTAAGCAATTGTAGCTCAAACATTCCAGAGTTCTGGGCCAAGCGCTTCGAGATCTGAATTCCCACCTTCGCCGTATTAATGATGGTGTCGTCAGTGTCATTGCGGTGAACACGAACAAAACGAGCATCATTGCATGGTCTTTCAAAAGCCTCTAGGCAGCAGACATTCTGTTAGCACCGTATAAGCGGATCCTTGGTGCTCCATCTATCGAATTCCTTGGTTCTTTACGTTGAATGTGAAGGTATTCTTACCGCTACAGGAGCATAGTCCGTGCCATTTCGATTATCCAGAGTCACAGTCTTTTGATGCTTCCAACCTTCCTTGGATATCACCAAGCTATATTAGCAGGTTTCATACCCGGCTTGCTGGCTTCCTATATCTGACTCGTCATCCACTACGGGCTTCCAAAGTCTGACAAAAAAGTTGCAATCCGGAAGTCTTTCCATGACTTCGGAAGCCAACAGAGCCAAATGCAATGACCAAGAAGGTTTTCTAAAGTCACCTGTTCTTGCGCACAGAAAATGCCGACTACAGGCCATCGTTCCGTCTGGAAAACTGATTAAACTGCCGTCTTCCGTCGATGCCGAACAAGGCAGATGGAGCACGGTTTTCACCGCGAATTGGTGAATAATGGATCAATTTTCGCAACAAAACAGAGTTCAATTGCTGAAGAGGACCGTAGGTTACACTATGAGAAAAACAATTCGCTGTCTGTTTATTGCAGAATGACAGCGCGAAATACCGTCTAATACAGTTTTTTTGAGCCTCTCTCACCTGTAGCAATACATGGGCCTCGATTTCGAGTCCAATAAAATAATCCGAATTGTGATAACGTGCGTCAGAGCTCTCTCGCCTCCTTATTCATAGTGTTAGCCCCTATGCTCAGCATTCTTCAATATTGGGATCGAGAATTAATCGATTATCTGTATTTATGCTTCACGACAGCACTTACCGCCTCTTCGACCATATAGCTCGTACCTGTCATTTTGTACTATACGTTCAAAGATTCGAACATTTGATTCGGTTTATCCAAGTGCACATTGAGATGCCGATACTGACTCTACCAATATTCTCGAGTAGAATTAACACATCAAGCAGAACCTTAGTCGTACTTTCCGCTAGTTTCTGTATAGAGCATGCCTCAGATAGTTCATCTTTACGTGTTCTACTTTTGAGCGCTCTGCACAGTATTGTTCTGAGATGCGGTCCGCTAGCAGGTGCATAATATCGACTACGTGTCTCTCTAGCCTGTAGTATCAGCCAATTAATAAAAACTGAGTCCGATCAGAGACGGCTTGTTAGAGTTTAAACATCATCGCCAACGCTTGCATTATTCAGCACTTGAAGATCTATTTATACAAACTCGCTCGTCTCGTTTGTGTCATGTTACTTAATACTCTCTTTATAATATAGGTCCACATCCGAAGTGATCATAAGGCCACAGCTGATTGACAGCACGTCCTCTTATATCTACTATATCATACCCGCGAACGACTGCAGTATTAATTATGTATCCCTCCAGGAATCCTATGTGTTTTACTATCTATTTAGTTTGAATGTCCCTCTATTCCATGCCCTCGGTCAAAGGTTTTGTATTTATAGGTATGCGATCGTTTTCGACCATACAGTACCATTCCTCCTCCACAGTCTCTACAAACATGTTTATCGTTCCCATCCTCCGTAACACCGCCGATATTCTTTTTGCTCTGAGTAAGATTCGTCATTCCTATCTGGAGACAGCTATTTATTTTAGCCTCTATTTTCAGCTGAAAACCACCTTTAGTTTGCTTGTGAACACGTGGTTTGATAAGGGCGGCGATATAACTTAAAACTCCGAGCAATCCTCACTCTAAGTTACGTGACTCACAGTGATTCACCTTCTCATCATTTCTTGTTAATTAAGTAAACCGTCGACGCGTCTAAATTCAGCGATATGATATCTCAGGTCAGTTTGTGCTGCCTTCTCATCTATAATTCATATATTATGATACTGGTTCAGCACACCCTGGTAAATTCTTTATGAGGTAGTTTGAGACCCCTGATTCTGATATGATAAACAAGGCCGGTCAATAAGGCCACATCCTCGATCACTCGCGAGTTCTATCGATATGTTTGGTATTGTTGGTTCCGGATCTAGTACGTGCTCTATGACTTGGCTCGCAAGCCCCGTATTTATATGCTATGTAACTAGTGCGTCCCTCAGATCCAGTCTGAGCTATTCAGACACCCAATCTTAATTATTTTATAATATCATCAATTTTCGCCGATCTGGCATAGGCTGTTTATGCGGACGGTATAAAATGTCTTTGTTAGACATAAAGAGATTTCTTAGAGTGCTACTAGATGTTAATAAATTTCTCGTTTACTCTCTGAATACGATCTTGTTGATAGGAGCACGAGCATAATAATAGATATATGTGAGTACACGGCGATAGTATGAAGAGTACCGTGGATTTCAGCGTACGATAATAGTGCTGTTACATACTCATCTTAGATAAATTTATTCGATTAGTGGGTACTTAGGTGAGGCCAGGAAGATGTGCATGCGAGAGAGTCGTCTTACAATCTACGCGCCACTCCCTGTGCACACTTAGAAGCGTCACCACACTCCTTTCAACGATGGAAGCTAATATCTCTGTGCCGTGTGAATAATCGGTCGCCTCAGTCTGACGCCAACCAGAATAAGTAATATGCAAAGTAGTGTGAATATTGCACACTATTACCCTGAAAGATCGGATTACGTCAAATTTTACTCAATTGGACCACGATACTTCGCGATGAAGTAGCGTATATTTATCTTCAGTAATATGAGGTATCGTATTCTTCAAAATCTACTGTGTACAGTATTGCAAGTTTTTCCGTTCACGATCAAAAAGAGCAAACAAAACGCTTGCATCTCGTTGTATATGTCTTCGTTCCGATCTAACAACCTGGCATACCCAAAAAGGACTCGGTGCTTTTAAACTGTGGCACGTTGAGTTTTTTAGCTACTACGTTAAGTCGATTTCCCATTCTAACATAGCTACTCCGACTTCTTCCTGCCACCTCGAAACAAGTACAAGAATACCGACAGAGTTGGAGAATAAAAGCAGGTGCTCATCATCACGGATGCACACGCATTCGATTCCGTTGAAGCCTTCGCGGACCACCTGTCCTACGCAACGGCAAACAAAAACTGATAGGTCTAACACGTTTTCTTTCGAACTAGACGTGTCTGAGTCACGTGCCTTCCGTTAGAAACTCGCGTTTGACTCGATAGACGTTTGGGATGAGGAACATAAATTTTTTGTGTTCCTCACGATCATCGTTTATCTTGTGGAACTTGTATTCGGTAAAATATCCGTTTTGTTCTCGTTTGATCGCCACAGCCAGAGACGAAAAGTCACCGGCACAGAAAATCCGATGAAAATCTCTTAGCTGTAGAGTATCTGGACATGCGTTCCATTTTTGTCAAACATTCTGTTCGCAGCAGGCTCTATTGCAAAGCCACACGGGCTCCGATTCGTTGGCGCTTTGGTAATGACGTCAGAACAGGAAGTTGCGGCTCCTATCCACCAGTCCAACTGTGACAATGACTTTTTCCGATGAGGCACAAAAATGTATCGAAAAGCATTGAATTGTTCAAGAGATGTAAATTCCATAGTATCCACTGTAAAAGACTAATTTCAGTAAACCCAATGCGTCAGCTTCGATCATCCCACGCCATCGAGGATGAAAAATGAAGAAGTATTGCCATCATGCGAATTGGACCGCGAGCACTAACGCTTCGATGTACCAATCTATTTGGTACTTTAATGAGCGTTACAAAAAAAATTGTAACAGGCTGCTCATGTGGTCAAAAATGACATCTATGGTCACGATATCATAACAAATATTGCAATTACAAGCAGACAATCGTTACACAGGATGTGCTCATATGTGGAAACGGCATTATGCAGTGACATGCACCTGTTGAATAGTATTATGACGTATTGGCAAATAATGCAATGAGAATTCCCTGTTCATCTGTAACGAATGGAGTATTTTGAACAAAGCAAATAAACAAACAAACATTTCTTCAAACTAACACTTGTAACCTAGTGTCCAACCATGCTTAGTATATGGTTTTGGTCGGGCCAGAGTTATAAACGCTCAACTATTTGGTGATTGGAGCCGACTATCACGGTTTGTTCAATTTTTTTTTATCGCGATCGGTGGCAATTCATGCACTAGCAGCATACAGTACATGGGCAAAATGTCCCGTCTGTCACGATGCAGTTAGCTATAGCGAACGAAGAAAAAAAAGTGAAAGTTACTAAACATAATGCTTGTCACTCTCATCGTTACATTTACATCATCAGAGGACACAAAGGCCCAACAAAATCCAGGTTTGCCACGAGCCACTTCGTCTAGTGTTGCGCGTAACCTCAAACTAACAGGTAACCAAATATTTGGAAGATTTCAGATTTGTAAAATGGGACGATATCGCTTTGTTTATAAAGTTGTCACCGATTTTAGCGACCTAGAGTCAACTTCAGACGGCATTAACATGAAAAGCCTGCACGGAGTTAAATATAACTTTTTCCGTATGCATAGTAAGATGTCGAATCTCCTTGATAGATTCGACCAATCAAAAAAATTTCATGCTAAAATTAAGCGAATTAAGGCAATAATTTTTTATTAGACGCTGGAAATGAATCCATTGACCGTTGAGTATTCAAAAAAGCTGACAAGTACGAATCAGAATAAATAAAAATACGTGAGCGAGTTTACAATACATCTGTAACATTCCGTCCTTCTTTAGATTCATCGGCGTGTTGCTTACTTCCAAACGCAAGTTACCCAACGAGGGTAAAATCCAATGGCTGAAATCAGATTAATCGGTGATATGATTGGGCCATAGGGTCTGCATGGACACCGGTTATTCACTTACGTTTCTACTGAAAGCTTTTTTTCTTCCATAATTCATAACTTAAGCACATCTCTAAGCACGTGGAAAAGTTCACGTTAATGAATAACTTTAGAGCATTTTTAATTGGTGAATGATATAATTTAATAACACAGCGTTGTTGGTAGATTGTAATGCACCAACGTTTCGACTACCGATGGTAGTCTTTCTCAAGCAAAGTTTAAAAATTTGATGTAGAAAACTTTGCCTTTGAGAAATATTACCCCTGGTAGTCGAACGTCGTCTGCATTACATCTACCAACAAGCAGTGTTATAACGATTATATTCATTTCATAAATTAAAAACCAATACATGGCGCATACATCTACCAACAACGCTGTGTTATTAACTTAGATCATCACCAATTAAAAACCAATGCCATGGCGCATTACATATACCAACTACGCCTGTGTTATTTACATTATGTTATCACAATTTAAAAACCAGTGCAGGCGCCACTTGATTTTTCGATTCCACTCCTTGCCTCATTTTGGTCTTGAAGCTTTATATCATAGTGGCCAACGAGCACGTTCAGACCAGAATGTGCAACGAGACACAATGTGACAATCGCACGAAGCAATTAATATCGCTGCTTCTTAAGAGTTGATAAATCATCTCATATTCAGCTGGACCGTTCGCGACGATGAACCTGAACTCGATTGTGAAAAGGGGCTGTATGACGACGGGGTACAAGCTTCAATTTCGATTACGAGTAGTCGATCAGGTACAGACATGCCTATGTTCTAGAGAAGACTCTTCAGATTGTCTCATTCGGGCTTACCAAACAGCATGCCTTCCGATCTCGCTAGACATTGTGTGTGTTGCACCTTCTTGCATGGGTTAATCATCCATTTCCGTTCGGAGTTTCTCTGCAATCATCGAGGTCCTCCGTGATGAATAACTTGAGACAGTGAACAGTCGCGATATTTCTTGCTGTTGAAGCCTCCCGGTCTGTTCTGGACCACCTTATCTCGAACTTAACGCAAACAGTGCTAAGCTATGAGAATCACAAAATAAGGAAACTTTCAAATGTCATTCGGCTGACCTGACCCAAGGGTACGGTCCGGATACCGGAGGTCTTGCTTAGGTAATAGTTAAACATTTATTAACGAAGCTAAAATGTGGCTGGAGGCTAGAAATTTAATGAAGCTACAGTCCATGAATTAATTGCAAACACACCATTGCGGGAACGAGATACCACTACTGAAAGGAGATTCCAGGTTGTTGACGTGTGAACTAGAATTACCTACCAAACTATTTCATCCGGTTGTAGATGAAATCAACAACTCTGGTGCACAATACAAACGGCCCGTTGAGAGTACCTGTATGGACAAGTGGGTGGTAGGTTATCACTAAGTTGGCAATGTGTAATTTGTCTTCTTATTTAAAATAAGAATGACTAACCTGACGTGTAGAGCACGGGAAATAACCCCGTTCTCACCTGATTCTGCTCACTGATAGTCTGAACGACGTAAATAAATTTCGGAATATGCAGCGTTCACATCAGAGGTGAGAATGTACCTTTAATGTTTCCGTTCTTACTCCAACAAGAAGGCAGATAAGTGAGTCTACACATTATACGTGACGAAACAAGTCCAGCTCCCGGATCGCTACTCCACCCACTTGATGTTCTTTGGAACGCTGTTCCGTAGGGATTCACTTTTGTGTCAAGTTGGAATTCCTCATTCCGATTTGAGTAGTGTACGAACGCTGTTTCCTTCGTCTTTCGGGTCTTCCTCTGACTGTGCTGGTTTTCCGATTGCTGTGAATGACAACCTGAATTGTGGTTCCTCTTCTGAGGAATCATTTGTTTATCTATCTGAAGCTGGTTGCAAGCTATGCTGTTTGCCAGTAGACGTCCTTGTCGTCTATAGAGAGCTTCTGACATAGTTCTGATTACCTATTAAGAGTAATGCCTCTGATAGGTTGTGTCACGGAATTGATCGGCCTCTCCTTCTGTTATAGTCGGATTCTGTTCTACATTAATGTTGCGCATTTGGCACTAGTCGGCTAGGGAAAACAAGTCTATTTTGTTTCGCTTGCCGTTGAGCTTAGCTCTAGATCACAACGTTTATCGCCAGCGAGATAATACTATCATACATGTGGATTGTGAAATTAGTCTCCTATTTTTAGGTTGCCGTCACCTTATTAATCTCGATTCACTTCAGTGATCTGGAGACTACAACCAGAAGTTATTTCCACCTGACCAAAAAGGGAACAAAGCGTAATTAGAAGACCAGGGTCACTGTCAGTCGAGTGTGAGAGCTACGACAGCTTAGAAATACGGAAGATCATTAATCATCATTGACTGACGATACCCCTTGAAGGCATGATGAAACGTTGGCCATTTCAAGCCGGGCCTCAGCGAATCAAGAACATCACGAAAAAATACCAATCTGAGTACGATTAAAACCAATTTCGGAATTGTACTCTTCGATTCAGAAAATTTAAATCAAGTGAGATTATGAACGAACCTTTCTATTGATGTGTTGCGCAAGCATGCGACACAGTTGAGATTGTAACTGTGCCTGGTGAAACTATTGTTTGTCTGAACACCGTCGCGGTGTGTTTGTCAGAATCAACATTTTCTATCGGGATGTCTTTCGATTCCATTATTTGGTCAATGATCAGAAAAACGAGATATGAATTAGAATTCATTCCTTTGCTCATTCCAATCAATGTTGATTCCCCCGTATGTTTTGTCTTGTTGTCATAGACTTTTGCGTCCAGTCGATGAGTTAAGACTGTCTGTGACCTGTCTGATGTGCTTGGACTACTGAAAAAAAAAGAACATACCCACCGCAAACTGAAGTCGTTTTCACACGGCTCGCCTATGCCGTGAGTCGTGTGCTCTCTAGATTTTGGAAACTGTGTCATGACTAGCAACGCCAGGTTATCTGCCCAGGAATCGAGATCACTTATCAGTCTGTCTCACATCTCGTTGTTTGTCTGGGAAACACAATAGGGACTATGCTCGTTCGGCTACAACTATCCTTCCCATATACAATCGCAAGGTCCATTTGTGCAGAGGATTACACGTTGTAACGATAATTCTGTTTGTTTTTGTATTTTGCCAGAGATTTGCACGCTTAACCGCACATGGAAGTAACGAGTCTGTGTTCATATGCTGGCCCCACAATTCGGCTTCATTGGTCAATCTAATCCAATCAAAGCATACTCGTAATTCCCTACGAAATGTATCTCTCTCATTTACCTCTCTAACAGCTCAATAAGGTAAGGCCACATAACGGTGGCATCGAAAGACATTCAATAAATTGTCATCCCAATACTATTTGGCCTATAACAGTCCTTTCGCATAACTTTTAGATTAAGCAATGTAGCTCAAACATTCCAGAGGTTCATGGGCCAAGCGCTTCGAGATCTGAATTCCCCCTTCGCCTATAATGATGGTGTCGTCATTGTCATTGCGGTGGAACACGAACAAAACGAGCATCATTGCATGGTCTTTCAAAGCCTCTAGGAGCATGACATTTCTGTTAGCACCTATAAGCGGATCCTTGGTGCTCCATCTATCGAATTCCTTGGTCTTTACGTTGATGATGAAGGTATTCTACCGCTACAGAGCATAGTCCGTGCCATTTTCGATTATCCAGAGTCACAGTCTTTTGAATGCTTCCAACCTTCCTTGGATATCACCAGCTATCATTGCAGGTTCATACCCGCTTGTTCCGAGATCTCGTGTCTACTGGCTGAGCTTCTGCAAAGGCCATCCCGGAAGTTTTCCATGACTTCGGAAGCCAACAGAGCACTGCTAATAGCCAAGGAAGGTTTATCTAAAGCACCTGTTCTTGCGCACAGAAATGCCGACTACAAGGCCATCTTCCGTCTGAAAACTGATGTAACTGCCGTCTCCGTCGATGCCGAACAAGGCAGATGGAGCACGGTTTTCACCGGCGAATTGGTAATAATGGATCAATTTTCGAACAAAACAGAGGTTCAACTACTTGAAAGAGGACCGTATATACTAAAGAAACAACGTCTGTATTGATCAGACGAATACAGTTTTGCCTTTCCAATGTGACTGCCGTCGATTCCAGTCCAAAAATCATTGTCTGTCAGTTTCCTATTCACGGCAGCAATCCTATTGGAGAAAATTATCTATATGTTCACCGACTTACCTCCTCTTCGACCAACTGACAGCAGTTTTGTAACTATACGTCAAAAATTCGGAACATTTTGATTTCGGTTTATCCAAGTGCACTTGGATGTGATACTATTCACCATTTCTCGAGTAGAAATTATACACATCAAGCAGAAACCTTAGTTCGTACTTTCCAGTTCGTACAGCTCACGTATTCATCCGTTTACTTGAGCTCAACTGACGGCGCAGAAGCAAAGATCGTCTAGTGTACAGCCGAAAACTGTGACCAGGACGGTAGAGTAGAAAAATTGCAACGTGCCGCTTAATTTGATCTCTCACCACTGTCCGTATGCTGTTAGAGCAATCAATCCATAGGCACACGATGAGGGACAGCAGTCTGGAGACTACAAAACGACGATGCTATGGTACTCAGGAATTGATTTACATCTGTTGAAGCTCATCCATCCCGGTCAAAGGTTTTGTATTGTAACTTAACTCGTCATCTAATGTTTACCAACAGTTTTGCCCACTCAACAAGCCGACATTTCGACTGAGAAGTCTAATTTCTGAGCTATTATTTAGCTTTTTTCACTGAAAACCACCTTTAGTTTGTTTTGTGAAACCGTGGATTCGTAGGGATGAACGATAGAAATCGATCAAGTGGACTAGTGAATCTTCATTCTTGTTAATTAAGTAAGCAAATGGATCGGTGGTGGTAGCTTCATTCGCTAGGACAGTAGAACATCGCAGGTTTCTGTGGAGAGGTTGACAATGGCCACTACTGCTGTATATGTTACTATCCTAACCACGATCAAACACTTTTATTTCTATAATATCACAATTTTCGGCCGAATCTGGATAGGTGTTTTATGGCGGACGGTATAAAATGTCTTGTTAAGACATAAAGAAATCAGGCTACTAGATGTAAACATTTCGTTTACTCTTTTCGATTGTGAAGGTAAGACAATAAAATTTGTACATGGCAGAGTGTGAAGAGTACCGTGGATTGAGCTAGAGAGAAAGTTTTCTACACAAAGTTATCGATTAAGTGGAGTGGCAGGCGGGAGATTGTCAGGCGCGTTAATTCCAAGGCAGACTTATACTTGGGGTCAAACTTTTCTGTGAACAAAGCTTTGGCCGATGAATGTTGATAAGCCTAGCCTCATTGAATGCCAGTAATTTGGGGTTTGTATTGCACACTATTACCCTGAAAGATCGGATTACGTCAAATTTGTGACTCGATGCGACCACGTACTTCGCGATTGAAGTAGCCGTAGATTTTTCTTCAGTATATGAGGTCATTGTATTCTTCAAAATGTACTGTGTACAGATTGCAATGTTTTTCCGTTCACGATCAAAAAGAGCAAACAAAACGCTTGCATCTCGTGGTATATGTCTTCGTTCGATCTTAACAACCTGGATACAAAGGACTCGGTGCTTAAACTGTGGCGTTGAGTTTTATGCCTACTACGTAAGTCGATTTCCCATTCTACATAGCTTCCGACTCTTCGTGCCACCTCGAAACAAGTACAAATACCGACAGAGTTGGAGAATAAAAGCAGGTGCTCATCATCACGGATGCACACGCATCGATTCCGTTAGAAGCCGTTCGCGACCACCTTGTCCTACGCAACGGCAAACAACTGATAGTCTAACACGTTTTCTTTCGACTAGACTGTCTGAGTCACGTGCCTCGTTAGAAACCTCGCGTTTGACCGTAGACGGTTTGGGGATGAGGAAAATAAATTTTTGTGTTCCTCACCTGACTCAATCATTTATCTTGTGGAAACTTTTTTCGGTAAAATATCCGTTTTGTTCTCGTGTTTGGATCGAAGAAAATCCGTGAAAATCTCTTAGCTGTAGCAGTGCCTGGAACATGCGTTCCGTTTTTGCCAACATTCTGTCGCAGCAGGTCTATTGCGAAGCACACGGCTCCGATTCGTTGCGCTTTGTTAATGACGTCAGAACAGGAAGTGGCGGCTCCTATCCACCAGTCCAACTGTGACAATGATTTTGTTCGGATGATGGCACAAAAATGTATCGAAAAAGCCTTGAATGTACCAAGAGATTAAAATTTTTCCTTATATACCACTGTAAAGACTAATTTCAGTAAACCAATTGCGTCAGCATTCGATCAGTCCACGCCATCGAGGATGAAAAATGAAGAAGTATGCCACATGCGGAATTGGACCGCGTCACTAACGGCTTCGATTACCAATTTATTTGTAACTTTAATGAGCGTTACAAAAAAATAGTAACAGCGCTATGTGGTCAAAAATGACTCTATGGTCACGAGATCATACAAATATTGCCAATCACAACAGTACAATCAGTTACACGGATGTGCTCATATGGTGGAAACGGTTATTCAGTGACATGCACCTGTTGAATAGTATTAATGATATTGAGCAAAATAATGCAGCGAGAATTCCCCTGTTCATGTAACCGATGAGTATTTTGAAACAAACAAATAAACAAACAAACAAACATTTCTTCAAACTAACACCTTGTACCTTGTGTCAACCATGATTTAGTATATGGTTTTGGTCGGCCATAGTTAACCGGTCAATATTGTGGTGATTGGAGCCGACTATCACGGTTTGGTACCAATTTTTTTTTATCGCGGATCGGTGCAATCTGCACTAGGCAGCATACAGTACATGGGCAAAATGTCCCCGTCTGTCACGATGCGTTAGCTATACGAACGAAGAAAAAAAAGTGAAAGTTACTAAACATAATGCTTGTCACTCTCATCGTTACATTTAGCATCATCAGATGACACAAAGGGCCCAACCAAAATCCAGGGTACCACGAGCACTGTCGTCTAGTGTTGCCGTAACCTCAAACTAGCAGGTAACCAAATATTTGGAAGTTTCAGATTGGTAAAATGGACGATTCGCTTTGTTTATAAAGTTGTCACCATTTTAGGTTACTAATAGTCAACTCAAGGCATTAACCATGAAAAGCCTGCACGGATTAAATTACACTTTTTACGTATGCATAGTAAGATTCGAATCCCTGGTAGATTCGACCATCGAAAAATTTCATGGCTAAAATTAAGCGATAAAGGAGTAATTTTTTATAGTGTGGAATATCCATTGACCTATTGAGTATTCAAAAGCTGACAGTACGAATCAGAATGAAATAAGAAATACGTGAGCGAGTTTACAATACTTTGCAACATTCCGGTCCTTCTTTAGATTCAGTTCCGGCGTGTTGCTTACTTCCAACGCAAGTTACCCAACGAGGTAAAAGTCCAATGGCTGAAATCAGATTAATCGGTGTATATGATTGGGCATAGGGGCTGCATGACACCGGATATTGACTTACTTTTCTACTTGAAAGCTTTGTTCGTCCATAATTCAATAATAAGTACATCTTCGAGGCACGTGCAAAGTTGCGTGAATGAATGAACTTTAGAGCATTTTTAATTGTGAATGATATAATGTTAATAACACAGCGTTGTTGGTAGATGTAATGCACCAACGTTTCGACTACCGTGGGTAGTCTTTCTCAAGGCAAGTTTTAAAAATTTGATTGTAAAACTTGCCTTGAGAAAGATTACCCACGGTAGTCGAAACGTCGGTGCATTACATCTACCAACAAGGCTGTGTTATTAACATTATATCATTCATAATTAAAAACCAATACATGGCGCATACATCTACCAACAACGCTGTGTTATTAACATTATATCATTCACAATTAAAAACCAATGCATGGCGCATTACGTCTACCAACTACGCTGTGTTATTAACATTATGTCATTCACAATTAAAAACCAGTGCATGGCGCACTGATTTTTCGATTCACTCCTTGCATCATTTGGTCTTGAACTTTATATCATGTTGGCCATACGAGGCACGGTTCAGAGCAGATGTGCAACGAGACACAATGTGACAAATCGCACGAAGCAATTAACATCGCTGGTTCTTAAGAGTTGATAAATCATCTCGATATTCAACTGGACCGTTCGCGACGATGAACCTGAACTCGATTGTGAAAAGGGCTGTATGACGACGGGTACAAAGCTCAATTTTCAGACTTACGAGTAGTCGCATCAGGTACAGACATGCCTATGGTCAGAGGAAGACTCTTCAGATTGTCTTCATTCTGAACTTACCAAACAGCATGCCTTCCGATCTCGCTAGACATTGTGTGGTTGCACCTTCTTGGCTGGGTTAAATCATCCATTTCCGTCGGAGTTTCGGCAATCATCGAGGTCTCCGTGATGAATAACCTGGCAGACAGTGAACAGTCGCGATATTTCTTGCTGTTGAAGCCTCCCGCGTCTGTTCTGGACCACCTTTATCGTCGAACTTACGCAACTGTTGCTAAGCTCTGAGGGATCACAAAATGAGGAAACTTCAAGATGTCATTCGCTGACCTGACCAAAGTACGGGTCCGATGACCGGAGGTCTTGTTAGGCTAATAGGTAAACAATTTATTAACAAAGCTAAAAGTAGTGGCTGGAGGCTAGAAAATTTAAGTGAAAACTACAATCCATGAATTAATGCCAAACAACCATGGGAACGGGATAGTACCACTACTGAAAGGTAGATCCAGGTTGTTGACGTGTGAACCTAGAATTACCTACCAAACTATTTCATCCGGTTTGTTAGCTGAATCAACAATTCTTGTGCAAATACAACGTGCCCCGGTTGAGAATCACCTTATGGACAATGGTGGTAGGTTATCACTAAGTTGGCAATGTGTAATTTGTCTTCTGTATTTAAAAAATAAGAAGGACAACCTGACGTAGAGCACGGGAATAATCCCCGTTCCTCACTGATTCTGCTCACTCATAGTCTGAACGACGTAAATAAATTTCGGAATATGGACAGGCGTTCACATAAGAGGTGAGAATGTACCTTTAATGTTCCGTTCTTACTCCAACAAGAAGGCAGACAAGTGATCTACACATTTATTACGTGACGAAACAAGTCCAGCTCGCCGGATCGTACTCCACCGCATTGATTGTTCTTTTTGGAACGATGTTCCCGTAGGATTCACTTTGTGGTCAGTTGGGAATTCTCGATCCGATTTGATAGTGTACTGAACGCTGTTGCCTTCGTCTTTCGGGTCTCCCTCTGACTGTGCTGGTCCGATTGCTGTGAATGACAACCTGAATTGTGGTCCTCTTCTGAGGAATCATGCTTTCTATCTGAAGTCTGGCCAAGCTATGCTCGTTTGCCAGTAAGACGGTCCTTGTCTTCTATAGAGAGCTTCTGACATATTCGTTGTTACCTATTTAGACGAATGCCTCTGATAGGTTTGTGTCACGGAATTGATCGGCCTCTCCTTCTGTTATAGTCGTATTCTGTTCTACATTAATGTTGCGCGTGTTTGGCACTAGGTCGGCTAGGGAAAACAAGTTCTATTTGTTTCGCTGCCGTTGAGCTTAGCCTCTAGATCACAAACGTTTTATCGCCAGCCGAGATGATACTATCATTACAGTGGATTGTGTTGTTCCGTATTTTTAGGTTTGCCGTCACCTTTAATCTCGGATCACTTCAGTGATCTGAGACTAGCAACCAGAAGTTTATTTATCCACCTGACCAAAAAGGGAAACAAAAGCGTAAGTAGAAGACCAGGGTCACTGATCAGGTCGAAGGTGAGAGCTAACGACAAGCTCATAAATACGGAAGATCATCAATCACTGACGGACGATACCTCCTTGAAGGATGATGAAACGTTGGTCATTTCAAAGCCGGGCTCAGCGATCAGAACATCACGAAAAACACCAATCTGAGCTAAGATTAAAACAAATTTTCGGAATTGCTAACTTTCGATTCAAAAATGCACAAATCAAGTGAGTTTTATGAACGAACCTTTCTATGAATGGTTGGCCGCAAGACATGCGCACATTGAGATTGTAACTGTGCCTGGTGAAACTATGGTTTGTCGCTGAACACCGTCGCGTGTGTGTTTGCAGACATCAACATTTTCATCGGGATGTCTTTCGATTCCATTTTATGGTCAATTGATCAAGAAATAAACGAGATATAAATTAGAATTCATTGCCTTTGGCTCATTTCCAATCAATGTTGATTCCACCGTATTGTTTTTGTTCTTGTTGTCATAGACTTTGGCGTCCAAGTCTATTAGGTTAGACTGTCTGTGACCTGTCTGATTGTGCTTTGGACTACTGAAAAAAAAAGAAACATACCCACCGCAAACTGAATTCGTTTTCACACTGCTCGCCTATGCCCGTGGTCGTGTGTCTCTAGATTTTGGAAATTGGTGTTCATTGACTTACAACGCCAGGGTTTATTGTCCCAGGATCGAGGATCACTTATCAGTCTGTCTCAATCTCGTGTTTGTCTGGAACACAATAGACTATGCTCGTCGGCTAAACCATCTTCCATATCACAATCGCAATGTCCATTTGTGCAGAGGTTACACGGTTGTAACAAGAATAATTTCTGTCTTGTTTTTGTATTTTGCCAGAGATTTTGGCACGGCTTAAACCGCACATGGAAGGTAACGAGGTCTTGATGTTCATTTATGCTGGCCACAATTCGGCTTCATTGTTCAATCTAAAATCCAAATCAAAGCATACTCGTAATTCCCGTACGAAATGGTATTTAGTAGCTGTCTGTCTTGATAAATGAATTCGTCCGAATTTGGGCGGTATGTGAGCTATTCATTTCCGAGTTATTTTCAACGTGATTCTCAGAATCGATAACGTCACGTCAGTATGACTCGATTCTCTTTACTAACTAATGACTTCTTCCGATTTATAGTCCTGCGCGCCGAAAAGAGAGTTCAATAAGAGGAAAATATGGCCGTAATTCAGCAACTAGAGAATTCTGAAGTATCATCAGTGCAATTTCATTTCTGGTTGTGGCTTTTATCTCATACGCCCAATCCCTCTGCCGGTCTGAATGTCGAATCTCTCGAACCTCAACCGGGAGGTCTATCTCAACCTACTTGACTCCCCTCACACTAACTTTTGGTCATCGGCTGACTACCTCCATCTGACTGCTAATCGCAGTCTGCCTGGAAGACCAATGGGCGTCCACAAAGTCTACGGAGTGTTTCAATAGTTGGCCCAATGTACTACTGGATGAAAGTAATTGAGCTCTGCTTGGCCAGAAATTTGATTGAGCAAAACACATTCCGTTTAGCTGGGCTAGTGACGACCGCACGATGTTCGCTTTTCTTGCTCAAGAGTCAGCACGATTCTGATTGGCCGTTTGTAGTTGTATGTCATGATGAACTGTACCGCAAGATTCACACGTGGACTTATCATACAATGGCTTCTGAGTAGACAACCCATGCGGTTATTGATTGTTCCCGACACCTTCAGCTTTTGTTGTGTGTGCATGAAGTAGATTGGGGCGTTTCTTAAAAGCTAAATGATCAGTTGGGACTGAAAGTTATTAAAACTCCGTTGATGTTGTAATTTCAGTTCTTCCCAGCATTGCTCGAATGAGGTCGAACCACAACAACACCGGAAATGGGTTGCGACGAGAAGCGCTGCTTTCCGGAGGTGAGTCTCTGGAACAATTTGAGTAGGCTTTGCCGATAAGTACCACTTCTTTAACATCTCTGACAAGCAACTCCATGTATTTTTCGATACATTGGTTGCGCAGCTCTGGGTACCCAGTGCTGTATGTGTGCTGATACGTATAAGCTTGCTTTCACCATTGTGTGAAAACTGGTCTGAATGAGACATACACAAACACTCGTTGACGGTCAGAGGTCGATCCAGCGGGCAATCAAGTGCATACGCTTATGGCGAACGTAAACGCTAACACACAAGGTAAGGGGTCCAGCCAAATTGTGCCTCGATTCTCATTGGCTCTTGGCATGTACCAAACCAATCATGCGGTTCGCGTGATTCATTCTACCGACTGTTCATGCTGCGTACTACTAGGGCCTATCTGAGGTAACTCAAAGTGTTGCTGTTGGTTTCTTGCAAGTTACTCGAGTACAAATGAATTACTACGCGCCATCCGGGAGTGCACGTTCGGAATAAGATATTCAGTTGCGTTACTTGAGTCCAAGTATCCTACGGTGATAGGACAAATTTTTGGAGCGAAAGTTCGTTGATCTCATCACAGTTGACTGTGTCAATTTTGAATTTCCCAATACCCGTACCACACGGATACCAATGTCGTCTGAAGATTCAACCACAAACTTCTTTGTGCAAAATGAGAATTTATTACTACCTATTTTGGATGTCATTTGTTTATTTATTTATTTGTTTCATTTTGACTAGGAGGAATCGCCTCTGATGACTGTACCTCGTGCTCATTTAGTCGTCATAATTGAACCTGGTTAGTTCACTCCAGGTGAGTGAGCATTTCGAAATGGGTTACTTTAGAGTTTGCCAATTGTCAGTCTAACGTGACCACTGCGGAAATTACCAAGACTCTTAGGAGCATACATTCATATAAGAGTGAAAATGTCTGTGTCCTATTGTCATACTGATAGGAAACAAGCGGGTTGACATGACGGGGTAATCCTATTGTAGTATTCGAACTTGAAATCACTGTACGGAATCGGGTCGGTCAAAATAACCGACGGGTACGGATTACAAACCGGCATTGAGTTGGCTCCGAGCCAAGCTATGCAGACCGATACTACGAGAAGACCATAATGGAAGGGAAACACCTTCAAGTTGCACTTACAATTCATGACTGTAAATAGGAAATTGGAAATATCCCAATCGATGGAATACATTCCATCCAGTGGCCTCCGGGGAATGTTTTTATTTCATGACCGTTTGTGGCCACGGGTCTCCTTAACCAGATATCTAGGTCGGTTAGCACGACGTGGTATCACGTGACTTGCATGTGGCCTCTCCGCACTAAGATGACAGTGGAAATCGGTCATAGTTAAAATAAATCCGTGACATGACTAATTGGGCACAGTGTGTTCGTCGTAAATGGGAATTTCATAACCTTTTATTAACCTGCTTTAAATGATCACATGTTATCGACGGAAGTAGTTCAGATCACGTGATTAGAAGTACACAAAATACCCAGTCTAATTTCTTTACTTCAGTTGGCTAATTGCACCGAATAAATCAGCCTCGTGCACATACAGTTTCATAGAATGTTGATACAAAACAAGCCCCTTGGGCATCGGTCTGTTTGTTTATTTCGACAGCGCATCTCTAGTTCACGCGCAAAAAAAGTTCCAGCTGCCAACCATCTGCTTCCTAATGTGTCGTTCCTAGCGGCGCCCTAGATGTTCGTTTACTATTCGGTAGCAGTGAATACAACTCACAGGGGGGCCAAGGATCCCGGGCCAGAATAACATGACTGGTTACCGCCTCAAAAATCCGAGATTCAACTTCCAGTAACACGGTTCATTCTGGCAATAGACAGAAATCCACTCCGTACCGACCAGTCTTAAAGCCTGAACTATGGTGACCACAATTGGTTCTGCATCACTTTGTACGTGTATGGAAAGACCTTGGATAGTTTTTATTCTCATCCGATCAATTAGAGATTAGGTTATATTTGGGGTTCAATGATCGATATTTTTGTATACCAGATACTATTTCACCAAAGTCTCGCAACCCTGGTTACTTTAGCCTGGGTTAGCTAACTTGCCGAACTGTATGTGAATAGTGTTGCCTAACCCAGCAAATGGGATCTAACCGTGAGATTGAATGTAGTTCAGATTGACTGATGACTACTCAGGGAAGGTGAAAATCAATCAGCCCAAAGGTGACACTCTGTCAGATAAGACTTGTTCTCTTATGGACAAACCCATCCAAATTCCTCTCCTATCCAATGGTGTTGATCTATTCAACTTGGTTAACGAGAACGTATGCGAACAATGAACGGAGAGAATGATATGTTAGAAGAATTTCACTTTTTTCTATATGCATTTAACTCAAGTGTCCTCTAAATGGGCTGCTATTCAACACTGGTGAAGTAACTACATCCCCTTAGACCACGTTGTTTGGAGGCAAAGAGCTTCCTATCCAATCTATTGAATAGTGGAATAGGAATGACTCAGACAGTGGCCCAGATTTTGTTCTTATCGAAGACCTACTGTGTTTTGTTGAATCCACCATAACAAACAGATGACCATTTGATGAAACGAACTGTCTCGGTAACCAAATGGAGCGCATGGTTGGCCGGAGAACCTAATCATCTTCGCATTATCGGCGGGATAAGTGGTCTTGCCGAAAAGAATTCAACAAAGGGTCGAAGTCACAAGCTGTGTGTGTGTGTGTGTGTGTGTGTGTGTGTGTGATAACCCCATGAAAGTACGGGCGGGGTATACAGGATAGCGTTCGTAACCAGAGACAAAACTATGAATTCAGTTCGATGAGTGTGCCTCTATTTACACAGGACACATTACCGGCTATATGGATTTTGAACCCAGCAACCGGTAAGTCATCCGACACATCAAAGGCAACGTGAACCATCGTCTAGTTGATGAACGAATTTACAAAACAACGATGAAACTGTTAACGATCATCGGCGTGCCCCACTGAACACATGCGATGATTTCGACTTCCGAGGCACCTTTTTTCTCAGCTTACGAGTCCAATTCGATGATTTATAACCATGGTCCTCAGTACCATCATTTTCTTGCACCAAACTGAATGTTTTAAACAATCAGATAGAATTTGATTCACGTTTCTAATGCTCTATTCAAATATTTGTAAATGATGAGGTTCTTAGACGATGCCGCAATGATAATAAATTAAAGCGTTGCAATGTTGAAAAATCAAAGGTTTTCAGTGTGCCTTCAGAGAAATGTTTATTTCCTATGGCACTATTTTTATCTTATCCAAGGGGGAAAACGCGATTTTGTCTGACGGTAGGGGAAATGATCAAGGGAAAACGATGGGCACAACAGAACCGATTCGGCGGATATGATGTCTGGAGTGGAACCCGATAGCCAGCTAGGGTTCCACGAATAATCATCCCCGGTTTTCAACAAGTACCTCCTGTTCATTCAGCCTCAACCTAACCGAGTGTTCTTCTCTATCCCTTAACTCGTTTTCTATAGAGATGCAACAACATGCCATATTCTTCGGACTGTTCATTGTGAAGTGCCCAATGAGATGGTGATCGGCTATAAGGAGGTCCCAACTAGCAACATTCAAGACAAAATGCCAAGTTGCTGATCCCTTGGCCACCGTGCACATAAGTGACACACTTCTAAGCTGAATTAACGGAGTACCAACAGACTGATAAACAACGAAGAATGCTGAAACAGGAGTACTAGGTACCATGTGATTTTGTGGTGAAATCCCAGTTCCTTGCACGGGAGACAGTCTATTCAGCCAGCAAATAACGAACTAAAATTCGTCAACTAGAAATCTAACGTAGACAGTTTGGAGCCCATGACGGATGCTGCATGGTTATACCCATTTCAGTGCATTATTTGAATGTGCACGTGCTCTAGCATTCGTGTGCTGGAAGTGAAACCAAAGACATTTCACGTCTCACGCCACTCGGGCACATGTAGGGAAATGAGGTGTCGCTTAATCGAGAGGATTGCAATAGCAGTAATATGCAAGCTGATATGGGAAACCATTCCGAACCGTAAGTGGCTATTGACTATGCTCCCTACTACACGTGCAACTTCGCGCATCACAATATGATCATCAAACCTGGGTTAGCAAGAAATCAAAGTTCCGTGGCGATACAAACACAAAAAGATCTTGGGTGATAAAGTGATACCCAGTCGTATCGCTCTGCTAATCCGAAGTAGCTTTACCACATTCGTTTTTCAGTAGCGGAAGGTAGTGTGGAACATGATAGATTCGATGACATCCTGGATATGTAAGAAAAGGAAATGGACAAGGCAGCAATCTGTTTAACCATTAAAACAACTGCTAGGACCCGGAGAGAAAATAGTCACAACGTTCAAATGTATAATCGGCTAATTACAGCAAGCACAGTATCACTAGATAATGTTAACTACAGATGGCTGGGAAGCTTCTTGTTTTGGAGTGAGTGAATGACTGACTGAAAGAAAGAATTAATGAATGAATCAAGCAAGCAATCTACCAACCAATGACAGAATGGCTGATCGGCACAAACAGCTAGCTAGACAGGGGAAACAAACAGAGAGACAGACAGACATACTGACTGAATGACTGACCGACGTGAAATTGTCGACGGTTTTAGGAATTACGAGTGTGAGGAATTCATTGAGCTAGAAGTCACTACATCGTCAATATCACATGAATTTATAAATTTTCTAATTTTATACTTCGAATGTTGAGGCCAATCTTATGTTGTTTAGATAGACTTGACTAGGCAGCTTTTGAATCTGAGCGAACTTCTTGTTGCATGCTGCATTTTGGGCATTCTTTTAGAAACGTACTTTACCTTTGCAAATGCATTGTACGCTAAATTATGACTGATCACATGGTTTATCATCTTGCTTTCCCACAACTTCGCTTGTGAAAATCTCACTGAAGATCTGTACCAAGGAGAAGGAACTTAAATTTTACACACCTTACTCAATACTGATCTTTTTGTATGTATCTATTTAAGTACGCGAATGTGTGAATCTGTGCGTGCCTAGCTTCGCTTGCTTTCGTGCCCACAGAGTAATTTTACATGTTTGCCTCACTCTTGCTTTGTGTGCATGTGTGTGTGTGCATGTGTGCGTAGATGTGCATACGGTTCTCACGTCAAACCAGTTTTCTCCCGCCTATTGATTCATCCACATGGGACAATCAGTTGTACGAATTCTCATAACTAACTTCCTTACTGGCCAATTCCTTCTGCAATCCTGATGAGACAATCAAGGGGTTAGACTTGGTCTTCAACCAATTTCAGATGAAGTAACACATGCAGACATTGCTGTCTGAATCGGATTGGTTGTTTACTCCAAAATGGATGTCCCAATTGTGTGTGAAAAAATGTTGTCTAAAATTTGACCGTTAGGAAGAAACGAAAACGTGGTCATGTGCTAACATGTGTGTAAACAGATTTGATTCAATCACTTTTTTCAATGAGTAAATTCCGGGTGAGAAACTATGATCCATTGTGGCACAAATACTAGTCGATGCGGATCGGTGGAATGCAAATTTTTAGTACATCATCAAATCATTTTCGTGAAGAGGACTCGAAAATTCGCATTAAAAGATATTTGCTTTGCAGTCTAGAAAAATGGTTTTATTAATATAGTCTATAAACGCTCACGTTGGTTATCAATAATTGCCCGTTAACGGGAAGTTGAACAACTGAAGGATGTCGAGTGGGGGAGGCAGAAATCGAATCCGTGACCTTTAGACTGAAACATTCTGGCGTTGACAGCTGACCATCTCAGTGAAGTGTACAACGCAAACAGTAGAACGAAACCGCCCACTTGAATCATTTTACTAATAACCCGGCGAATTATGGTGAGTTGCATAGTACTGAATTGGATTGTGTCGAAGGATAAACTGACTGTAAAAGTATAAAACTTCGCCAAAAACTGAGCAAACCTGAGGAATATTCCATTTTGGTCCAAGGACATTCTAAGCAAACAAGTATTTTTTCTGCCGCTGTCTTTGGTCTGTCGTAGCAAAAGCAGAAAAGTGTAAAATTCCATAGAACCCTACGACAGAGCGTGCAATAGCCTGAGGGATTGAACGAGACACATACCACGATAGAGGAGACCGGCCGGTCAATAAAATCAAGGAGAAGCTTGACATAGCGAAGTTCAGCGCCCACGCGATCGTTCAAAGCCTTTCCTAAACATGTAAATGCATATGTATCTATATATTTATATGCGCACATGGAAAGAGGGCAATACGCACATATGTACGTTCATGCACAGCGACAAGCATTTATATATACATGAATACATAAGTACAAATTCCGTTTTTTGATGATGTGCCTAAGAACACCAAAGAGGATTTTGTTCTACTCGAGGACAATTATTATTGCCCATACGAATGGAACGGTAAGATCTCCTCGGAATCACCCCAACCATGTTTTCAGTTATTGCCACTCATCAGTTATTCGTGCTGATTACTCTCCCCTCTAGTCAACCCTGAACTTCAACAACACAGTTCGTTTAGCCTAAAATGCTATCGTGAATCATCGGGCTATTAAGGCCAGATGACCTCAAGCTTCTAGCGTGGATCATATTATACTCGTAAGAAAATCATCGCAAATTAGACTTTCGTGTGATGCACCAGATTCATTTGTATGCCTTCAGCCAGAGCGCCACTTGTGCACATAAGGAGTTCATGTTCCTCCGTAGTCAAATAATACCATACTTGCATTGAACTTATAGCTGGTTAAGGCATTATATATCAGAATTACTTCTAGTCATTGAAGTAAGATTGTAGCGCCAGGGCAAATATGATGATGAATGAACAGGAGAGCATAGGATATGCAAGTCTGTTGGGTGACAAGGTCCATGAAGCCCGCGGAAGGCTTTTGGGAAGAGCGATGTCCTCCAATCCACACATAAGACATGCTACCGACATCAGCAGACAAAAGTTGAGACGACATGTTCCCCCTTCTGAAGGCTCTTCTCGATTGTCCGACAAAAAATTTCAACAATACGCCGTTGTGATTATTCGTTTGAATTGGTCCTCTTTGAGTGAATTTCTGCGGGTTAAAGTTTGATCGCATCGAAACCGCTCCTACTGTTCCGTTAATATTCCCATTCCTAGACAGCTGGAGAGGATAAATAATGGAAAGTTCGCTGGCATTTTGCCCATTCGTAAGTATACATTATTGAGGAAAGTGGGAGGGTGTTGATTTGATTATGTTCCAGTTGCCCTAGAGATACGTGACTGATCATTATGGTGAGTAAACATATAATGATTCGGAACAAATATCTGGTCAGTATTTGTTTTTATTTAATAGAATTATTTCACCACTAATCTCATTTCATCGACTGTTTGCTGCGCACTGGCCGAAATCTCATGGAGAATTTTGTTTCAACGAACAGATCGATTAATGAAGTGCAGATTTTTAAGGTGGCACTTGGTAAACAGACAGATGAAGACAAACGTGTTACGTGCATAGTCGTTTCACTTAGTCCACAAATAATAATGCTAACAATAGTATTAATAAAGACATTTTCACTTTGTTACTCGTTAACTGTTCAATAATTCGGAAAGCAGGCCTAGGCCACTGAAGGGATGCCGATTGTAATGGGAATCAACGCTAGCAAGAGCTGAACCGGTAATGTTGGAGTCAACCGCAGCGAATTTAACAGGTTGAGCTCTCTCGGCCACTTAAACGACGGTCAGCCAGAGTATCAGTGGCACAGTGAATTGACAGCCAATAAATTATGGGTTATGTAATACAGAAATATCTGTTGTTGTTCAGAATATATCGTTTTCATCAAAGAAGAGTCCAAGTGAGCAAACGTTTCGGTTACCTTGAGTAAATTCATTTGTTAAATCAGTTTTTCAATCGAACTACCTTTTTCGATGGATTTGATTTGATTTCAATGACAAATTCTGATTTCGATACAATGGCGGTACCTTTTAGGATTGTAACGGCGATACTGGCCTGTGTTAGTAATCAATAACCAATGAGAATTTTAATGCCATTCTCCCATAACTCGGTGTTGTTACGGAATTTTTTGAACAATCTAACACGAATCTCTATTTTTCTAAATGCATCAACTGTAAAGTTGCGTTGTCCATGTCTGTCTTCCCGAATCTGAAGTTTGTGTGACATCAATGTGAAAGCCGGCTTCTTCATAACGGCAGGATGTACAGGTCTCACCGAAACTGGTGTAAAAAGGGTCACTTGCCCACATAAGTTCCTTCCGCCCTAATATGCAACACATCAAAAAAACAATACTTGGGTTTCTTTCCGATTATTTAGAAGGGAAGTGGCAAAATAGGTCAACAAAAGAATTGTAAACTTTGATCCTACATAGCAAGCAGATATGACAGAAATTCACTCAGTAACTCGCTTTAAACAGCATCAGCAGATCTCTGAAATAACGCAAGACGAACCCGCTAGGGTGACCACGATAACAATTGTTCTCAACAACTTGACATATGACTTTACATAAATACAGCATGCGTAGACGTTGACGATCTAGAGGCTGGCCATTGTCCTTCAGTATACTTTCGATTATTTTACTATCGCATCCAATAAACAGAGTATAAAATCATTTCTGTCTCATGCTCCACGAAGTTTTAGAACTTTCAATTTCATATCCGTTGTGCAGGTAGGTGAATTACCACTGAAATGTAATCCCGGGATATCAGAAATAGGTTGGATAACTTCTTGATTGAACCTGTGAAACACACTGATATGAAGCACTCTAGAACTTAGTGTACATTGACCCCACGTACGTCAATCTGGAAGGAAAGCGCTTTACTCAAGGTAATATGTTTACCCAGTTCTAGTGAAGCGGGACGAGGTTCGTTCGGAAAAACCACCATTTCTCTTTATTATCCTTTTCTCTGATTTCGTGAAGCGTTGCCAGAATAAAAAATTTCCTGTGTTAAGTGCCTTACATTTTGAATCTTCAAAGAGGTTTCTCTCGTCTTATTAGTGTCATTCCAAGCAACTTGGACAGACATAGCAAAGACGAGAAATTTCTTCAAAGGATTTCATTCTAGAAATATCTGTTTTGTAAATATGTCGCTGGTAACTACATGTTATGCGTCCATCAACAACATTAACAGGCCGCTGAATTTACACGTTCTATGTCTTCCACTGCTGAAGAAAGTTGCAACATTCCCTGGTTTATTGCTATTAATATACTTTCCACATTTAAGTATTTTTCCTCCTTGTGGGAAAAAGGATGTGTGAAATAATGCTTTAGATTAAAGAAAATAACTTTTGTCGTAAAACTTGAAGGTAAATATAAATGCCACTATGTTCACTTTTGCATTTGATTGATTTCCTGCATCTGAGGCCTGCTCTTGATATAGTTTATTCGCTTAATGCAATACAAATTTCGGCATTTTTTAGTTTGTAATGGCGGATATAGTTGAACAAAAGAAAGGTTTTAAAAATAAAATTCATTACCCCTAAATCGGGCACTAAACGATCTCACTGACCAGAGCTCACTGCTTCACTGCGAAGATAAAAGAAGCGAACGACTGACGAGGTTGTTTGAATGACCTTGATCCAAGGTCAACTCCGGTGTAAATCAAGATTCCTCTTGAATAAAAATTATCCACTTCATGGCTGGTAACAATTATTAGGTCCTAGTAAACGTAAATTATACCAGTCATTAAATGACTAACTTTAGCCTGTAAATACAGCCTTGATTTCGGGTGCTTTCTTCTGGACCAGCGAGTTTTGTTATTGTGTGTGGATGGAAACCGATGATTCCTGTGACAGTAACAGACAAGCATATGGTTTTCATACTCTGTTATGAGCTCATTTTTCATGTTCAGATGAGTTCGCCTTGACAACCAGGCCCACGCATGTTTAACTGGCCTCACTAAAGTTTACCAACAAGCATGATGAGAGAAACCCGTAAATAAGTTCACGACATTTGCTACTACTTATTCAAACCTCGTAAATGCTAAGACCTCAAAAATTTTGGAATGCACAACCGGCCATACCTGTATAGTGTCACATTTTAACTTTACCTTGTGTGATCAGCGAAGGAGTCCAGCACAAATTATTATCTAACCACGGATTTGCTAGCGTCTGGTGCAAATCTCGGATGCGAAAAGACATTTTTGACAGTCACCAAAAAACAAGCCGCAAACACTTCCAACATAATTTGTGTATATAAGTTTAAACAATCAATTCTTCCATGCGCGTTTTCCATTTGTTGGGCAGGGTCAGAGCTGCAGCTATCTGACGGTCCGACTTCGGGATGAAATTAGATTCTGCTTTGATTTCCGTTGTAGACCTTCCGCAGTCCCAGGGGTAGGACCCAAGAGGTTGGGATTTCCGTTGGATTATTTAATCTTTGTATCGAAAAACGTCGTCATGTTATAGTTGGGATGTAAAATTGATGCCAAGTAGACAAAAATAATAACAAACCATGGAATGGCAAAATGCGAAAAATTAAATTTTTCTTCCTTTTCTTGTTAAATGTCCTTCTCCGTTTGTACTTTATTGCCCTAACGTTATCTCTGATTCCATTTGTGGCCTGGCACCAAGCTTCTCTTTAAGGCGACATTAAGTATATTAAAATGCATACTTATTCATATTCATCTTTGTATCCCTTTGCTTGCGGTACGATTTAAAGATGAACGAGGTTAGTAACAAAGCGCGAAACACCAGGTTTGACAAAGACAAAAACTATGGGAAGTCATCTATACTCTTCGTTGCATACATTGACAACTGTAAACCCGGTGATCTTTTGTGGGAAACTAGTTTTTAACGATCAAAAGGAGTTATAAAACAGGTATGCACACACAACACACACACACACAAACAAACAAAAGCGTCTATTGTCGGGACGATTTTGCGCCTTCTCACCCAGTTAATAGACACGAGTTGCCAAGCCAACGAGAAACAAGAGATAATTGATCAGTGTGGGGGTGTATGTCGGCTTGTTTGTGTGTGTATGTACGCCTTTACCACTTTATGTCCCCTACGTCTGCTGCTGTTCTGGTTGTCGGGTTGGTGATGATGATGATGACGACTTTGGTAGACCGTAAAATTCTTAACCGGTTTAGTCGAGAAAAAGAGACGTAGAAATCGTGACAGTTGACGATAGACCTGAATCAGACAGACAAAAGCAACAAAACTCATGCTCCCTTTCACCGTGTGTGTATGTGTGTATGTTGGTGTGAATATTTTGATCTCACATTAGTGAAGTGCCTCCAGTAGGCACTGATGTTATGGTGAAAATGTAGGAAAAACACCCAGTACAAATGATGCATTTACAGACACTAACCACCGTGAGTACTAATTATTATTTCACATTCGCCCGGCTGGGTGTCGACATTTTTGCTGTTTGACTGGTCTGAGATACCACACACTTGATGTCTAAATGAGTGAAATGGTCATTTTAATTCTATTCCTTCCCGTAACACGGATCTTGTCCGGATCCAGTCGAAATTTTTCTCCCAATAGGCAAACTTTAAATTGCTTTCTGTCTATCTTTACTTATTGGAAAGGATTTAACACTTACGACAAGAAAAAATATTTGGCCAAATTGGATCACTTAAATGGTAATTGGAAATTTCAATTAGTCGACTACACTTTGGCGAACGCGTCTAGCTCGGCCGAAAATATTTCCGACTAGATTCAAACTCGTGATTTTTTGGGGGAAAAAAACTATTATTATTATTAGAATCTCAGAAACAATATGGAACTTTGGATCATATACGCATCGGTTTGTTTTTTTCGCTCTTTTGATGTTCACTTGCACTCACAGAGGTGGCTGGACGTGTCATCACGTGATCTTACCCCAGGCCGAAAGTACCACATGTCCCGTGCTCTCACGTCGGTCACACTGATAACAGATCCCGAACTAGATAGTGAGTAGGATAGACCAGCACCGTAACTCGATAACGAATGCAAAATGTACCATTACGCTGTCTGTTACCTCGCAGTTGAACGAGCGAATTTTCTCAAGCTACAACAAATTCTGTTCTACATCCGTTTATTAACCACTATCCACATCCATCTTCTTTAAAGTCCCGTACTGAACGAAATAACTTACTATTGCAATAGTGATAAGGATGATAGTAATCATAATAGTAATCTCTTACTCCGTAATCTCTTATTCTTAATCTCTCTTACTTTTTACTGTTCAACAATTGAACTTTCAAGTTTTGTTTGCTAGAGTGCAACCTCTCGTAACACTGTCTACCTAGGCGATCACTTAGACGAGGAAAGGTGAAAAATTGGTGAGTTACAATTTCCGCAATTGTTTTTCTGCTATCTTCGGTCTATGGTAAAACTAACAGAGCTTTTTCCATGACTAGTACTATGTGTACGAACGATAGGAAATGTTTTCGCGAAAGCACGATTTCGCGTTTGTTGTCTCACGTCAACAATGTGGTCAGTCATCGCCTGTCTACCGTTTGAATTCTTCCCAATTAATCTGACATTCTAGTAGTAGAAGATTGAATATTTTCATGAAATAATTCACCATGTGATATCATCGCTCAACTCACCATAAAGAAACCATGGAAGCGTGGTGGATATGCACTGCTGATGGTTCCTAACAAGGATGGAACAGCTGTACAGTGCTTCCATGGTTTCTTTATGGTGAGTTGAGCGATGATAATTTGACATTCATCATGTTGTGAAAGCCAAACTAGTGACCATGTACCATTGTTCTGAAACTTGTACTTGACTGGCCAACAAATAAATTTCAAAGAAACATTTCCTCACTATCAAATGGATCCACCACCCGTATGAACTCCCTATGATTCGTGAACTGACCTGCTATCAATTCCCGTACAAAAAAAGAACTTGTCCAAACACTTCTCCAGTCACAAATCATTTTGATAGGCAACGTAATTTCAAACCTATTTTGCTAGCATTTTGTAAGGACTATGTTGTACTGCTATAGTTCAGGCAGGTGTATGGTTGTTGAACAGACGATTACCCCACCTCCCATCCGGACAGTTCGTCAACAATTAGCACAATACATGGGAACACTGGATTGTCTTTCCTAGACGTGTCGATTTTTACCGACCACGTCAAACTTCGAGAGACGAACATCGGTGAGTGAAACCGGGTATGTATGTGTCTCCGTGACCGATGTATTTGATTTTCACCTATTTTTCATTATTACATCCGCAACCATCACTTTGATATGCTTCTTCGTGGTCAGTGAATCATTAATCACTTGGAGGATTCGAAAGGCAAAAGATTGCCGTCGTTTGAGAATGCGATTTATCATTCCGTGATGAAAATCACAGACTGAGAACGTAACATCTCTTTTTCGTTGATTAACCTTCAAAACACGTCTCAGATAGAACCGATATAAGGTACAAATTGTGGTACACAAACATCACGTCTAATCATCACAATCAAACAGATAAAGCTTGTCAAGCTTCGTCGAAATGAAACACAAAGGACCTACGGAGGTGATTAGACAAACTGATCAATGCTGATCCAACCGAGAAGAATAAAACCATAGGAAACCCGGCTTCGGTTTTCGCTAACGGCTTAGTGACTATTGATCAACAGCTTCAACCTGTTCGCTCGTTTCATGCAATTTTACTGGACTAGGACTCCACAAATTTGATGCTAGTTAGTCAGCCCAATTTCTTTGTTTGTTCACATTGTTCGTTTGCATTGAATTAGTCTCTCCAACGTGTTTTTCTAGTGTGATTGGTTAGATTAAGAGTAGTGTTTGCATCTCGTAATTTGTATTTTCTACCTGTTCTATCCAGAACTATCAAGTAACTCAGATAGCCCGAAGTGATCCTCACTAGCTTTTACATCTCCAGTCGTTCTGCTTCAGCAGGAGTTCTCACTGGGTTACTAACTGGGTACATGAAGTATGTGATTGGCGGGGATTTTGAACCTTTTCAATGAGGTTTTAAGTTTCTTTTGTGATGAATCGTTTCGTTATTAATACTCATCGTCAATTTTCATTTTCGTTTCAATCTATCCGCCTTTCAAACGGTCACAATTTGACTCTAATGCCACATCGAGAACTCCCTTGCTACTTTTCTACTCCTATTCCCCTTTTAAGTTTCGTATCCCAAACACGTTTTGTAACAACTACCGATAAAAAAACGAATTCCGGGAAAAAGCCAAATACACTGAGTTTGTCGATCTGTCAAAAGAACAACGTAGATAGTGACAATCTATTTCGCAAATGCCATTGATGTTAGAGACGGACAAAATGCGTGTAATCGTTTTACCAAAATGACTAAAGGCGAAAGCAAAACAACGATGGATGATGATGAATAGGTGAACACCGGAAACGAAACAGTGATGTCAGGACAAAATGACGTAAGGAGTGTATCGAAAAATCGATGCACCGTCTATTAGTTTCGACTACCATGGGTTGACTTTCTCAAGGCAAATTTTACAACCAAATGACTGAGGGAACGCTTACATGCCAACTCTTACCTTGCGAAAGACTACCCACGATAGTCGAAACGTTGGCACATGACATCTACCAACAATGCTGTGTTACTAACATTATATCATTCACAATTAAAATCGGTGATGTTTCTTTAAATGCTTTTCATTTTATTTTATTGGTGTTGTCGTTGTTGTCGTTACTTTCATTTCCATCTACTGCCATGTTTTGGATGTGAATGTTTTTTTGTTCTTAGGATCATGTTTCGCATATGGATGAAAGGACAATATTGACCGCTCTCTCTGCTTATCAGAGGTATACTTACTGTCTTTGTCTGGAGAGTCATTCCTGCCTTTAGCGAGATTTGCCACTTGATGTGTTAGTAGTAGGAGGTAGCTCTTCATAAAATAATTCACCATGTGATGTCACCTTTCAATTCACCACTAAGAATCCACGAAAGTACAGTTGTTCCATCCTTGTTAGGAATTGTCAGCAGTGCATATCCACGGCACCCGAACGGGGACGCGAATCCGGGACGATGAGGAAGCTATTCTCAAGGCACAACTGTTGACGCTCTACGACGAAATCCAAAACAATCCCTATCATGCGTAATTGATCTAAACATAAGATGTCCTCTTAGTGAATGTGATTTGAGCTCAAAGGTGGGCACAATCCGTGTATTTGTGGAAGAATTTCCGTGCACAATTCATTTCCTCATCTGCTCACTTCGCCAAAACCGAACATCTTGTACTCCCCTTCAGCTCAACTGGTATTCGGCTGCTTAATTTCTACACTGGTACTTGAGTTCCACTCAAAGTTTGCTTGTAACCAAGTATTGTAAATGTTGTTTTCCGTGCAATTTTATCCGAAGTTCACGATAGCAGGCTCTTTTATCAAAAGAGTTCGTTGCCGAGTACTTTGTTCTTATGAAAACACATCTTGGGTGAATTCCTGAGTTATTGAAAAGCGCACCCCCAGTTGAGACACCACATGTCATAGTACACAAACCTCGAACAATAACAGCTTTTTTTTGAACCTTGATGTCCAGATCTATCAGGTTGTTCGTGGACATTATGTGCATTCTATCTAACACTTGCATTTTGTCACCAATTTGTACCTGGAACCACACAAAATTCATGAATGCTTTTCTCCATAGTGATAGAGCAACCTAAATCGGTCTTTCGAAATTTGTGGCAGTTCGTGTGAAGCAAATTGTGTAAAATAAGCCAGTTTGTTTAATAAAATCATGTTCCGAATGTAAGTCAGTTAACCACAACAAAAACAACAATTGACAAACAAGTGTATTTTATTACTATGACCTTACTATGCTCCATATCGGAAGAGATTAACCATGTGACATGTCCGATAGAAGTATGTTCCGATAAGACAAATCAAAGTTCTCCCAGAAAGTAATGAGTTGATGTTCCGATTGCTGCGACCAATCGTTAGTCCATCGAAAAATTACTTTTATAAGGGCAAACCATGGTAACCGAAATTTTGGCCCACCGTTGCTTTCATCAGTAAATTTAACTTCAATTGACTGATTGTCTGGTTGATTGAGTGAGTGATTGAATGAGTTACTCTACCGAATACAGGAGATGCTTTTAACCTTCCTACCGTTGAATAGAGTGTAGAAGAACAAAGCTTTTTGACAGTAGACAGAACTCAAACTACGGAGTGTAAATGGGCAATGAATACAAGTGGAGAGAACTTACCTGATTTACCAGATTTTATACTGTTCATAACGCAGAAGCATGTCTGTTTATGTATTTGGCACGCAAACCCATGGCGCACGTTCTCATTCGAACAAAATGTCAGTGAAGCAAGTGTTCAGGCAAAATGTATGTACATATGGTTACTAAAATCAAAAGAATATGTTCATGTCCAGAAAAACATTTCCGATCAAACCGTGATTGAATTTCAAACGCTATTCCGTTGAACCCAATCGTATATCCTACGACCGGATGCTTCACAAATGGTGTGGACAAAGTATATGCATCAATTGACGAATACAATGTACTCGTGATGTGAACCTTTATAGTGACAAAAAGGCGTGTGATCGACCGCGCAGCACGGAACTGTACTGATCACGACGTCATTTACTTTCGCGATTGCAATTCGGTGATCATCGATTTCGGTTCAAAACAAATCAAAGTGAATCTGAACTCTTTGTCCACGACGATGTACAACTTCTTGGTTATCAGGAATAAAGTTGTGCGAACACATGCACACCTACGGTCTCGCTCAATTCAACATGCCAAGAGTGGCACAGCGTGGATCAAAGATTTGTGATAGATTTATAACCACTTTATTTTTCTGACGTCAGACGGAACGTGGCATAAAAGTTTATTTAACGCACCGGAAGACTTGACGTCGTTGTCAGATAGAATAGCACAGTGTTGGATACAGAATTGCATTCGGAATTTTCCATTGGACACTGCGAGCATCCTGGTGAAAAAAGAAACGATATGTCGAATGGGTCGAAGAAAACGCATCGTTTCGGATGCCAATTTGATAACAGAATATTTCATAAAGATCGTTTATGGAGAACATTTCTTTTTTTTCGGTACTCCTGATTTGGTCATTTTAGTCACGTTATGATGTAAAGATCACGGACAGTTTGATTGAATATTCGATACGGCATCATTATAGTACCGGCTGTACAAACTGCACGCCGTGTGAAGTGCGAACCATACAGTCTCGTTGATTCATTGTACCTCTAGCAGTAGAACGTGTGTCACGCAAGATAGGATTTTTCCGACACTAAACCGAGAAGAAGCAGAACCCAATCCTATTGTCTTGACAACGGACTGTGAGAAAACTGCGATCAAAGACACGAAAAGAAATTGTCTCAGCACTAACGGAAACGGACTTTTCTTTCATTTTGGGCGGTGCCTTTGGTGAAAAGTACATTTGTTGGGATAACAACGATGGTACACCAGTGAACCCAATAACATCATTTTGCGAAATTATTCTAAGCCTTGGTACTCTTTTTAGTTGCCGATATGTTTGAATAGTTTTGTGATTTAGTATCGAGCCTCGAGCATGAAATCACTGACATCATTTCTGAGTTTGATTTCGACTTTGAAACCATTTGGACCGCGGCAGTCGAAGGTGACCGTAGGCAAAGATCATAGTACAAACTAGGGCTGCAGAATGTGGGCGAATGGTTGTTTTACATGACGCAACATGAACAACTAACTCGACTAAGGTTTGGCATTGGGTGTATGAATAAACAATGTCTACGAAACCTTTCACACTAGGTCGCTTAATGGTAAACCTCAGAAAAGAGCAATCCGTATGTGAACTAAGAATGGAACAGGTCTCATCCGGGATACAAGTGCGACCAGTGAAATCGTGCTTACTCATTAGTTCACAGTTTAGCTGTGAAGTATGACGAGTGTATCGGTGTGTATCGTTTGAGCCCAGGTGCTCATGACTTAAAAATTCATCTTGTTTTTTCCAAATCTAGATATAAAAGGCCTCATTAGGTTAACATCGATGTAGTTGGACAAGATCCGGGTGTCCGTTACCAATCAAGTTAATGTCATTTGCACTGAAAGGAGTTGTAGATGCGTCAAAAAACCAAATATTTATCCGAACAAATTTCCGGTGCCTGAGCCTCCAGAAGCCGGTAGCATCAACGTATTCTATAGCTTATCTCTTCTGCAATTACTGTATGGAGTCCGTCCATCCGCAAGCTCAAACACATCTCATGCCGAAGCAGAGACGAGAGAATGTAGTTATATTTGGCGTTAAGCATTGGGAGTAGCATTGCAGCCTTGTCCAGTTTGTGCACATATCAGTGATCCGGTTTGCATTCTTCGTTACAGATTCTTGGTTTTAGTTGCCTATTACCGAAGAATACCTTGGACCAACTTTGTTGGCCGAAAGCTCAGCTCATCAGCTATGCAATTTCGTCAATATTCCTAAATGAGCACTTTTCCCCAGTAACTCACCAATGAGAAGAATTTGGTCTTTATTGGCATCTGAATGTTCCCATGTTTCAATATCGTTTGCCCGATTTGATAGTTGTGAATCCTTGTACACTCCTGGGCGAAAATCTAGCTGTGAGCATTGGAATTCTGGAGATTTCACTGTGCTGAGTGCCATTTGCCTTATTTGGACGCGTGACCAATGCACCATAATTGGGATACCCTATCTCAATTCAGAGTAGTCTCGTAGCTCAGACGGTAGAGCACACGGATGGAAACGGAGTCGGTAATATCGGCGCGTGAGTTTGAGTTCTACCGGAGTGAGCAACTGGCCACAAGTCAATCTTTTTAATCGTCTTCATTTCGCTTTCGTTATCTCATCCCTTAGCAAAGGAATAATACTATAAAAAGAATAGACCATAATGAAAATCTATCCAACAAAAGTTAAATCAGACGAGCATTAGTTGAATTTGAAGCCCCGGGTTCTAAGACATCTTTCGAGACCAGACAGCTCATAACTGCTAAGCATGTCCTGCATTAGTTATGAATTTTGACGGTCGACAGAAATGATTGTTCCATGAGAAATAGTTACGTCGACCGAAGACTGGCTTCCTTCACCCAGCGGATAATGTGCATCGCATCCATTTTGTGATGCAGTGCTAGCTAGTCTCTGTTCTAATTGAGAAAGCACCTCGAGTGCGGATCAAGGCGGTTTGCCCTTGAAGGTATTCTCTTTTGGAAAACGGTTTAGAGACATTTTGTACTCTAGTATGAAGAGACCGATCTTCTTTTTCTTTTTTTCTTTTTTACTTCCTTTATTGATGAAAAACAATGTATATCAATTTTCAGGAAGGAGGCCGCGGCCAGCAGAGGGCTGCCAAGTAAGGAAGTTGATCGGCGATGGGAGGATTCGAACCCGTGACCTTCACGTGCAAACGCCTCGACTTTATCCGCTTGTTCACCGCCGGCCAACAATATGGAACGCTTCACGATTTTGCGTGTCATCGTTGCGCAGGGGCCATGATATTCTTCTCTGCATCGTTCCAATTTTAGTGCATGTACCGCCAGAGCGAAGGTTTGTTGATGAGCGATGGTTACCAATGAAAAACTATCACTAACGGATGATTTCTGTGCAACTAGCTAAGTCCAATTCGAGGTCTATTTAATTCAATCGGGTCGGGAGTAACATCCGTGAAACAGGTAAGACCTGGGGAAGAAGGGAGTCATTGAATTATGGAAATGGTTCGGAAAGCTTGAAGGCTTTTTCGTCTATCCCGCCCCCTCCACTCACCCACCTCCGCAACGAACATGCACAAAAAAGGTAGTTTGTTAGTACACTCCTTGTTTCGCCAAAACTCTACCGATGGTTTGAATCAAAGAGCGAATTCAGTGGCATTTTTCCAACGTGCAGACATTAGTTACGTTTAATGATTTCAGTGCCTACCCCATCCTACCCTTCGAGGGGCCAACCGGATAGCAGAACGCGGACAACCTTACAACTTCGAAGACGCATTAGAGCGTGACCTAACCAATAGATTGAGGGCATCTAAAACCAGAATGATTCACGAAATATCAGGCCAGACGGAAATTATTTCGGGTACATTTATCCTCCATTGGGGTGGGTTCCATGTCGTCCGTTCGACAAGAGGTTGATCTTCTATTCTGTCCCTGAAAACACGCGGTCAATTCAAAAAGTTCGTCACAATTCCCGAGAGTGAAGAGTTGACGTTGATCGGACAATAACAAATTCTAGATCAAAATTTTTTAATTTAATTCAGTCTTTTCAGTTCAAAATGGACGATTTCAAACATGTGACGGAGAATACCAAAGGATATTTCGTCAAAAAACTACTTGAAATGAATACGTAAACAAACCAACATCTGTTTGTGAAATTATTGAAAAGTACACTTAAAAATTCATGCATTGCAAAATGCCTCGTATTTTCACTGTTTCCTATTTGACCATTTTTCCGAAGTCAAATGGTAGCCCGGGTGAACAGTTCGGATACGTTTTAATCGTTTGACTGAGTGGACGGACTTCAACATCCGTTCCGTTTCTTAGACCGGTTTTCAAATTTATGCAAATGTGATTGATTAATTGCCGAAAATTGTCTGTGTACTTTCCCAGAGCTCGCGGAAGAACGGGGCTAAATAAGATTTTCAAGCAAAAATGCGTAACTTTGTTTTAGTATGAAATTTTGCTAATTCATTTAAGAAACGAGGCTGTTCATTGGACAGGTACGGCCGAAAATAGACGTGGGAAGCAATCATCAAGTCGGCTTCAACCTGATTTCCCGCACATAGACAATAACGACAAATTTGCCATCTCCGTTGGTAGAATCGAACCGGCTGGTTTCTCGTTTTTTTTTCTTTTTGTTGCTTCCGTCGTTCTTAGTAGGAGCAAATACAGTGTGTTTCACGAAACTGACGAGGAGGGGACAGACCGGCCGCGGGACAGTTCGATGGCCCGAGATCGAGATCCAAGTGGTACCGTGGCACCGGTACTCGTGGTATTCGCACTCTGACAACGATTCTTGTCAGAAATGGAGCATTTGTGAAATTCGACAGTATATTTTTCTTGAAAATTCACGTAGAACAAGCCACTCACTCAAACCCTCCAAAAAAGAAATGAGAAGCTTGTAACAATGCATTTTAGGTGCTTTTCAAATCGCATTTTGCGCAAAATTAAATTCAATCGAATTGCAAATGTGAATTGAAAACTTTCCAGCAATTTTTGTTATCCGCTTTATTCATCCTAGAATTATCCTTACTGGTAGTGGTAGCACTATTAACAGTATAAATAGTAGAAGTAGTAATAATAGTAGTGCTAGTAATAGCAACGGTAGTAGTAGTAGTAGTAGTAGTAGGAATAGAACTAGTAGTACAAGTAGTAATTGCTGTTTTTGTTGTTGTTGTTGTTGTTGTTGTTGTTGTTGTTGTTGTTATGGGAGTAAATGACTTTCAGTGCTCACTTGTGGAGATAAAAGCAAATATATGTCTTGAACCATGAATCATTGCCACTTTGTTTCATATTTTGTCCATCAGTTCTCACTTCGTTAAGAATTCCGATTCCACTTTCCGGTTAGTTGAAAAGACCAGATTCATAAATCGCTACAGAATGTCGATCAAAGTAGCTCTGTTCGGTCATAACTCTTTGTCTGTCCATTGTGGTTAGATACTGGGCGATCGATCAATGAACATGAATAGTTAGGATCGATTGAAATTCTCTCCCTCGTCACAAGCGTCTCTGCTATTCACAAGAAAAAAAAACAGGAAACCTTGAAATACGTAAAAATAAAGTGGCGAAATATTTCTGCGATCAAACTGAGGCACGTTATTCATCTGGTTTGCTCGTCAACATCTTCCAAAGAAAACGGAAATTCAGTATCAAATATGGAACCGTGTTGATCCACCGATCCGCAAACCATTCACACAGTAGCATACTAATCCGGTTGAACCGAATTCAATGGACTGTGAGCACCACTGTGTATGTGCGTGTGTGTGTGTATGTGTGTGTGTGTGTGTACGCATGTGTGATAAAAAAACAAGTGCCCTACTCGGCCAATGCATATTCAATTGCCTTCACCCGGATGCCGTAGAAACAAACGATTGATGTCACAATAAAGGTTACGAGTTGGGTGAAAATGCTATAACACTAATAGACTTTGAAGAATGCCGGATATACTGAAGTTTTTTGTATTACACGAAATAAATACTCAGATTTTATGTCCTTCTGGCTCAGTCGTATCCGGCTTGGCCTGAATCAAGCTGTAGAAATAATAGGCCTGAATTTTTCGAGTCTCATTTTGATCAATAATTCCTTTGTAGCTAGGAGCATCGGGTGTTAAGTAGGAGTTTCCAAGGCATGTAACAAGGTCAAGGAACAAAGTCTTTATTGTGGCGTAGAGACAGGAAAACTCTGACGAGTCGAGTGAGTAGGGAATATCAAACTGGATCCCAAAGGCGGAGGAACGAGGATTCAAGACAGATTCCAATTAGAAAGTTAGAGACATTAAATTGAAGGGCTAATTGCCGTGGTAAGTGGGTTTGGAATAGGTGAAAATGCCTCTCACTTACATATTCTTCACTCATAATTGTTGGTTTATAAGGTGGTTAGTTCGTTCTGTTTGTTCTCACAAAGGAGTTGCTCCAAGATAATGATGAAACTCTGATATCGTCAGCGTGAGATTGGTTGTTGCGTGAATCGAATTAAACTGTTTGACTTCGATAATGGATCGAACGGTTGTTGAGCACAGTGGCTTGCGGATTTAGTTACCTTATGTGACAGGCCATAATGGTGTACAAATTTGGTGTCATTGCACTAGCAACGTATGTGAAAGGATTTCTGTTAGCAAATGGTAAGTTTTTGACCAAAATACCTATCAAACTTGTTCAGCCTCCTTGCAAATAGCGCTCACGTTTGTATCAGGTCGAAGAATTGTCTGTCACAATTATTATCTCGTTCCGATGATAACGCATCTAGGATTCGGCTAACAGATCCACACATATCATTTTCGGAGTTTCAGATTAAACGATGCTAACTAGCTAATCGGAAAACGAGTCTGAAAAATGCGATCGCCAAATAAAATATTCATATTTCAACTGACGGTAAATGAAAGATATCGTTGCCTCGTTTGTTCACGATTTCCCATGCGTTGTGTGGGAGAAATGAAACAGGAGAATTAGAAAATTCCGTTTCAAAGGATGATCTGCTTTCTGGTGATTTATCATTCCCCTGGTTCTATTTAGTTCATTCCCAAATACTTTGCTAAACCCTAAAGGAATCTTTTAGTACAATAACTGGTAACGACAAACCCGTTAAATAATTGTTAGATAGTTTAAGATAATCAGAATGATTCATTGGGGATCACGTGATCACCACTAATGAATTCACTACTGTTTTGTTTTGTACTGACTCAGAAATCGCTTTTCGTTGAAACACAGTCCGGAAAGAAACCGACTAAAGAAGCCAGAAGTTGACTTTTATAAAAACATGATCCCAAAGGGAATAACAATAACCAAATTAAAATTAATGATAATTATGTTGTAAGATCGAAATGTAAAAAAACCGTTGATCTCGTCAGGACTCGAACCTAAGTCCGGAGGCATCCAAGTTCCATCAGGTGAACAGCGATGATCGTACTAATGACGGGGAGTACATTTCCAGTATTGGGATCGCAAATTTTCTGCGTTGGCATTCCGTGACGAAGATCTTCCACGGTTGTGATTAGCATCCGTTTACTAGTTTGGTGCCTAGTAATGTTGAATAAATTGGATTAATACTATCCGAAAGAAATACCTAGAACACAGACACTTCACCTATTGGTCAATTATGGCTAATCTCCTTACAAAACTCAGCATGCTGTAACCAGATATTTGGATCACAATGACAGCAACAACGATGCATACCTATTTGCTTGTCAGTATACTAACCTACTTAATTATTTCCTTACCCACTCGCCAGCATGCATGGTTGCTTACTTACTTGCTCACGTGCACATATAAATATCGTATGACTTTGAATGTCATTTTTCCGGACTTTTACACAGTTATGTTTATGACAAAATCGATCGTGTGAGTATTCGTTCGACAACGAGGAGAACACGCCATCGAAAAAAGCAATAAAGCCGGTCGACCACAAATCTTCAGTGTGTCTGTAGTGGCTAATAAGTAATAATAATAGTAGCAACAATAATAGTGATATAGTCCCTATGGAACTGTCATTTCACTCGGTAATCCCATACGTTAAGTTTGGATGTAGGTCAGTTACTCTTCATCTAGCGAATTGCTTGTTAAACAAGAAAAACTTTCTGTCATTATCGCCCCCTCTGATATTCCTCATGACCTTAGTTTTTAATCGCAACAGGCCGATTTTTACAGACGAACCGCTGGAATCACAAAGGATCCACGTGAAAAGTATCGATTTTCGAACAGACCGACCACAAACCAAGCTACAAAGCGCATCAGTCGACAATATTTCCGAAATGGAATGACCTGAAAAAAAAAAAGGTTTCCAGTCATTGAACGATCAATAGTAAGAGGTTACACTGTGATTAAGTAAATTTTTGACTAATCAGACGACCATCCAATCGCAAAAATACCTGCCAATGTGGAAGGGAGATTGTCTTATTGAAAAGTGAATTCAAATGACCCAGAATTAGGAGTAATTCACGAAAGATAATTCATATCGACCAGCACATGACTGGCCAGCTTTTCGGTCATCTGTGCTAATATCGTCCAGACCATCATGTCTGTTCGCCCTTTAACCTTTAGTGCTTGTCTTCGGTAACCGAGCGGTGCATTGCGTCAAGTTTGATCGTTTCTGTACCTGTAATATATATATATATATATATATATATATATATATATATTCACACGTGAATCGTATGAATCCAGCCGCGTGACTAGATGAATTCATGTGAATTCCGTCGATGGTTATAATTTTAGCATGGACATTTGTTTTACTGAATCGACGCAAATTGCAAGTTTCTTCCACCCTCCAAACCTCTGAAACTATTGGACGATTGTTTGAGACTAACGAACAAAAAACGGAAGCCGTTAAACGAAGGTCGAAAGTTAGTAAATGACAAAAACCATTGTCAACCATAAGCTCTGTTATTTACCTGAGTTGTCTTTTGGTCAATGCTTTCTACGGGTCCGCAACATTCCCTTACCCAGCCTTGTAATAACAACAACCGAGGCTTCCTCTCAGTTCTATCGCGAACGACCTAGAATGATACCAGTGAGCACATCAAGACTGAAAAATGTGAGGGAAAGTTCTTTCATATTTGCAACGGCGATGCGTGTGTGTGTGTATATGTCAGTGAGCAGCCGTACAATAGAGGTATGTGAAATGCAAGAACCCAGGTAACAGTCGAACATCGTCCGTCCCTCATCTATCAGATCAACACGGACATGAGACAACGGTTGGGAGATAGGCTCATTTTATTTCTCTCCTGTCAATCGAACGTGTGAATAAAATAACTTGACACGTGAACTGTTATTCTGTTCGCTACGATGAACGAACACATTTTATGAATATGCATGATTACGTAGTGAGTAGTGCATAACATCGGCAAAACATAGTCCACGATAAGTTTACTTCGGCGAAGGGAAAGAAAAATGAGAATGACACCCCCTTTGGTTAAGTAACATTCAGTTGAAAAGTTAGCCCGAATTATGGAAGGATTTTTGAACATGTTTTTGTCATTAATTCGAGTTACCAAAAACGGTAAAAAGAGGCTAATGCAGCTTTGGACCAGCCGTGTAAAATGAGTGTGACTCATTACCCCACTGGATGATATAGTCAGCGATACACGCATAGCCAACACACGGTACTGTCTACACCGTATAGAAAGTACACTGACTGAGTAACATGAGGTATAGAATGACACTGAGGTGGTGTATACAGTTTGAGGTCATTAGAAGTACTGACAAGGTTAAGTCCACTGAACTACAGGTACCGATAGGCAGAAACAAGTAGGTGCATAAATCATTTCACACTTGTTACATGTAGACGAACTGGAAAGAAAATGCGTACTACGGTCTTTTTGATGTGAATCGCTACGAAGTCTACCCGGGAATTTCTCTCGTTTTTTCTTGGTGCTAAACTAAGAGTCAAATTCGTTAGTTTTTGAAAATCGTTAACCGTTTGCCTATGATTAGCGCTCGAAGTACGTGTCTGCCGAATAGGGGAAACAATAAGAAAGGAGTAAAGCCAAATTGCTTGGTAAGATCCAGAGATACGGATATTGCCCTGAGGTTCAGTGAAGACATAAACGGTAAATCTAGACCAAACAACAGTTTCGGCTTGTTGAAACTCCAAGATAGAAACCATGGTGATAAGAGTTCTCGGACCATAGAACTATATTCTAGGTCCATTTCGCCCAAAGTGTAATCAACAATAATGTAACTGGAACATTCTAGGAAGAAAAAGTGCACTATCGATGCTCTTAGGAGAGGAAGACTAGATTTTTGGCCGGAAATCAATATTTGAAAGACCATACTGAATGGTACAGGCGGAAAGGGGCTTCAGAATACCGCAGACTGACCGTAATATCGATAGCATGCGGTATAATCAAAAATTATTCCTATTCAGTTAGGTTATCTTTGAATAAAAACATTCACAGAGACATGATCCAAAGGTTTGAACTGACACGATGATTCGGATGTTTTATAGAATGGAAAATGCACTTAAGCAGTACATATGAAATATTCGGCGTCGCCAGCCGGAATCGAACCAACGATCAATATCGAGATCAAAGGTTATGCAATATGACGTGTTCAATCGAGTAATTTTGCATTCAAAATTCATGTACGCTGTAGCCCCATTGTAGAGGGGTTTATTCGGTGAGTGGAGGACTGCTGGTGAGACTCCACCTGGAAACACTGACTTGTGGATATCTGTGACCAGCGGCGAAAGTACAGATGCCCTGGCCTCAAATGGAGGTTCATCCTTGCTTTTTCGTAGATTGAAGCCATCGACAACCCCTAACCAGGCCCGCTCATTTGCACAGTTTTTCCCAACGGGGAGGTCTCCTTACCACCTCTTTCCTTCTGACATGTGGTGATTGAGCTCCAAACGCCATTTCGTATCAACCTGAAGATGGCCGGTTCGAATACTCTTACCGCCGGTAAACTTTCCCACTTGACAGCCCTCTGTTGACCACAACCCCCGTCCTAGAAATGATAGACTCAGTAATTTCATGTATAAAGGACGCAAGAAGATTTTAAAATGTGTTAATCTGATTAGATCCAGCAGTCCGCTTGAATGGATCAAATACAGCTGAAAACCATAAGGACCCTGTAAAGCTGTTGCAACTGGGATGTGAGGAGTTATCGGCCGTGTACACTCGCGGTTTGTCAACTACATCCATCTGAGTCGCGTTGAGTCGTTGTGAATAGTTGAAAACGTTAACTGATGAGTATACCGAGATCCAGACCGACGGGGATCACTGCTTATTTTTAGTATAAATAAATTTATTTTGAAAACACAACGAAACGAAGTTACGAATGCTTAGTCTGAAACACGAAATTTTATAGAACCATATGATAGGGAATTCTAATATAGCTGGGGTGACTTTCAATGAAAGAACTTTAAACGAATTCGATCATTAGCCTGCTTTAATCCAAAGGAATTCCTTTTACACTTTATACCAAAACTACTTTTAGCATATTTTCTTAGAAAGCGAAGAAGCACATAGGCGCCAGTTGGAAATCTGCTCGTAAGTACACAACATTGGACATTGGAGGTAATCTAGAATTGTCTGTAATGAGATGCGATCGTTAATACCGGATCTAACGTATTTAATTATTACTCTTGGTTTTTTAAATACTTGTATTCATGAAATAATTCAACATGTGATATCATTGCTCAACTCACCATAAAGAAGCAATGAAAGCACTGTACAGCTGTTTTATCCTTGTTAGGAGTGATGAGCAGTGCCAATAAACAAGCCGCGCCCGAGCTGGGACGCGAACCCGGGACGAACGTTTCTGAGTCGAACGCCTTAGGCGTTACGCTACCGGACAGGCTCTGAACGGTTTGTTGAACTTCACGACATGATGTTGCATCTATCCGTCAGTGATTTGCACGGTCACGGGCTGCTAGGGCATAGCAATCGACCCCTACTGATAGATGACTTCTGCAGGTAGCCTAAGTACCGTCAGCATATGGTGAAGTATAGCAAACCGTGCAGAGCCTGCCCGGTAGCGTAATGGTTAAGGCGTTCGACTCAAAATCGTTCGTCCGGGGTTCGCGTCCCAGTTCGGGCGAGGTGGATATGTACTGCTGATGATTCCTAACAAGGATGAAAGAGCTGCACAGTGCTTAGTGCTTCCATGCAATCTTAATAGTGAGTTGAGCGATCATATCACACGGTGAATTATTTGATGAGAACATTCAATCTGCTACTACTAACATGTACCAAATACTTGTATCGTAAGTCCACAATTAAAACTGGGTGGTTTTCGGTGTAGACGACGATATGCTTCAAACTGGCGTTTCCGTTCACCTCCGTCAAAGTCACGTTAACAATAGACTGAAAAAGATGGGGTTAGGGCACCACTTATCTGTTCAGATTGGTGAGGCAAGTTCGGGGGTGTTTCTTCCAGTCGAGCTACGCTATCGATTGTTTAGTTGCCTTGTTTTGTCCCAGGTTTGATCCTTCTAATCAAAGTTATCTTCAAAAGTAACAGCTTCAAAATCTCCACAATTCCTCTAGTCTTCTCATCCCATCCGAGACTGAAGACAACCTTGGTCATGTTGCAACATAATCTGTTCCTATTATTTGATGACTACCCTTCGTATTCTACATTCCACATACAAACCGCCGTTCACTTGGTCAACTCTACACTCGGGAAGTACCAAATTCAAATTTGGCTCCAGTTTGAGCTTATCAACGCCGCGTATCGTCCATTGCACCCAGAGTTTGTACCCGAGATTTCCAGCCCGAAGGCCTGTGTGAAACCACGGTTCCGTCACCTCCCGCCCAAACTAAGCAGAATTACTGAATTAAGTGTGTACCAATGTTAGCCTCAGTGATTGGAGTTGACGAGACGTGTACCGTGTTTCCAGTCGAGGCTGTCGGACACTCATAAATAATTGTGAGTTTTGTATACAACCTCGATCTTTTCCTCTCCTCCTACTTGTCATACTAGTGGTGACTCTTAGGTCACCTCGCAACCAATCAGTCAAAAATTTTTCCTGTTAGGCCAAATTCTGACCACATTCCCTAGAACCAGTGATCATACTATATTACATCTTACAATTCTTATTGGGCCACTCATCCTAAACACGACTGAAACACAAATTTCCGATGAAGAAATGTTTACATAAAAAGTATTACATTTCTCAATGGTTTATTTTTTGTGTCAAATCGTGTTCGTGAGCAAGTGGTAGTCGCCTTTACTGCAAGTTTCTTGACAGATGCATCTAGTCGTATTCCTGTCGCTTTTTGTCCCATAGAGACTGCTTACTTCCAGTTTGGAAGAGCGATTTGACCATGAACCACCGTGGACGGGAATAATATATCTTAAGTTCGTCCACTGTCCGGCCTAGCACGAAGTCATCTTACATTACGTAACACTGCTCCCGAAATACCCAACACAGATGGCACGGGAAGGAAGTGCTTTGTGACTAAAGGAAAGACTTTGCCTCTGTGAGCCGAGATAAGTACTATCTTCATGTGCACTGTGTTTGCCAATCAGGTGATCCACCTCCCATTTTCCGTCTTGATTTGAGGAGGCCTCAACCCCAGAGGCTATTGCGCTATTCAGATTAGCTAAAATAACCGGATTTGCTGGTCCGGCCACTCCACTATCGGAACATTTCAACTACTAGACCTAAGGCAGCTAACGGTCTGAGTACTTTTTGTATACAAATGGTAAGGCATTGCCGATTGTTGATATTGTTGGCTTGATTAGGCGCTCCTTGTGAGTGACTGCGCCACAGTTCTGTCATCGTCATTTCGTCGTTTTCTTGTCGGATATTTGGTTCGATTATGGTCTCCGTTCGCCGCTACAATCGGTCGGAACTATTGTTGTTTAAAAACCTTACTGTTTCTCAATATGGAATGGGATCACGCATTGCTGCACCGCAAAAATATTCTTATCACTCTAAAAGAGGCACTCGTGTTGGCTTCCAAGCAGCTCCTAAATGCACCGCTCCGGCTAAGATGTCCATTCCGCCATTGTTGAGTACCAACATCCGCACTCTGTTTACGAAAATGTCAGACCTATCCCTCGCTCTTCAATCACCGATCCATGGTCATACTTGTGTCATCTGCATAAAAGAATCGTGGCTGAACCCGGACATCGCTGATTCACTCGTGTTAATAGACGGATTCAGACTCCATCGGCAGGACAGAGTTTCGAACAAAAAAGACTGGAGGTGCTGTTGCAACACACATAAACTCCTTCTGGTCTGCAAGTCCGAAGTTATTTATACGTACTCGCTAAATGGAATTGACTGCCCCGTAATACAATGTCATCCTAGGTTTCCTCGCCATACCAGTACAAACATAACGAACCTATATATTACCCCTTTTAGCTCGCAACACAATACCACATCATTATTCGATTCTTTTCTGATAGTCTTTATATCTCTTCTTCAGGACAGTTTGCATAATATTGTGTTTGACTTGACTCACCTCTTTTTTTCTCCCAGAAGAGGCAGTTCCATTTTAGATAGAGTTATTACCAATCAACTTGACTATTTCTCCTGAAACTGGGTGCTCCAATTTAAAGTAGCAGTCATTTTTTGCTTCTGTTAAGGCCCAACATATACCCTCGGTCAGCCTTCCATTCCATCAGGCAAACAAATCAAACCCGAGTTCGCCTCCGTAACTTTTCACACAACAGTCTTATTCTTCTTCAGAAACCCATTTCACTCGCACCTACCTGTTTCTCTTTTGAACCTCTGCTCAATGACAATGTCAAACTTCTCACAGGGATGGCCAACGCAGTCTTTGATATCTGCTGTCCCTTAGACACACCATTCGTCTCAAACGGCCCTATCTCCAATCAGTAACTGAAATCTCTAAGAGGACGCAAGGAGCACTTCTACAAATCCCATGATAACTCAAGCGTGCGGTATATTTCCAACCTAATAAAAGCTGAAATCGAACGCGTCGACACTACATTCACCTTGAATGGTAGCGACAACCGATTCTTATTGCAAGGCATTCGACTGTTGTTTGGGAAGAAGAAGCATACGAAAACTCCTGCTGATGTCGACAGCATCGATCGTGCTTTCATCCATCCTTCCATTTATACCCCAGTCATATTTAGACAGTTGCAAGTTTTTCTAGGGAAGAGGTGCTCAACCTTCTGCACACCACTAAAATTACCACATCATTGGTCCTGACAGTCTGTCCTCAGCTCTTTGAAGGCATGCTACTGTGACTGTGACAGATGCATTCAATTCTCTGATTAACTCATCATTAAACTCCTCTTCTATCCATGACTGCTAGTGACCCGTCACTATTATTCCCATCTCAAAACCTAGCAGTTCTACTGCCTTGGCAAAACGTTTTCGCTCCATCGCCTTAACATCTTCTGGTCTTAGACTGACGGAGCGTGCTATAGTTAAGCGCCTCTGTTCTTCTATGTATCCTCCTGACGACCCCTTTTAAGTTGCTCATAAATCTATCGGGTTCACTTTGGACACTGTCGCCTCCCTCATTTACCACATTTGTAAGTCCTTAAATGCTTCAATGAAATTTGTGCATTGCGCCTTTTTAGACTATTCGTCAGCATTCGATTCGGTCCCACGGTCCCACGGTCTCTTCCGCTTCACAAACTGGAAACACTTGGTTGTCCCAAGAATTTATTAGCATGGTTGTCGGATGATTTTACTAACCGAACCCAGTGCACAGGAATGGACGGTAAAACCTCAAATCCGTTGATTAACAACGCAGGAGTGCTACAGAGTGCTGTTCTATCACCGTTTCTCTTCTCCACTTACATCAACGACTTATCAACTAACTCCCCGTGTCATCTGTTGAAGTATGCTGATGATATTGCCCTCTCTCAAGCCGTTTCGAACAACAATGATTTCCAAATTTTCCCAACAATCTATTTTCTATCTACGATTTCTCTGCACAAGCTGGTTTAAATTTCAACACATCCAAAATGTTTCGAATGTCTGTTCTCTCTCGGTTAGCCTATTCATCCGAAACGTCTTTCATCAACTCAAAAACACTTACCAGGATTGATTCTGTGAAATACCTAGGAGTTACTATTGGTAAAAATCCGAGGTGGACTTCTCACATTTTCACCTATGTAAAGAATTTCCGATGGCTATTATTTCAAATCAGGATGCTTCGACACTACAAGGTGAAACAACACACCATCTCCCGGTGTGTATACCAACGTTTTTCCGATCTGTCTTTACTGTTCTTTTGTTTTTTCAGGTTTACTCAGAAAATACTTGAAAATTCTTCGCCGCCGGCTATCAATTGTTAGCCGTGTTTCCTTCGTACCACCAACTGAATTGTCCCTAAAGCTACGTGATCAGCACTTATCCGAATGTAAAGAATTTGCTCACAAAATTCTTTCAGATCCCACGCGTCCTTTGCACAACGATCTTTCAAAGTGCCACTCTCATATTCCAACACCATCCGCTTTTCGTTCTATATCCCCTGGAATCAATATCTATAGGAACTCCAGTGTCCCGTATTTGGCATGCATTTTGACAAACCGTGACCGTGTTTAGCCGAATTCGTGAACAACCTATCATAATGTGCTCTGATCATGTCATTCCCCGATGAGTTTTTTCACATTTTTTACGAGGTGATGAGGGTAAATTTTTTTCTATTTTTCCCCCACGTTTTTTAATTGAAATGAGACCTTGTTTTTTGTACGCGAAAGTTTATACAATACAATATAACCCTATATAAACAGTTCTCAACCCTTATGAATCTCATAACCTGGGAGCACCTAAGAATTATTATGCCCACAACATTAGGACTAGGTGAACGCGAGATATGATGTCGCCCTCAGACTGCTATTAAAAACTTCACTAATGCGTACAAACCCCCCAGGGGGATCTGCACTGGCTATACCCTTACAATATGGTTGAATTTATTGACGATCCCGGTGAGTTAGCTAGGTACATTTCTTTGCTTGTGAATCCGCCTTGACACGGTATCAGACTGTATGGTTCGCCAAAAACAGTCTGTCGTACGTTTACTTGTGGGACTATTCCTTCGGAAGCGCACGAACCAAACTAAATGGAAACATCTTGTAGCCTTGTTTGAATTGTGCCCGTGTTCTCCAAGTTGCAATTTTTCTTCCAGATTCAATTTTTCGAAGACATTATTGGCTTATCTACTTTTCATTCGTGAGGATGTTTTCAACGTGTCAATAACTGTGTCATTTTCAACAACAACGCTGTGTTATTAACATTACATCATTCACAACTAAAACCAATACACGGCGCATCGATTTTTCGATACACTCGTTACGTTATTTGGTTACGAACTGCCATTTTCATTCCTCATCTGGTAGATCTGATTTCTTTCAAATAAATAATAAAAATTCAGTTCAGTCGATTTTCTGTCGAATAATGATTAATCTAGGGAGTGTATCTTTCCCACTTCCCCACCAACGCCGTCTCGTGTGGTTGGAAAAAAAATGTTAGATATTTTGGCCGATTTTGCAATTTGCACAAATCTGTCCACAGATTGTGTGCCATCGGAATCACGGCGAAGGATACAATCAAGAAGCGAAAAATAGGAAAAAACGGGACGATGGGCAGATTTCACCACACGTACCACCTCTCCCAATCTCCACCTATACATAATCGGTTTTCCATAGTTTCCCTCCGGGCTTGATACCCCGGTTACCTATACTGAAGTGTAAGGTGGACGTAAGGGATCCTGCTTCGAGCCTTTGACCGAACGATGTGAAAGCTACTGGGGACAGGTGATTGATTGCTCAGTGCACACGACTTTCGGATGGGGCTAGACATCTCAGGTGCCCAGTACACCCATTAGCCACAAATGCCAGTGAGCATACAGCCGTAGGCTTCGTACCCCACCCTTGGTTGGTTTGGAAACAAGGTTTAGACATCTTCCTTATACGGATTACCAAGGGTCAGCCAATACAATGAAGAGTGTAAGGTACTTGCTTTCGTACTCCTACTTCTGTGAAAGCAACGCGTAGGTCATACCGAATCGGAATTCCCGTAGATTAATCACACCGACCGTTCTACCAAACCAGGGCATTTTGACAAATCAGTACCCCACAGCCTACCATTTCAAATTTTGTAGGCTACTGTACCATTCTATACGGTTGCTCAGTCATTTCCTCGGGTTGACTGAGAAAGGGTTCTGTGACTTCTCGCAGAGGCTTGATCATCTCACTTTTCTTCTGACAGCCGTGCATGAGTTCTTTTCACTGACTCGGTTCAATTGGAAATCGTCTTCGTTTAAGACTTCTATAATCTCGATCCTAGCATGTATCATAACATAGAGAAATTTCACTTTACTGACCGGAATACCCATTCTGCTCTACAAAGACATTATTATAAATGAAACATTTTGCACGGTTATGCCAAAACTGGCGCGCGCAAATATTAATAACACCAAATTCTAACCGAAAAATCTTTGGAACAAGAGAGACTTGCTGAAGCAGCAAGGTATCGGCTGGGTTAAACGCCACCCTATATGTCGCACGAGAAGATTGTCTGTTATATTCACTCGGACATATCAAGCTCACCAAGGCCAATTCATTCTGGGGCGAGATTCAAACAAGTTCTATACTAATATTGTTGTTACTATTACCGTTAACATAATTAGTGTGATCTTTTTACGACATGCTTGAGACATGAGTGTACTGGAACGGCCACGCTCCATACCTGTTGCGGTCGGCAACCGTGATTCTGAATGTTAGAGTGACAGGTTTGCACACGATCTCATTAGTTCAGGCGTGGTAATGGACCGGAGGAGAGCAAATTGTTACCTAGCCTAGGTGATCGGTAGTCCTGGTATTCGAAATTCCGACCGTTTTTCTTCGAGGGAATGGGGGGGAGGGGCTCGGCGGGTGGAGATGTCTACTCAATTTAACCATTGCCGATCGATTTTCTTACACCGAAATAGTGCCAAATAATGTAGCAAGAAAAGCACCAATCACGCATTTTGAGCAGTACTCTAGTGAGCAACTAATGGTTTTCGGTGAATCGAGTACAAGTTTTTATGGTTCAAACCAGTGGATTTGATAGGACAAAGAACAATGAGCAAATTCGAATTCATCGCAAGGAACGATCGTTGGCTATGAAATTCACCCATGTAAACTGCCACAGCACGTACGTAGTTCCACAAATAACAACTCTGTTCGGCTACAAGTTTGTCATTCAGAACGTGAGACTGTGGGATAAATCAAACTATATATTCAAACACCTAGTGCATATAACCAGTGATCACTAACCAAATTGACAAGATACCTTCTGTTCTGTAGATGATTTGACAAATTGATCACTGAGTGCAAAAATCGGACTTAACATCCTCCTGCAGGGATTACCAGATAGTATTGGCTGGGTCCTTGTAACTGCGATGTGACTACCTTCTCTCGCAGTCTTGTTGTACTTCTTTATGATGATGAGTCCAGTGGATGGGGCATACTCCACAACTGCTAGGCCCCACTAAACGCAGAAAAGGGAGGGGAAGCAAACTGGCAAATCCGATCCAAAAACCTGAAGTGGAAGGTACCAACGGGTGAACTGACATCTACCGCCAGAGTGACCGTGGGATCCGAAACTCGAACTGCTAACCTTTTCGGAGTGATGCATGTTTAATTCACCTCAGCACTATTGCAAAGCTAATCAGTGTTGTAAAAACCAGTGGTTTGTTGGCGAGTGCACTTCACTCGCATAAGTCTTCTTTTTTCGTACTGTCGTACACAACAGACAACCTGGTCACATTAGCATAGAATGTATCTGAACATTCACCAGACTTGTTATTCACACCCGTACACGAATACAAAACCGAGATTGGGTGAGCTTAATGTGAAATGGGGCGATGAGTATGCAATGTTCCCCTGTAGCCTCGTAATGAACCCAATAGTGCGACAATGTGGACAAGAACGAAAATGGAATGTTACATACAGTTGTATGAGCACTGAAACGTGTGAATCAGTATGACCTTTACACGTGAATGGATTGTTTGGAGAATGAAGAAGAGGGGATGACAGTGAGTTGCCGGTGGGAAGAGACAACACAACGTCTCTGGTATATGTATGCAGTAATGAATGCATACAAACATGCGAGCATGTTTTTACATATTTTCCGCCTGAATACGGTTCCCCTCGAACCCAGGATCCGTTTGCAAGGTGGATGGCCAACCATGGCAAAAGAATTATAAAGTTCCGCGACTAACGAGGACAATCAAAGAGGTCAGTGCGGAAATTCACCATGTTACAGGAAGTGAAGAGCAATGACTAGTTTGAAAGATTATGGGACGATGTGAATGTGAAGATGGCTAGCACAGAAGCCATTTCAGAGCCCCAAATGCTTCGGTATGGGTGAAATGAATGGCCGAATGAAAGATTTTCAAGCAAAAACATGAGCCATTTGGGATAGGTTGGTCATACAGACCGACAGAACCATATGCAAGCATACGATATTCACTGACTGCTCACCAGACAACGCCACAACGAGTTCATGAGTAAAGTTCATCCAATAAAGGAACAGGGATAAATGCGAGTTTTCGTAGCGCACTGAATTAGAAAATGGTTCAAAAGCATTGAAGCACATAAATACAAAGTTACAGTGCCCGCGGTACTTGGATGTATGCATACGTATGTGTGTGTGTGTGTACGTACATAAAGGAAAGGACAGAAGTGGGCATCCCAGTAGAGTAAATGTTACTATACAAACGAAACGAGTTCGTTTCAAGTGAGGTACGAAAGAACGTGAGGCAGCAAGGGAAATAATGAGAAGGCGAAGAGGATGTAATTTGACGGGTCGGGATGAAAGCTGTGTTACACAATCCGAATTGAGTAAACTTGTCCGACCAAAGAGATGGCGGGGATTGGAGCACAAAAGCCAGGGTCAAAAGAGCAAGTACACGTGAAAGATCTCAAAACCCCGACTCCTGAACTAACAGCCGGTTGAAATCTGGAGAAAATAAATGACAACGCAGTAGACTGGATGGAAAATCCAGTGAGCGCGTCTCACCTCGGATACCGAATGCGTTGCGTACGACTTCACGTGTCGGACCGCATTCATAAAAGCATAAACCGGAAAGTTATATGAAATCTCAGGTAGCTGTCTAAAAAACAAGGAAACAACAGCGCAGAAAGAGTGCGAAGCATTCGCGAATGTTATTACCGGACTAGGAATCGAGAAGAGTTCAATTCGGCCGGGTTGGAACGAGTCGAATTCGGTCTGTGTGGTCAAATCTGATCCGAACGGAATAAATACACGTGTATCGACGAGCACGCACGAGTATACACACGAACACGGACGTGAGCAGACAGACAGACACACAGACACATTGTTGTCCAACCTGAAACAAGCTTGATCGCTTTCCATGTTACATAAATTAACCGGGAATCGTATGCGATTGGGCCCATTGTGAAAGTTGTGGATTTCCCACTCAGGCATGAAGACACTGACGAATCTCTGATGTCATTCTCCTGACGAAGAGGAACAGTAAGAGCAAAAAAGGGAAACCAAGAGGTGGTAATGACGAATTGAATTATGTGTATGTTATATGTACAAGGACTTGCAAGTGAGTGGTAGAATCAATTAAGTCGCTCAAAATGCTTGGAAAACAGCCTGCAAGTTAGGAGAAGCTTATGAACAAGGAAGGAGAGAATGGGCGTTTCGCAGATTACGGAAGCAAACGTGATTTTCCACCCAAGGACACTTTCCGACAAACCGAGCAAAATGGTAAATCCGTGAAGGAGACATCTGAACAGACGGAAGCGATCCGAACGAAATCCGCCAAGTTCGAATTTGGACCACGCCGATTGTGTTATTTCAGTTAGGGGAGACCGAACTAAACTAACGGAATTCAGGGATGTGTGTGTGTGTGTGTGTGTGATAAAAAAAGATCCATACGGGTCAACGTCTAACAGTGAACCGGCGGGCGCGCGGGAATAACAGTCACCTGCTGGTGTTTGGAAAAGCACAACGGAGTGTTGGCTAGTGAAGCCCAATATTCTGCCAAGTATCCCTATTGTTTTTTCAAAGGATAAAGAACTCACATACTTACTAAATTTGAAAGGATCAGTCCTATTCAGCACTGGGTTTGTAACTTCTTTCGCTGTGTGTGTTGGTAGATATAAGAAATATATATATGTAATATGAAATAAAGCGAACAGGATAGATTGTAAGAACTGGGCGGATAAGAATGTGAAAAAAAACAGAGCATGTCTTCAACCCTAGGAATAATCAGTAGCAGAAGCATTTATACAGCACCCTAGTTCACAGCACGTTGCTGGGAAGGGGGATGAATGAAGAAAATGGGGTTTGAACTGGAAACAGATGGAGAGAGAGAGAGAATGCTTAATGAAAGAAATCAAGCAATATCCAACCGGAGCATATTAAGCAAAGTTGGATTGATTGAAATAGTACTGCAATCGTTATCATAATGAACGAAACACATGGCCACACGAGGTTATAGTATAGAATAGAACTGTAGGTAAAAAAAGAGCCAACAGCTAGACAACCAACTGAGAAACAAAGAAATACGGTAGAGGTTGATAGGTGTAGGAGAAGCATTCACGTGGGAGGAGAGGAGCGGGAATCACAAGAATGCATTTCTGAACAAGCTCGACCCTGGTATCGATAAAACGGGCGTCAAATACGATCGGGTGCAAACGAGTGCCCGATAAAAGACCGAATGAAAGACAAAAGGACGATTGCGTAGAAAAAAACTGGTCGTAAGACAATGACGACGATAACGTGACAGCAACAAGAATGAAGTAGCGACAACCACGATGACGACGACGTCAAAAACGAACGAACTGGCATTGAAATCATCCAACGGTGGAACGAGACTTGACGAATCGAGAACCGAGGACACGAAAGAACCGGGCTATTCTAGTAGGCTCGACGTTGTTCCAATTCAGCAACACCCCAATCCCATCCATTATCCTTAATCAGATGGGCCAGTTCAATTATATACTTGCCCTCTTTGTATTTCTGGCTGGTCTCGTACGCCTGTTCATATTTCCAGCCAAGGACAGTGTGACAACATTCGCAAAATATGTCGGCCACGGAATGCAAACCTGCGGGTTGAATGGGGTTCGAGATAAAAGCACTTGTCATGATTTTATACATAGGGATAAGTGCACTGGCGCGCTAGAAGCAAAAAAAATGATAGGAAACAGAATAGTAGAAGATAAACTGAAGTAAAACGACAAGATCAGATGGGAAGTGTTATCGATTCCGACGAAAAGAGATTGATAAAGATGAAAATCGAAACTCGCAATGTTTATGTATCCAGATTTCCCGGTCAAGACCAACGATGTAAGGGTTAGAAATACGTTAGTTGCTGAGTTGTCGACCTTGAGATCTAACAACCGGGCGGTTATGTTGCCTAAGGGAATATAATCAAAACGTAATGGAACTAGGTTTCACTGCGACAACCAATCAACATTTGAGAGAAGTTATCTGCAAGACAGCATTCGGTACGCATTGTGTATAATTTAACCCAGCTGTCGACAACTTATTGTTTTCATGATCCAGGTATCCCAATAAGTACGACCGACTCATCAGTTCATTGTTAACTTTTCATGAGTTCAAACCAGAGGAAAAATATTTGGCCAGTTGAAGTATAATCAGCCTAAGCGAAGCAGTGTTGATATGGAAGTTTTCAATACGAAGATTGGGTTAACGACCAGGTTCTCCATTGTCCAAGACAATGACAAAAGTCGACACAAAAACGTTACAGGAAATGGACCAGTTTTGACAATCCACGAGAAATGTGTACGAGCAAAAGAGGCCCCTGGGAGCTATCTTGCCGTGCGTGTGTGTGTGGAAGTTGAGTGAGCATAGGTACTCGGATACCTGGAGCTTCACAACGCTGTGGAACAAAAATTATTCATCGTCTGTTGGTAAATTCCAGTCTTCGTGGCATCTAAATGACATACGCATGTCTATTAATGTGTATTTCGCAAACGTTCTAGAAACAACCGAGGTGACTTCGTCAGTGCGTGAGCAAGATGAAATTGTGTTTTCTAATTTCCTAAATCCGCTTACCGAGGTTGAAAAAGACACAAGATCAAAGCCACCGTGATGAACGTGTTGTGCTAATTGTTTTTTTTTATCTAGGGTCTGCATTATCCACCTCCCTCTTAAAATTCTTCCTAAGGTATTTTGATGTAGTGGGATGAGTATGACTCAATGAAAACGAACTTGTTCGCCAACTTGTATTTTCTCAAATCCCTAAACATCATACACTATTACCACCCGGTTACAGACAATGACGACATGAATTCGATCGGGTTGCAATCTAAACGCCAAAATCAGGAATCAGAACATCATGGACTCTCGACTTAACAAAGCCTCCGATTCGTTTGGTCTGCAGCATAACGTTCGTCATAACTACTGGGTTATTGCAAATTAACCGAGAACACGTGATGGGAAACAAGTGTAAATGGGACAAATTTGGTGATTAGGACACAGAAAATTGCCGTGCCCAAAATACTTCTCAAAAGTGTCCAGATACTAAACAGTTAAATGTTCCACGGGACTATGATTAGAGACGAAGGGAGACCATGCAGGCCGAGCAAAATCCCAGTTGAATCAGTCGAATGTGAGACTGTTCTCCCCCAGTGAGGACACCTTGGATACTTTGCCGACAATTCTAAGATGATACTGTCATCCTCGACCGAGCAGACCAAAAAGCTACACCAATCAGCGGAATTTATGGGGTATGGCACTTCCAATATAGCTCCCACCAGCAGCACAAAGAAGTTCGTGGTGAAGTACTTATTGTTTTTGCGAGACCACTACCGGAATATTGTCAATTGAGGGTCAGACGACAGAGATGAAATTCCGGTTTGGATTGATATCCTCACTCCAAACCCCCAGTAATGTCTACTCTGGAGTATAGAGAATTAAAACAAAATGGTTTGCGAACAAATATAGGGTACATGGAACACCAAAAATGACCCTTTGCGTTTCAAATAGTCAGAATAGTTGTGTACTGGTGGACGAGGTGTCGTGTTGTAAAAGCTTTTCTAGTATTTGTGCTCAGACGGGACAAAATGCATCAGATTCGAACATCGACATAAGTTTGATTTTAAACGATTGGGTTTAAGAAATATTACCTTATTTCTAACTTCTCACCGAATAGATCCAACGAAAGCACAATAAACCCGTCAATGTGTTGCATTCTATGTGTGGTATTTTGCTCCCTAGACATGACGAATAATCACTTCTGGATTGAACCGATCGATCGGTCTGTTCACTATTTGTCTTGAAAAAAACAAAATACTTGATAATAGTCCAACTTATCCCACGGCACGTCACGTGGACTCGAAACAACAGATAATTATGTTTTTGACCTCGTGAGATCCACCGATGGCAATGAAAGACTGTATTACGTAAAAAACACATTTGCATCCGATTTAATGGAAGTACTCCAAACTGATCTTATTCAGCCTGATAATTACAGCCTAGCACTTGGACGAAATGTTTCTTGGAGAACAGTGCAAACGTTTTGACCGCAAAAATGTTGCCGATGGCCTAGATTAGCCATATCAACAATTATCTTCAAACACCTAGTGGAAAGACCTCGTACACTGAAAATGTCAATGGAAGAAAGGTCTAATCAATATCTGATCCCCGAATAAGTAGTTACTACGGCAACGAAAATGGCTCAATCAAACCAAAAAAACCCACAAGCGATTCGGATGAACTAGAAACAGTCCGAATGAAAACATTGAAAGTATCGCCCAGATTCGATCGTCAACTCCGTTAGGTTGAATTGAACTAATCTACTGAAGAGACCACTCTATTGAATCGGACGAGGATCAGAGTTAGAGACTCGTTGGACCAAAATTGCTACTAAATTAATAACTAGATCCTTCTGATGAAGCTGCAGATGTAGACAGGTATTTTGACAACGGATTACTAAGACGACTAGTCTTATCGTAAAATGTGTACCGTGAAAACACGAAAAACAATTCTTTTCTTGTTTATTGCCATCTCCTATCGCGTCCGTTTGCGTATAATTTTATTTAAGTGTGACTGGATTAGCACCAAGCTTGTTTTCATCCTGATGTGATATATTAATATATATATATATATATATTAAAAATTATCTGGTGTAGAATGAATAGAACTGCGCTGCGATACACCCAACCTCACAGAAGCGACTCTCTCTTATCAATTGAACATCAGTTCGACGACAATATGTCAGAGATGAGGAACGCAATCGATCGACTGTCACACGACCTGATGCAAACAGGCCAACCCAGATAGTAACAAGCATAAACAGTTGAGTGTAAAAATAGAGTCGATTTTCGCAGAAAGATCAGGTTGGTTTCAATTTGATCTTGGATGACGGCAATTAATCAAAAGTAGTCAAACTGTTTTCCATTTGATTAGTTTCGATAATACGAAACCCGGTGGAGGTGCAATACACAACAATAATGGGCTAAGTCAAAACCACACTTGAAATACAATTGCATACCGAAATTTTCAGGAGTGATTCATACAAACGTGAAATTACTACTTGTCAAATCACGTCTGACTTGGGTGAATTAAACAGAGATGCTTGTGAGTTCTGAGCGAGAGAAAACCACCGATAAAATAAGCAAGGTGGACCTTATCCCAGTCTGCAAATACAGAGTATGGTAACGATGAGAGAGAGAAAACCCGTAGGGAAATAGCCACAATAGTTGTGTACGCCCGGCAGACAAGTCACGTGTCGACCGGTTTTCGAGCGTCATGCGGACTGGAATCGTGCGACGGACATACGTCCATTCACAAAGCAGACAGTTCTGATCGCCTATTGCAAATAAACGAATTCGTACAGTACGGCTATTTGGTTGTCCCATGGTTTGTACCGATATTTCTCAAAACAAAACTTAGACGTCTGAAACGGTAGCAGGTTCGTTTGTCTCAAACATTTTCGACTGTACGTCATCAAAAAACAATCTCGCACACAAAATATACACAGCATCGTATTAAAGCAACATTTAAACAAAATTTTAGGGAACACGGACGAAATAAGGGAAAATAATAAACGGTAATAGGTAGGTTTTTTTCTTGTATTTTAACCGTACAAATATTGCAACTTTTAAGATTCTGTTTTCCGTGCCTTCCAATTTGGACATGAGTTCAACAGACAAGTCATATTGCATTCGCACCACTGACTTCGATTCTAAGCTAATTCTCTCAGCGTCTCCAACTAACGATAATCCTCATCTATTGAGCCGTAATCGAAGTCAAAACGGAAACCGACTTCTTCATAGCTGCACGCGAAATCATGACCTGACCGTCGTGTCGTTCATTCTAACCTTGCCCAGCATGTGCAAACACAACACGAAAAGGTAGACGATTGACAGGCATAAGCAGTACGTGCTCAGGCCACCGAAAATGACGTATTTTTTTATCCTTTACCTCCTTCATTGATGAAACAACAACGTACATCAATTTTCAGGAAGGGGTCGCGGCCAGAAGAAGACTGCTAAGCGGGGAAGTTGACCGGCGGCGGGAGGGTTCGAACCCGCGACCTCGTCGTCCGAATGCCACGACCTTACCAGTTTAGCCACTGCCACTGGGTGGTTATCTACACCCAACACGCAACGACGTATCCTGCAACTGCCCATCAAACTTGAACAATGGTTCGGAGACATCCGTGACCTAATACGAAAATTCACCAAGCATCCTCAAAGCGGAGAGGCTAAGTCTCCGAACCGCAAGGGAGAACATTACGAACTTCGCAACCTTCCTTTAAGGGAAACCTGGAACTTATGGCAGCACTGCAACTGTCACGGTCGAGAAAGCTGTTCCAGATCACTCTATTCATGACGTAACTGCCTTTCCAACGCCTCCACCGGTTGTAATCGAACTCCCGAGGAGCTGAAAGTTGTTGACTACCTTCAACTGATCATCACAAAGGGTAGGTACAGCTTTCTGCATGATCCTTTCTTTCCTAAGTAATTTTACATCTTTCAGAGGGTGCTTAAAACGAGGGGCCGAGGTGACCAGGGGAGAGAACTCGGCCCACGAGTATCTTGGTTTTTTCCTGGATGTTCTTCTTCGTTGTTCAATTGCTGAACAGGGCACGTAATCACCGTCGTGTCCGAATCTTATCAAACGTTGTCCGCCGATTTTCGACAACGAATATTCCAAAGTTCCGTATTATATTAGACTGCAAAATGTTATTCTCTAGACTGATCGTTTCTCGACTGTGATGTTGTTCTTCTGTTACGGGCACAGATTGTACTTAACCCAGTGGATTTGTGGCAAGACGAACCAATGGTAAACTCACGTACGCGGCACATGTCGTCTCAGTAGTCCCAGCGCAAAAATGTTGCAAGAACCAACTATCCGGCAGTGCTCAAAATTGATAGAATTTTCCACGATGGATCACTAAAAGGCGCATGCACCCTCGTCCCTTGTTCAAATGCCCCCCAAATCAAGTTTGTAATCACTTCCCTAAATGTTCATGTACTCTATTCAATGATCATTCTAAATTCGAAGAAAACACAACGAACAATGAACGGTTTATCAACGTCTTCAATACTAAAATGAAATTGTCAAGAATTTGGATACTTTTAAGTTGTGCAAAGCGAATGATTCCATATGATGAGAAAGCATTATAGGACAAAATCCGGTAACTGTCAGAGAAATTATCAAATCAAATTGTCCGCCAACTGGACATGGGACGAAAAACGATCAGGGAAAAACAGACATGGAGGAGTCATCAAACCGGTCATGTGAATCAGACGCGAAATCACCATACGAAAGGAACGAGGAATTTGAGTCTCTTGCGAGAGCGGGGGAAACAACGAAAACAACTTGAGAATGTGAACACACTGACAGATGAATGAGTCATTCGTAATCGGAAACACTTGGACGATTTTGCGGACGTCTGAGATGGGGGTTTCAACACCACAAAATTGGTGTGGGAAAACGGGAACATAGAATTGCAAATTGCTCTCCGCTTCCCAAAGGTTATCAATGTGGCAATCGAAGTAGAATGGGAAAATTTGAACATCTAGTAACATTTAAACTGTTTTCGCTTTGAACATCAAACCAATCTCAAAAGAAGCACCTCTATTCCATTGTCCCAGAGAGCGATAGAAACATGTTAAAGGCTTCTGTACACACTGATTTGCGGAGATTTTGTAAAATAGAAAAAAACAGTTGGAACTTGAGTAACAAATTTCTTCTCGCATATTTATATCAGGATTCAAATCTCGAATGACAACCATTAAGGCATATTGCAGTACTACTGATCAACCTATTCGGAAAAGTTGTCCATGGGCGGAAATGGTCACCTCGATTGTGACAAATTAGACATTGAACTTTATACTTTGAATGTGAGTCAACTAGTTAGTGCAAGCACCAAGATCATTTTTAAGGCACACGTGCTTTTTTAATTCTCATACGCTCGCAGGCTCCTTTGTACACCAGAGTTAAAGGACAATCATATCCAGATGTGTGCGCACTATGGCGAATTCATTAACCAATCGATTGTTAATTTCACGCGTCATGGGCCTTACCAACTGATAGGTCATTTATGACAGTTGTAACGGACACGCAGACAAGCTATGGGTCACTGGTTGTTTTATTGCACTGGAGTGCACATCGCGTTCATGCACTTTTGCTAACTCTTGGGCTCATCCACGTGTTTGCTAGTCGGATTACGAACAACTTAATGACGTTTATGTAGGTTATTCTAAGAATACCAATAAAAATCACCCACGTTCTTTGTTCCCTTAATTATCCACAAAATAATTTTTTTGGAGAATCACTGTACAACCTATTGTTTCCACCAGCTGGTGCATCAGTCCCCTGTTCCGATTCGAACGTGTGGTGTGTCGTGCTATTTTATAGGGTTACTTAGTTCGTAAGTAAAATAACTTTGCTCCTAATCACATTTTTCAACTGGGCAAACCCTGCAGATCGTTTGCAAAGCCTTCGCCATAGGTAGGACTTCTACGGACTCGATCGCCTTGCCCATAGATCTATGACTGCACAAAATTCGGTGACGAATAGGTCTCATATCATACAGCGTTGACTTTTTAGTAAATCGTCGACAGCCATCCCGGATAACATAGCGGTTGAGGTATTCGACTTCTAATCATACGCTTTTGATGTATCGTGAATTAGATGTGCATGTGTAAGGAGCAATCTGTTGCCGTTATCGTTTCCTATTCTTACTCCCTGATTCATATTTGCCTTTCCCGACAATGTCCTATTTGTCTAGTTCGTATTATCGGAAGGATTCGCTGGCCAGTCTCCTTCGCTACACTATTCCGACCTCCAGCGCCTGCGCTGTGCCTGGGACACATCAAGTCCCACTTATTTTTAATTTCCCCGCTTGTCAAACCGGTGGAAAAGGTCTCGTTGTCTTATCACGTTGACCGAGCACTGCTGAGGCTTGTGATTTGACTTCACCTCATTATTGTTTGTAATAATAGTACTACGCTGTACCAGGGATTCGACTCCGGTTTTGACTGGTTCTGTGCGTCACCGAACTAGCTGGAAAGTGGAGCTGTGCCGGGTTAGAGTCCCAGACGGACAACGGTGGATACACACAATGGTTAATAATCCCGATCAAAAGTCAAACAACAAACAGTACGAATGCCTCCATGAATTTCATCGGTGAATTGAGTAATGGCACCATATAGCTAGTTAGCTCACAGATTGCCTCCCTCAAACTATGGGAACAGATCGAAACAGGCTGTTAGAACGATCGGACTGGAACAGTAACGGACACACTGGAATGATAAGCGCTCAGAATAATGCACTGTGTGTGTGTGTGTACCTGAAACCAACGCGAACCAACTAATTAAACAGCTGATCAAATGGATGAGATGATTGGTATGTGCAAATGTTTGAAAAAGTTAGACATAATTCCTGAAGTAAGTAGCTGAGAAAACAGTGACCGACAGATCTAAATTTGCCATGATCAGGATGGAAACTTGCAATGTGAAATCTAAAGAACTAACCAGAAAATTTGCGTACGATGAGATGAAAAGAGTAATGGAAAGCTAGACAGATAACAACTGCGGACAACGAAAAAAACCGACATCAGAACCACTTAATTAGTTTTTCCGAATGGTTACGCAATAGGATACTGCGATCTAGACAATGTCCTGGTTGGGAGACCGAGTCTAGTGAGCCCGTCTGATTCTAGAACCGTTTTTCGAACCACATGACCGTCTCATTCCGGATAAGACAAAAAGTGCGCGTGTTCATACTCGCGCGCGTGCCCACATGCACGCATCGTTTGGTCGTGCAAAATGCGATTTCAGATGGAAAACGGGATGTAACAAGCATGAATTCATGTCAACAAAGTTCGGCATTCTGACCACTGATTAAACCCAAATTGAACAGGCGATCTGTGGCCCCAAAAAGAGCAAGAATACCCAGGATGATTGAAAAACCTAAATAAAAATCTTCGCGATCACTACCAGTTCACCATATTTATTACCTGGGAGAGAAATGATGCCATTTTTGGAAAAATCATGGCAGGATCAACAAGATGAAGGGAGAGGGAAAAGTGCAAATCGTTTGAATACCTACTGATGGCTGTATAGCAGGGATATTCCCATGTCTGTCATAGTTTATATTCCACCACACCAGCAATAGTGGGCGGTAAATACCGGAACACAAAATCGGATCTTTTGCGGAAAATGTCACTTTCCTGACCCTCAAACCCGAGGAACATCGTGCATAGCATTGAACCACCACTGTCAAATTGGATGGTATCGAAAAGCGGCTTATCACAATTCATATTGGGACTCAAGATGAGTATGAATTGGCCGACAAAAATAATAAAAGTTTGAAGGAGCTTTACGCCAATGTATGACACGTCTAAACCATGGAACACTTTTTCATTCAAGGCATACGGATAGATTTAATTTGTGTGGAATCATTGCGACAAAATTCAGTAAAAGAGCCTAAAGCTGGTCAATATTGATAGGTTCCAACTGAACACGTTTCTCTTGAGTGAACTTACAAATTTAAAAAATCACTTTCCCTATGTTCGTTTTATTGAATGATCCAGGTGAGACCAGAAATTCCGATCTTGCAATTCCCATTTGCACAACGGACAGTCCTTAAAGTTCGGCTACCAATATGGGGGCGAATCACCATGGTTACGGGATCACGAAATATCCATGTGAGAAATCGATTTCTCGTTCACGTTCACAAAAAAAACTCATGAAAACGATACTGCGAGAGTCTATTACTGTCGCCACATCCTCTTGGAATCGACCACAAGTGAGAGCATTTTTAACTGAAAGATCAAGATTATCACGCTGTAATTGCGAACGGAGATGGGGTGCTATCTCGAAAGGCAACCCGTGATCAGTAAGGATATTATTTCAGACGATTAAGCAGGTTGGGCTGTAAGCCGAAACGAAACAAGTCCGACAAATGAGCTTTGGTATCTCCAGACGAATGTATTTTAACTGACAGTCTAAAAGGTATCGGTACTCTGGAGCAGTGCCATGTTATTTGACAATATATGTTTGATCAAGGGCCAGGTTTTCGACGCCTATTGGTATCAACTGCATGCGAAAATTCAGATTTACGGTTTGTAGGAGGGTGCACAACGAGTACCGCTGTACTTACGTGGATGAGGTCGAACTTTCTGATGGAATAGCGCAATTCCAATGAAACAACCATAAAATCGCATTGGCTTGGCAGAGGTTATATCACCAAAATGGTTTCCTGCCCCTGGACCCTAGACAGACCTTGTCGGCACGCATGGACTACGTTTATGGACGGTGGCGTTCGCTTTATAAGCCTACTGAATAAAACCTCGATTAGCGAACAAAACTAAATACATTAACGGGCGCAAGCATCAAATGACGCGGATCGATATGAAAATAACCGGCCCATTCCCATCTGGAAGCAAACCTTCAGTTTCTAAGTGCTCTCTTCCTATTTTCGATGTGCACTGTCCTACAGTACTTTCGTTGAGACCATACTGACAAGAATTATTTAGGACCTCAGTAACTTTTTGAAACAAAGCAAACTTTGTAAGATTTCATGATCAATGGTGTTCGAGTAGGTTAAGCGAGTGTCACCTCAAGGAGGACGGGTTTCGAATCCTACCTCCGGAAATCGACTGTCGCTCGGATCATTATCACGCCTGACCCAATAAGATTTTATTCGGTTTTGAGGTTATGGCTTCTGATCTCACACCCTACCCTGATGTAACGGGCCCCAGCAGTTAGGCAGCATACTTCTCACGCAGCACCCATGAGCAAAATCTGCAGTAGAAGTCATTTTCACTCTACAATGTTCATATTATACACCATCTAACTAATGGATTCGCGTCAAGCAACGTTCTTTCCGTACTTCACACTATCACTGGAAAGAGATATCGAACAAAAGAATCGCATTTGCAACGTATTAGATAGCTGGTCAGATTTTATATGACAGTCTCGAAACAGGAGTGTAATGAGTGGAGTATGCTCCCTAATCTCTAGGAGAGAGAGAGAGAAACGGCAGTTATGATCTTGAAACTAGGAGTGATGTAGAATCACTTGAGAAATGAAAAGGTGAGAATGAGGCGAACCGAAATTTCCACAGTAGACGATAGTGATCAGTATAGTTCAGCCTTTACGGCAAATAACCTTGAACTAGTGTGCTTTGGTTTTGGTGGGTAACTCACAATAGCTTCTTAGAAATGAAATGATGGGAGTAAAATGAAAAAAAAACAATCATAAGGCAGAAATTAAAAACAAATGTACGAAAGAGGAAAGACTTCGAACATAAGAAGGCTAATTGTTGTGGAACTTGGCCAAATTACTTCATATTTTCAGTCGTCTCGTTGAGGAATCTTGTAGACCGGTGAGATCGGGATTCATCTTCCAAATACTAACTGTCTTGGATAGCACCGTCCATCAAGGCAAGCAATGCGTGGTAACAGATAACCCAAACACCTTGATGTTCCCTGGGATCGGCAATTTCCGCCTTACATTTGAGCCGCCACGAAAATTTTCCTACGATATCGTAACACTAACAATCTTTGGACACTTTTAGGTAACAGCCTTGATTTTAAACCATAGAGCGGAACCAAAAGGCCTCTCCTGCGGAAACGAACAATATAGACAGGGTACACCTAACCGTTGATTATAAACCGCGTGTTACAATGACTGACGGCGATTAAGCATACAAGGTTATGGGGCTTAAGCGTGAACTTCGAAAGTTCCAGTCCCTTTCGATAGCTTTTCCAAGACCGCGGCCTCTCTCCAGTTGGCGTATAATAAATAAAGAAATTAAGACTATTTATTTGTTTATAAACCGACCGAGCCACTTGTACACAAGAAGACACTTCGTCCGATATGCGGACAATTGGTGAGATGCATCGGCCCAAAGAGCAAAATTTATTTCCCACAGCCTGAATTCCCCTCTGCGAGAACAAGGTTAGGCTTCGAACCAATTTGGACCCGTAAACCCATGCCCAATACTGCGGAACGAACGCGAGAGACCGGCACGAGAGACACAACATCAGCCCATGGAAGTCGATCGCATTTGTCGGTAAATAAGACTTCACTAAATGACTAAGTTGTAAATTACAACCACAGTCCAGAGAGAGAGGGGGGAGAAGAAAAAGATATCGGTTTACAGATCGAAGTTTCGATCGTTTTTCGTTTGAGCTTACTCAGGCGAGAAGCCTAACTCAATTCCAAAGCTAAAAAACAAGGCAATAAAGCAGGAGAGGATAAAAAAGGCAGTATTCGAATTGCCCGGGGACCCGCTGACAAAAAGTTACTGAGGAGTGGGAGAAAACAAATTCTATGGTACACCCAAGGGGATAATAAGTTTCGAAAAAAATTCAGTCCGTCAATCTACTAGGAGAGACAGGCAGACAGACTGACTGATAGAAAAAGCGCTAACCGCCTAAACTGAAGCAAATTTGTGTTAACTCCGAAACAAAAGCAACTGATCAATGCCCCATTACGTCAAAAGATAGGAATTCTGCGTAATACAAAGAAACATTTTCTGCACGTATCGGAAGACACATTCGCAGAAGCTAGACGAAATGCGCGTTAAGAAACATCATCAGCTGTCGATTTGAAAGACGAAGTTAGCACTCAAAAACTCTCGCAGGCAACGGTAAGTTGACGTTCGTTTTGGAGATGTTGTTGGCAGTACCTCAAGTTCCGCTGCGAGAATGAATTATATATATATATATATATAAGAAAATCAAGGAATAAATGCATCGCCGATCATGACACAGCCCAGTTGGCTATCGTCTCCAACGCTGCGCATTGTATGCAAATCACTTCTTGTATGGACAATTTTCTCGATTCAGCTTCCTTGAAGCCTTATGAAACCTCTTTCAAAATCAAGAATAAACAATGAGTCACAAAGTATCGCTTCGTCCAGTCACTTACTGTGCTCGCCGGAGGAAGAAAGCTGGTACTATCACGTAAGCGTTAGTCGACCAAACTAGCGAGGAGAGTTTCCGTCTATTTGGGAAGCCTAACCAAGGACTATGACTTTAAAGTCCAACCACACAAACAGTGGAGGCCAGTCCAGAGCGGGAATGTGGCTGACAGAACCCCACAAAAACTGATTTCGGGCGGTCACGTGAGAACGAATAGTTTTGTTTTAACTGGCGCATTATTCACTGTCGGTTCTGTTGCGAATCCTCTGTAGGGAGCGGAATGTGAACGGGTCGGTATGTGTTGGGACGAGGGCTTCTCACCATCGAACAAGATAAGATCACGTGTGTGCGTGTGTGTGCACTTTGGGGAACCAGATGTCTGAAGTCAGAACAGGAACACACGACAAATTGATAGGGAAAAGACGCAACTGGGATACTACTTATCTGATTTGTTCCAAGCAAACTGTAACGGTAAAATCCATCGGATTCTACTCGACTTGATCATTTGAGTGCTGAGTGAGAAACAGAGAGGGAGAGAGACTAGAAAAGATAAATGACATTGCGAAAATCGAACGCGCAGCAGTCTCGATCGGATGGTGCACTGCAAATCTCTAAGGGTGTGCGTGTGCAAAGACGACTGTAGTTCGGGTGACGGCTTCGGACGAGGCCATGGGGTGTGCACGAACGCACACACACACGTGCACGCATTACACGCACGCATTACACGCACGCAAATCGGTGCGCACAGGATTAAACACGTGAGTCAAGCTAAGCGAAGTTTGTGCCTCGAACGCGAAAATGTCGTCATAGGTAAAAAAACAGAAAACATGCGACTGCCGAAGTGATCAGCTGATCCCATACAAATATGTGCGCGTGAATGTGTGAAATAAAATATGAACAGCTGGTTCGGGAATTTGTTCCGTGTTAAGACAAGTCTCCCAACAGTCAAAGAGTCACATAACGGACGAGAAGTGCACAATTTCATCCTAACCGAGAAAGGACGTATCCTACAACGATGAACAGAACTCAAAAACAGGGCAAATTTGCCTAACATTAATTACACACATTCAAGTGAGGGGACACTCTGATTCCAGTAGAATCTAAACGAAAATAACAAAACAAACGCGTCCCTCGGTAGCGCAGGTGTTGTACCGGATGAGTCACAAGGTCTTGAAAAATGGGTGTTCAAACATTTGGTATGCAAACCACTTAGTTTCACCTTAACATTGTTTTTTTGTTAATCTCATTACCGATGGTTTGATAAAGTAGGGCATTTTCGGGGAGCGTGTGTCGTGTAGCAGTGGAGGGCAATTAAGTAAGTGATCCGGGATGGCAGGATTCTAGCCCGCGACATACAATTTCAAACGCTACAGTAGGACCCACTCGAAAACCAATGGTCTACTCATTTGGGATGATCGCTCAAAATTACGTAGGCAGCACTTGACGCCGGTCACAGAGAGCTTGTCTACGTGGTCTCTACGCCGCCGCATTTTCCCATCGATAAACCAGCGCCCGCTAGTGGAATTCACGGTTAGGAACACTTGGCCACGTATGACAAATGGTGAGTGTATTCCAATGGCATAATTCTTTAGGACCGATGAGATTCGAATCTATACATGAACTCTATCCAGTTTTTCGGACTGCTGAAAAGTGGTTTTGGTTAACGCATCACAGCGTCCTTAACTCGAACGAAAAGCGACCGAGGAAATGGCGGACAGGCAAACATAACAAAACAAATGGCTGAAATGCGACATTTATGTACGCAAAAGTCTATACCATACAACACAGGGAAATGAGGAAATAGTTCGGATGTAAGGACATCAATCACTGTAACAGTTAGTTATGCCATCTACAATCGCCAAACATCCTATGAGCGAGTGCTGTGGATGTCAAACTGACAGCGCAACTCATCCTGCTCGGATCAATACAGGACGGATGGACAAACGAGTACGGGATAAGCACACAAGAGATACAAGCTTTGGAACCTTAGCAACAATCCCCGAGGAATAAAAATCAAAAGTGTTAATACGAGAAAGGGTCAATAAAGCAAAACTAGTGACTTCAGACTGTCCGATGGCTTCACCGAGTCCTGGCCTTTGAAAACCCAAGTTTAGATGAACTGATTATTGAACATGAAACTCGTCCCACTGTAAGACCAAATAGACTTGTGTTGATATTTTTTACATGAGAAACTCGTTTCTGTGACCGGGCAGGAAGTGAATATTCAGCTGATCCAATATGACAGTAACGTTCTATTCACTAAGAACAGTCCAAGTTTTAAACAACTATCAGCCATCCATAAGGTGATTGTTTCCAGATGGAAGCTAATTGGCAAAGAAAACAATCTATAGTATGAAATATCACGAAAGTCACTGCAGATCTCAGTATCCCAGCAAATGATGAGGCTGTGAGAAGGAGAAAAACGACACCCTACCAAGACCTCCGGTTAGTGGGTGAGCAGACCTTAACTCACCCCGTACTATAAAGCCAAGTGACCAGAATTTTCGCGCCACCAAACGTCTTACCAGACACTCAAGGCTGGCAAAACTTAGCCGGGACGTGTGAAATATACGGTAATCCGTCCTTAATTGATTCATTTTGCTCCCTGCCTGGATTCAAGGACTCCAGATTCGAGTATAGTTGCGATGGCAACGGTGTTCAGACACTGCTATTTTTCATTTGATACTTACAACGGCCATATTTCTGCGCAGTATAGAACGGTTTACCAAACCAGCTTAACCTATACCAACACTCCTTGGTGGGCAACACGCATTAACCGAACTACTTTGAATGAACTGTAAATGAACGTGCAAAACGGAATCGCAAAAATTATCGTCAAATTAGTGAGGTTTGTAACTGTTTACAAATAAAACATTGACATTTACTGAGTAGGTTCATAATCGACGGGCTGGTGCGGCAATCTCCGCCGGCGTATGACAGGACAGAGGAGAGAAAATTTTGTCTAAGCTGAAAGGCTCGGTCTCAAACCGTGGGGGCGGTGGATATCCACAGTTGATGAGCTCCAATGAGAGAAATCCTAACCTGATACTTCCGACTGCAAGAGTGGCCGTATGACCTGAGATTTGCGTGTAGAAGGCGTGATTCGAAAGGGATCTGACAAACTACTCGCAAGTAATTGATATATACATATGTATGCGACATTTTTATCTTACTCACACCGTAATCCTGAGATGGAGCCAGCTATCAACAGTAACTAGTGGATCACTGAATTACAGCATGGTGTTAGCTTTAGGGATTCTTTGACACGCTTCATGCATGAGATTAGTGGAAGAAGCGTGCCCGATAGCCGGGGGGGACGGCAACTATGAGATCCTGACACCTGGACTGGTACGAAACCAGATACGGTCTGATTAGATCAGGTGTTGCAACGAGCCTGGCGACAGCGAGTTGTTACTTACCGCCAGTGTCCCGCGGATCTGGGATTCGAACCTCAAACCTTCTAGATGACAGACGCTCGATCCACCACCTGAGCACCGCCGAAATTGTGCCTTTGTACACAAAAAAGGACAGACAACAAAAATGAATCCCGACTTCCCAAATGTGCGTGCACACGGGCGTACGGAGACTGCTTAATGTGATAATTATCCAAAATGAGTACAGTCATCGTGCAAAGTGCTCCGTTTTTCCTTGTCTAATTCAACGGTCCGGTGTTTAGAGATCTGAAAGGATAACAATCGTTGGGCAGTCGCACACAGTTAATAAATTGCACATAATTCAAAGTAAATTACTTACAATAATGAATTTCAATTCAAACTGATTACGACAAATCATTTCACCACATAAAAATTAAACACTTACCGGTAAGAAGGAGTCGTTCCTCGGGCTTCCCGCAGGACACATTGACCACCGTGTCGAACAGATAGGCTCGTCCCTGACTGCCTTGGAAAGACTTGGAAATCAGGTCTTGATGCCGGGCTAGATGGGCGCGACAATGCACGCAGCTATAAGTTCGGTCATCATCGCTGCTGTTACTGCAGCTACTATTACTGCTAGCACTTCGGCTTGAGCTGCCTCCTTGAGCACCTAGGTAGACTTGAAATGTCTTCACCATACCCGAGGTTGAAAGAAGTAGTCAAATCTGAAAATTAGATATTGGCCAAAGTTATTGGTTTCACCAGTGTTTGTTGGAGGAGGGGAAACATTAATGAATATGCAGGGACTCAGAAAAGCGGAACACGCTGACCTGTACCCAGGTTCAGTAAGCAACGCAAAAAAATGAACTGTGAATCACTGCTGTTTGGTGAGAGCACTGATCTGATATTGGACTGTTCACGGGGACAGACAAATGACCATAGCGTATAATTATATATCTATATATGCCGTCTTTTAAGATGGAGTCTGTTCATGAGAATCAAATAATGCGGTTCATTTTGTTAGGCTCCAGTTGTTTATTTACTATTTCGCCGAAGAGTGTGGGTAGGGTGGAACAGATGTGATTCCTGTCGCAAAAGTCACAATTTGCAATAATCAAGATGAGTGTCATTTACTATCCAAGATATGTGGAACGCATTTCAGATAACTACTTCTCAAACCTTAGTGTTGTCCTCTTTGAAAAAAATCGACCAGGGACGATACAGTGACGATAAGAAAAACCGGTTTCAATTAATTTCATCAAGGCAACAAAATATCCTGTTACATAAAAGATGACCAACTTCTCATTCTAACAACTGTCAGATTTATTAAGTATTCCTTTTACATAGCCTCCACGTCAGAATACCACAGAAAGTAGATCATACAGGAGAATGTTGCCAATGCATCTTGAAAATGTTACTTGACCTGAATTCGATTCAGTACAATGCATACTGGCGTCAAAAGCAACTCAAAGAAGTGGGGTTTCCCATGGCGTCTAAGCGGACTGGAGGCAAAACATTCAAACGAGTCGTCATAAAACTGATGCTGGTCAAACTAAACTGGTAAATATGTGTGAATTCGGACCCAGGGACAGCTTTACTCTGCTCGGAGCGTCCTCAGATCGACTATAACAGAATAGCCACCTACCACACGGTGCCTAATTTCCCGTGCCTCGTGCGACGTGGAAGAAAATCCATAGATGATGAGGCAGCGACGAACAAGAAAATATATAACGACCTTGGACAATGTGTCTCAAATCTTCATGTTTGAGGTTCAAAGGGTCCGCCAGCCAGTTGGCTGGAAGGAATGAAAGTTGTGGCAGCAAACCGTGAACAGTGACAACTGTGTTGTCATTTTCCGTCAAATCAAAATGAGCTAAAAGCGTTTGCACAATTAGACTTGATTCCATGTGTTGGATACTAGGGCGTTCTTTTCTTTTCACGCTCTCTGTAGATTCGCTTTCTGTACAATGTGTTTATTCATTCTTCTTACATCAACGTGCAACTCGGTGAACAAGGTGGCGGTCGGTGGGGCTCGCTTTGCTGTTTAATGATGAACGATGACGATGATGATAAACAGCCACTTAAATGCTGATTAACCGAGAATGCAGCAGATTCACACCCACTGAATGTGACTGCGGACTAACAGCGCCAGTATCGAAGATGTGGCGAGTTTTTGTAGGGTAGGCGTTGTTTGATTTTGCGATCCCACTGATGACACTAATACCTTATTTCATATATTTGATGGAACAGTAGAAGGGATGTACCTTATGGCTGCTAAGACCAATAAACACGGGGGAGGGGGAATGGCAATCATGACCCTGAAACCTGGAGTTTCACAAAACCACATAAGGCCCTAAGAGCCTAGGTGCGACGACGAATCAAGCGAAAACGAATTGCCACCTACCAGTAAAATATGGTAGCTCGATAAGATTGTATTGCTTGTCTCCCTCCGAGACAATGGATTTTAGCGTATGCGCATAAGTCCAATTTTCAAGTGACCGGCTCTACTAGAAACCCGGGCTATCTAATATGAACAGATCAGAAGCATATGACTCAGAATGCTGACCGTAGGCTTTCAATGTTTCACGGGAGCCTAATCTCGTCCTGTGGCGTTGCAGATCGAAGGCTCGTGGTTGGAACCCCAAAGATAAATGCCTAATTCGGTCTGGAGAGCCAGACTGTACTTTGTTAACAGGTGAAAAATGGACCGTGGTGAAAAAAACGATAAGAGGGCTTTGAAAGAGACACGTGTGATTAACTTTACAAAGCATGTCTGTTCTTCTCACTTATTCCAGCATTGTCCTCCTGTTTCGCCACGGTTCTAGTGGGACGATCTGCAAACGCACTTGGTCACTCATCCCGAGCACCTGCCAAAATGCCCCCGAATGAACGTGGTTCTTAAATACCATCTTCTGAAGGATTCTTATGAACTGTCTTCTGGGGACGGAGATAGGTACACAAAAGTTAGAATGAAGGCGAATGCCCGGGGTCCTCCAGCGGGCTAACCAATCTTCGATAATCAGTCTAATGAGACGGTTAAATCCTGATTTCAAACCAACAATGAGCAGCGTACGAAGCATCCGGTTGGATACTCATCAGCATATGTGGTGAACCATTGTACTGGGCAGCCAGGATAACTAGCCTTACACGAAGAGCGCGTGAATTGATCAATTAGTCGCAGATCTCCAGTAGGTTACGGACCCCACGCTCCGCTACCCTGCAATTTAAAATTTGGATGGCTAAAGGCTAACATCATAAATCCCTATAAAAACCACTTGCTTTGGCCTCGGAAATCTGAGTGTCGTGCCTGCAAAAAACCTGAATCTACTTGAATGCATTTTTTCTTCATGAATTCCTTACAAAATGTCTGCTCATTTTCCTCTGCTTGAACAATCATCTTTAGACTCGCTTTCGAGCTTTCGTTGTAATCGTCAAAAATGACAAAAAAGCATAGTTCCTAAGCCACGAAACAAAGAAAAGTTGTCGTTTGTTCGTTTGTTTTTTTTAATCTATTGCTACTCTGATTTCATTTACCTTTTATTCCCTCCGGTTGTATTACGCTTTTGGCACGTTCTGAAATATATATATATATATATATTTTTAGAGTTGAGAAGGTGTACACTGAGTTAATACGTTTATCGTGACGTTTCGATCCAAACTAAGACTCGTTGTCAAACGTGAATATATATATATATATATATATATATATATACAAAGCTTCTAAGTCACACTGAATCAGCTTCTGCCAGATGATGCTCGACGTTACTTTAAATAGAACAAATTTAATGTGAATACTGATGCGTGCAGGACCACGAGTGTTCATCCCATATACTAGAGACCCTAGCCATTGACGCGTTTTGTACCTAAGAGACTTCTGTACAATGCGCCAGCGCTTATTCGATTGACGACCTCAACCAATTCTTCCATAGTTTCACCTGTTTGTCTCGGGATCCCAAAGCCGTGGCTACTGGTCTTGCTGGCGTAGGCGCAGCCCTCAGTGACAGAGCTGAAGCCGTCCTAGTTGACTGGAGCAAATGTGACAGTCCGCCGTGTGCAAATTAGTCGCGGTCACCACAAACCCTACAGAATAAATCCCAGATACAACCGAAGGTATCTTCCATCGCAAGATGCATTATCTCGTACCTGAAGTGGACTCGGCTGGTGGTAGCATTTCAGCAGGGGATATGAAAGCTCGAGTAAGTCGGCTTTCCAAAAGCCGTTTTAATCTCAGTTCTAATTGTTCAGGAGACGGAGAACGACTTCTGGCTCTGTGATCAGATTACCGACTGTTAGTAGTAAGTACGAATCTCAGATTTTCCAATCACTGGGAAGCCATTTGGCATGTATCCTGTCAGTCATACATAGACACAAATAGACCACGTCGCAATTAACTACGAATGACGGTATGCACACAAAACTGCCAACAATATTGAAGCACTCCGTTCGACTAAAAGCACGCACTAGTATGCATCGAGCTGACCATGAGCTTCAATGGGCGCTCCAAATGCGTGACGCAGCAGTGGTTAGACCGTGCTATGCCGTCTGATCCGAATTGCCTATCAGGTTTCCGAAGGCGCTAGCTGATAATTATCACAGTGAGACTGCACACAGAAGTGTGGTGGCTTGCCTGTCTCTACAACCCAAAGAACTATACAGGATGGTTTATACCAAAGCAAAGATTTGATTAGGTCTGGAAAGATAAAAGGATAAAGGCCAGGTGAAGTAGCCTCTTGGTCCTCCAGGTCCGGGGTTGATCTGAAATGCCAACTCAGTCGAAAAGTGGGTGGAAGAATAACTGATTTAGGCAGATAGGCTTCAATTTACCCACTTCGGTTGTCTTGCGGGCAAGTTCTTCTTAAGAAAAAAGGCCTTAGGAAGAAAAGTTGAGAGCTCTGATTGTTCTCCCACTTAGCGTTGGAAATCCCTGACAGTACCCGTTCACCAATTTTCATGAGTCACATGAGCATCCGTCGTCGCGCAGGACAATCAAGACCGAGGTACTCATCGCATAGAGTGGGACATGTAGTGATAGGTGTGCTACCTTCCAGAGTTACCCTCTTTTATTCAATCTTGGATTTGAACGCACAAGTTTGGGGACAGTGCATCAGAAGTTCGTTTAGGTGGGCGCTGCACCTTACGGGCTTAGCGTAGAGAAAACGGGGATAGGCTCCTCAATTTTTTGAGAGACGATCGTTCGCTTCTATCTAGTGAATTTCCAGCACAGTCTGCGTCGTGCAACGACGTGGCGCTCTAACCCCATAGATATTTTGGTCAGACAGAACATCCGCTTCCACTGGCGCTATTCTGTTCAAAACTGTGGATTCTTCTGGCTCATGTATGTAGAACTGGAACGTTTATTAGTTATAATCTGATTTCCGCTGCAGCTCAATGGTCGCCGACGGAAACCGTAAACCCGGTTGTCCGTACAGCGTTTGTCTGACGTAGGTGCTCGAATAATTTATGAATAGAAACGATCATGCAGCCTAGAAATTCTGTCGAACAGTAATTTAGATGAGCATCGGTGCCATATCAAACGGGTAACGCACCTGGTAGCAGGTTTTGCCTACGACCCTACATGTGATGTCCATCAAAGATACCGGATTTCACGGGATTCGCTCAGTCTACTGAAGCAGAGTGACAACTCTCTAAGTGTAAGGAGGTAGGGAAGATACGACTGCACCTACACCGTTAAGCAACAACGGGCCTTAATAAGGCTTGTAAATGATGGTGAGAAAAAGCAGTCCAATGAATGGGAGTGAGAGCAGCTCCAGGTAACAGTCTGTTTACGCTTGTGCGTGCCACCGGCGGGCGGCGAACTCCGGTCAGCGAAATGGTAGGCGATAGAAAGGGACAACCTATAAATGACAACCAGCAGATGTTTGATCCTTGCATGGATACTTCAGGAAACAGTTTAGCTGGCCACGTAAAAGCGTGGGTAATCCGATGCCAGCAACCGTCAATCCTTATTAGGTGTCACATGGAAGCGGGAGGAGAGTAGAAGCTTCAATTAATGAATCGGAAGAAAACACTCGGTTCCGATGAACTACCCTCAGTCCTTTTTAAATTAAATGAAGATTCTTTGATAGAATCATTTACCGCCTTGCTACAAGATATCCAATTCCGTGCGATGAGTCACCAATTGTATCCATCTTCAAGAGGAGAGCGCGAAATAATCGCCGGAGAATCAGTCTACTTCCGATAAGTAGACGGAGAATTACCACTCGACACGACCAACAACGTTCGGCAAAGTTGCCTCGTTTCTTCATCACTATTTAACTTGCTAATCCACGAGACAATGAAGAGTGCTTTATGTCTTCAGGATGCAGGCGTCGAACTTGCAAATGGTGGAACCCTGAGACCTGGATTACGCCGATGACTTTGTGCGCTTGTTCGAATCTAAGGAACATGAGCAACGTGCATTAGACAGACTAGGAAGAGCTGCAGCTTTGTCCGGCATGTACTTCGAAATTCCAAAGTATAGATTGCTGGCATAAAAATGAATGCCAGTATTACCGCACTTAGTGCTCGACGGGTAACAACTCCGATTGTTGACCGTTATCACCTCGACAACTACCTGACTAAAGATAGTAATCCAGGAGCAGAAGTAAGCAAGTGCACATCTTAGGCACGAGCGACGTATGGTGGATTAAAACTGTAGAGAATCAACTACCTTAAGGCTAAACGTAATCAAAAAATTGCAACATCGTGGTTCATACATTTAAATTACACTTGCAAATTACCCATAACCCCATTCATTTTAAGTCCAAACGTTCACTCGTTGAAATAATACCGATGATATTATTCTCGTAGGAAGGGACAAACAATTCCAAATAACCATTTTAAAATGGGAGAGGACTGCCTACGCAAAGAGCCGAATGAGCAACAAATTTGCACCGGAGTCAAGTGATTGGCTATCAACCTCTGGATTTAGGAAGTGAAATTATTCATTTAGAGACAAGAAGGTATCGAAATGGATGGGATGGGTTAGTTGGTGCAGTTTGGAATGAAATTGATTAGAAGGGTGAGTTGCAAGCTGGTGTAATGGGTAGAGTGGTTTTGCTGGCTAGAACAGGCAAGTCTGAGGTGCAAGTGCTGCGGTAGTATGAAAAAAGGCCAGTCATAACTCAACGACTGATATTCTCAGAGGCTGATCAGTAAATCGTAGACAGTAGTGTGAAAAATTAAGAAATGAAGGTGGTAGTCAGTTTTAGCAGCCAGAAGCGAAACGAGTGAACAGACGCATTTTATGTGGGATTCAAGTGCATGAAAATCGCTGTAAGATGGCATCCGTGGTACCGCCAATGACTGGGGACTAGGGAGAGACTGAAAAGTGCCAGGTAAAGTAGTGGGCAGCCGTGAAAATGGATTGCTGGCCCACCTGTCTTGGATTATTATACAAGGCTGACGGTGCTTAAGTCGGAATTCAAATGAATGCAAGAGGACCATGCCGCAACACCCATGCCTAAACAAGTTAGTTTCAATGACTTCCAGCATTCGTGGCCACCAGTTCACTTTTGAGCAAAAACATTTTTGGTTACGACGTACGCCCTTCTTGTTCACCATTCAAACATGTCCCGCTGAAACAACCTACTGTAGATACATGCTCCATCCATAAATACTTTTGATTTTAGGTCGATGTGTGTGCAGCCTACTATGAGTTTAAAAAAGCTACTGATAATCCGTGAAGTTTCTCCTTTGGAATTACCATGTTTTCAGTTCGGCCATTTATGATTACGCATCAATTGCGTATAGCACTAATGCCATGGGAAGGTGATGTCAGGGAGTAATGTAAGCACGGCATACAGTGTAGCCAGCGCATCCGCCATTTACCGACTTACATACCTGTGCCACTTATACTATGCGGAATTACACCCGTAGAATGTCATATGCATGGCTATTTGTTATGGCACGCTTCATGCATGAATGCAATGGAAGCAGCATGCCCCACAGCCACTAGGGACCACAGATAAAAAAATATAGACGAAACAAGTTGCGCGGTTTTAAGTCAAAGTCAGCAGTTTTTATTTGCAATACGAACGCTGCGGAAAGCATCCAATCAGGAGTTCAACCTCACTAACACGCAAGACTTAAAATAAACTACTCCCAAGTCCATTTCTACGAAGTGATTTAGATCTTGACTTGCCATGACTATAAGCACGTCAAACAGTGCACAACACTGATCGGCATATAAAAATCCAAAACCTAAACATCATTAAAATACACTGTTTTTTCAATCTAACGACACGATGGCACTCGAACACACGGAAACATGTGGAGCACTTACAACCCAGAGGTAAATTCTCAGTCAGCTAAAAATTTTCGTCTGTAGCAGAAGATTCTGCACTAAAAAGTAGAAGTGAAAAATCAGTTCTGGCCGTGCATATCCCGAAAGAGTCTTAAAAATGATTGTCACCGACTAAAAAAGAGGTTATTCTGCGTATTGTACATCTTAACATGATATTCTGGCTTCTCGACAAAGTGTTTATTGTCCTTTATGGTGGCAGGCTGTGAAAAGCACGCCGTATAAGCCGCGCTTCATTGTGACTTTGTGAGAGACAACCAGAAAAGGGAGGGACTGTCCATACGTGGAGTCATTTCGCTGACTAAAATGTCCATCAAAATATTCCTTCGATGAAGCATCGTCTTAATCTTTCACCGCATCTGCCAGTAAGATGCTCCACATATTGGGTATTTTCCAAGGCAGACGATGAATTAAACGCAAGCAAACTGGCCACAGCCTCTCCCGAACAAGGCTTTTCGCAGCACAGTATGTCTGACGGGAACATTTTGCAAAAAGCGGACGACCGGAGGACTGTAAAGATTTTTTATCTTTATCGGTAGCAGAAGATGCAGGGATTGCGGCTCATTCTGAACCATCCTGGAAAGCCTCGACTCAAATAAGCGAGAACCACAAACGCAAAGGTCGAAAAAAACATCAACAAATACAAAAAATATAAGCCTCTCCTCAGTTCCAGAAGTAACCGAAAATTTCTATGACTCACCATCAAACGCTCGGAATTGAAATGCGCCGTTGACAGGCAAGAATGTCAGCTGATCGCCAAGGTCTTTAACCTTCGCGCTACGAAATACGACCTTCCGGGTGATGCTACAAAACAAGAATAACAAGCTTCACAGAACTAATTTCAGATCAACACAATTCAGTAAGCTAAGTTATTCACCAGTTTTTTACCTTCGAGAGGCCTGGATATCGCAGTTTTCAAGTGGCTCGGGTTTGCATGTTATGTTTCATTGCTCTATAGCAGAACGAGGTCTTCGGAGTACGTTTGCTGCCAGTAGGATTTTCTTTCGATATCCTGGTAAACAGCTGCTCATCGATAATTTGAGAATCTGCGAAAAGCATAGGTAGGTGGCCTAATGCGTTTCTCGCATAATGTGGGTCATTTGCCGGAGATCTTGTAAATTCTGCCGTAAGTCACTAGTCCGCACTTGCTCTGCACTGGCCCAACGATGTACCGCACTCCGCACAGGTTCATCTTTCCTAATGCAGTCAAATTTTAGCAACCTCGTTCTTGGTTATCTTGATCGAGGTAAAGACATAGCGCAGAGAGGTGGAAATGAGTACGGTGAAAACGTAATTTTTGGAGAACTAGCAGGAGGACATGAAGCCTGGAGATAGAAGGACGGTGGATGGCCCAACACTCACGAAAGCTGGCGGCTGTTGATGCTTTTCTAACGGGGTATCAGATGACCTCATACCCGCGGAAAACCCAAGGAGCAGACTGTCGGGATACCAGTTTTTCCTGCGGGGTTGGATATTGATTGTTTATTTGCCTGCTTTCAGGTCAGAACCCCGACCGCTTCTATCATTATTCTCTTCATTCTAACTATATGTCGTTTGCTCTTTTGTTGGTTTATCTCTGTCTATTCCTTCTTTTTTCGCTTTCGGTTTTTTGGAGGGTAAGCTTTCCTCAGTTTCCTATGCCCTGTCTTGTTGTTGTAATCATAATGACCCTCCCGCAACTTCAGCGAGTTGTGGCCTCTGCCGACTTGTTTCTGTCTTTTTTGACAGCCGTATTTCTGTCGTTTCGTTTCAGTACTTCGTTTTTTCTCTTCTTCATTTCTCTCGTTCGACTTTTTTCATTTTTCTGTGGGAAACTTTACTGTTTCTATTGTCCCCATTTATTTTTGTCTTTCTTTGTTTTCCTCTTCTTCGAGTGAGGTACCGTGGGTGATAAAGTTCTACAATCCAATTATTAGTCTGTTTTAGCGCCTTGGAAATGATGGAAGCCTCATCTTCCGAGCAGATCCATCCCCATGACCACACTACTGTTTTCCATATACTCTAGTGACTTTTACCGAGGGCCAACGCCCACCAGCGCTGCAAGAAGGCCGAATGCAAAAAGCATGGAAGTTGATGAGGTGGATCCCAAGACTCAGGCTTATGACGAGTGAATCACTCCCAGGTACATAGGCGAAAACACTTACACGCAAGAATTATCAGTGACCTATTTCGTCACAGCTATGTTGCTATCATTCCCCAAAACGACCCCTGGCATCGGATCATTCCCTTGACGCGCAAGGGGTCCGTTGCTGTGTCGAACGCTATTAGCGGTGATTCAAATGACGAAAAGCGGTACTACTCAGTTGCGTGCGGTTTACTGCCTTCTGAGCGCTCCTTTGATTCCTGCTTGCAAAATTCTCCGTGGTAATGTGTTCCACGAGAAACATACTCTGACGGGGAAGGTTGTTTCTCAACCCTCAGCATTGGACGCTGTTTTTCCGGCCCTAGTAACTGACCGAGATATGCCGATGTGTCGCCAGTCTGAATAGGCGCCTGTTAAGTTGGCTCTGCATTGTTGACATGTCCCTTGGGCGTGTGAGTTTCCCTTCTGGCCGCTTGTACTCCGTGATACACAGGTTCAATAAATGGATTTTATCGTGATGTGGTAGGTTCCTGCGATCGAGCACCTGTTTTTCGACTCTCGTTTGATTTGTCAATGTAAATGGAAATGGAACAAAGCGATTTGCCCCAACCGATACGCAAGGGGTCAAAGATGACATTAGACCCATGCAAATGATCACTAGCCTTAGCGTAACTCAGCAAAGGTACGAGGTCCGGCAGCTCCTGGGAGCGAATCGAAGGCATGCGAAATCAGCCAAAAGGCTGGAACCCAATGCTGGGTTCACACTAAGCCACCAGGAGAATCTTGTCGAAAAAGCTTCACATGAAACGTATTGTGAAGTATCTGCCCAAAGGGACCGAGGATTGGGCTCGAGGTGGAAACACCAGCCCGCGCACTCAGGAGGACATTGTTCTGGGTAGGAAAACGCTGACCCGACCGGGCACAAGCCCAAGACTATTAAACAAGCCTTGGTGGAAATCAAAAACCCAGATAACGGGATGCTTTTTTGGCCACAGCCTAGAAAGTCCGTTGGATCACCAATCAAAGGACTTGGGTCCAGCATGATTGCGGAATCCAAATGAAGATTCCTGACGAGGTAGAGGGCAAATTTGTATTTCGTGAAAGCAAATCTTGTCTCCACTCTTTAACATGAGCAAGCGCGTCCTGTGGTGGTCATCGAACGAGGATTGTAACAAACCATCTGGGATGCCATGGAATCTGGCGGCCTATGGGGGCTATCTTTGGGCAGTGGCATGGAATTACATGCGAAGCACAAACAGCGATGGATGAACCTCACAGCCAAGAGAAGAACCAAAAAACGAGAGCCGCACTCGGTAACCAGCCCGAGGTTCAGAGATTCGAGAAAGAAGTGCTGGGCGAAGGAAAAGACATTTTTACGGTAATATTTGCAGTCTAGGAAATAAGTGCGCGGGAGATTGTGAGGAGTCAGTTGACGCAGACCGCACCGCACTGACAAAGAAGTGGCCTTCACAAAAGTCTGAGACAGTGATAGTTTATTATCTAGGGTTAGACTACACACGGTAAAGAGAGGAGCGAGAGTGCAGTTAAGGTAGCAGTCGTTGACCACTATTAGCAACTCCAAGGGACCTACTTTACAGCCCATTTTGCAGGCGGTTTCGGGTTTGGACAATCCAGCAAGCAGAAAATTAGCGTTTACCTGGAGCCTGGCAGCACAAGCATGCGAAAAATATTATGAGAACACTCGCTGATAACAGGAATCTTAACACACCAATGGTTGACTATTTGCCAGATGGGCTGAGGAGATAACATAAGGGCGCGAAATTCTCGATTTTATTATAGGCAGAACCAACGGACCAGGTGAACCACCAATGACACATCCTCCTGTTTGAATCTAGCACTTCTGTTAAGTTCAGTTCAGTTGCTCAAGATGGCCGTAAAGCCAACGGTAAGCCAATCGTCCAGAGTTCTTTTCGTGGTATCCGTAGGATCCAGCTTTCAACAGTCTTTTTTGTTCTATCGTGAGAATTTCATTTGCCGCACAAGTCCTGTATCCTCAAAATGACAAGTGAACAGAGGCCTGTTCTGATGCTCCAGAAGAGAGAAACCCATTGCTTTTACGATCCACTATTACAGAACGTCACACTGACACTTGCCCTCGTCTGTCGGTATGCTTTGCATATCCCAGCATCCTTGCTCCATAGGGCCGAGAACAATTTGTGCCTCATCTTAACCAGAAATGTTTTGTTGCATTCCTCATTTATTACTTTTGACGACACTGTTTCAGGCCGAAGCCACTCTGTCGCAGAAACGTTTGCAAGCACATGAAACCTACAGTAAGGCTGCCACAGCTTTGGGCCATTGCCCCGCGATCTATCCTAGGTAGTTTGCCTGAACGTGTCGTTAAGTTTCACTCCTGTCAAGCTCCTCAGTATTTTGAGCCTTTGGGTCATTTTCCCTTGAATTCACGCCATTCCATCAAACACAGGTCAATTTTTTCAGCCTCCTGGTGCAGGACTTGCCTCTGTGTCCCCCAACCATTCTAGTGGCTGATTTCCGAAAACTCTATAGTCAAGCCATTGTTCCAAGATTACCTGCTCCCACGACTTTCACGTCAGCCGCAAAGATGAAACATAGTGTCTCTAACTGTTTTGCAAAGCTCAATCGAGGGGAACTTATCCAATCCCACTGATGTCGTATTCATTTATACATACCCAACCAGAAAATTACTCATTCCTCTTTCCCCTGAAAAAACTTCACCTCACTATTCACACCCAAACCTGATTTTATTTCGTCTTCCTCCGCAATTGTCGTTCCAGTACTTCAGGTCACTCCATATCAGCATAATGAAGAATGTCGTCTGTCTTTCCCTTGCCTAGCCTCCATTTTCTACCGTGTCGCGTTCAACGTCCAATATACCAGGCTTATTACCAACTGGTTGCCCACATCTTCCCAATAATGTTGACTCTCCATGCACCACCTACCTCCTTGCAATCTCAAGACTCATCCCTCTTCGGCAGCAAAGTAGCCATATCTCTTTTGCTAGTTAACTGTCGTTGTGCACTAAACAAACGCGGTCACCTAAGTCGTTTTGCTGCGCCCGCCAATCATGATATTATTTTCATCACTGGGTCCTGGCTTAACCAGGAAACACCTAATAGCGTGACTTCCTCGTGGGACATCATTTCTTTTAGATGCAGCGGAATCGACCACCGTGTTGCCGTTGCCTTATCTATGTGAGGCAATCTTCGTTCTAATGCATCGTACAACTGAGCTGATCCAAGATAAGGAACGGCTCAATGTCAGTTTATCGTCATGAGTTATGACCATAGCAGGTATTTATAGCCCTCCATCTCCACTAAATTGAGCTCGTTTTCAGCGAATGCATTTGACAAACTTGCCTCCCTTCCATCTACATCCCAAATTATTGCCAGAGAATTCAATCTTCTCACAGTATGGATACCGGCGATTACGGCACCACAAAACCATAAATCTTTTATCCCGCGTCCACAGTACAGGGACTGGGTACAGCATATAATGTCATTTACCTGAAATAATAACATATTAGGCGTCATCTTTACATACAACGATCAACAAACATCGGTTTTCGTTGGAGACATGTTTCCAAAGGCGACCACAAGGTAGTTCATTTTAGGTTCCAAGTCCGTGCTTCCCTCCACAATCATTCTATCCATATTACTGGCCCGCCTCATCTTAACTGGCGGCTCTCTTTTCTCTGTTGCGCCAACTTGAACGAGGAAGCCTTTTCTGGCGACTGGCTTCCAGATTACTGCAGTTGAACGCTATCTCAACATTGCCAGCTGAATTTTGAAACTGACGATCAGCTAGTGAAACAATGCTTCACACTCCAACTAAATGGAAGCCAAGTATATCAAGTTGCAACGTCACTTATCATTGGTACTTGAATTTCCCAAGTATATTGTATAGCATCGCCTACTGACGCTGTCTCTCGTTAAGCAAACCTCTCCTTCGGAAAAAAGAAGCCAAGGCCCTGAGACATCAAAATCCTCCACAATTTTTTCAAAACTGCATAAAGTATGTCCCAATGATAGCAGGCCTACGATGAACTTCCTAAGTTTGTCGAATGATGAGCCTGTGACAACCCTAGAAGACGTGGCTGGGATTTCCAGTATACATTTCGTCTCCTCCATGGCCAGAGCTGCCGTCTTGACCCACCCAAACTACATAACAAGAATAACCCCGCCTTATCCACCGTATCTTCTGGCGTTGCTAATGCTGAACGACGTCGTTCTTCAAGCCAAGGCTTCAGCAAAGCTTTGATGGCCTCCCCAACGACTGTTGTTAGTGGTGACCCGGATTTACCTCTGCCACTGTCCCACTTTACCCACCTTCAACAAACTTCGGCGTAGTTCCGATTAACTGCCAGCCCGTCGTAGAGATTCCCCGCCATAAAACAGAATCTATGCGAGATCTATCTAATTGTCTCCCTATTGACCACAAGTTTGTTATCGCGGGGTTGTGAAAATGATCGTAAAATTTCCATCGCGGACTAACTCTTACCCTCCAGACTCCCTATCCCGAAACGGCACGGTTTTCTCCCATACCATTCTTGCCCTACACGTCACTTTGACGTTCTCAGCTCTTGAACCGACCTAAAGAATCTGGGTATGGCTTTTGCAATCATCCTTTTCCATCCTGGAGTTCGCCTTACCTAACCCGAAAATGACAGGTGGTCTCCATTGGTGGCGTTACCTATAATTTCAGATCTTTTTCCAGTGGCATCATAAGGGTCCGCTTTATTCTTTTTCTGCATTAATGACGCACTAAAAGTAATATCTCAAGGTTTCCATTTTTTATCGGCTGAAGAAATAAAAGATATTTTACTCCCTCGAGCTGATTGAAAGTTTTGCTGCGGTAAGAGAAATCTGTGCTGAATATTCTGCTTTGGAAGGTCGGTGCGCCAGCAGGATGACAAGCTTTGACGACAAAGAGAAAGTCCAAAATATAGATTAACAATAAATAAAGATCCAGTTTTGCTACGCGGATCTTCAGTCGCATGCAGATTCACGATTCGTGACGCTGGTCGCAAATACACATCCTCTGAATTTCTCAGAGCAGTTTGTTATTCAATCGGCTCAAGCTAGGCGAAAAACAAGTTCGACTTTGCGCAAAATGAAACCTTCCGACAAAATCCTCCTCCTTACGTTTTGAACAGTCCGGCCATATTGCCGCAGTCCTCCAACAGAAATTTGCCCAGAAATAAGCACTTTTGGTGTATCTAACCACCAAGCATTGTATTAAACAATACCTACGTTAACTTAATGATGATTCTGTGTGATCTTAACCAATCCATCTTTCTGCATCCTTCTGTAAGCTCTGCCACTCCAGTGGTTGTATTATACCAATGTAACGCCTTATCGTACAACGAAGCATGTCTCCAAGTTTTCGAGAAATAGACCGTGGGGAAATTCCTGTAGGCAAGGAATATCAGCAGCCCAATAACTGACCCTTCAGGCACCCCGCTGGATGCCCCTAATTGCTCTGAGCATCCATTCCCTACCAAATCCAATTCTGTTCTTCTTGGGGGATGTTTCCTGTAGCTTCTGTCTGTATGCTTCGCTGATTTTCTCGCCGCCGGGATCCGCCGGGCACTTCCATTCTTTTGCTCTTTCATATTCAGTGAGAGAAATTAGTGCTGGAGGTGATGGATATTTCTTGACCTTTTGTCAAGCAACTTCCATCTCCGCATTCCTGTCGTCACTAACACAGTCCGGCAGATTTGCACTACCCCACAGTTTGTCTACGTCCGTCTTGCGGAAATTGTTGATCGGTATTTCGGGTGGAATTTCCTGTCTAATTCGGACAGTGAAAATGATCATTCCAAGATCGCCGTCGCTTAGTGATTGGAGACCACTTAAGTTGTGAACTTCGCTTTCAAACTTACCAACAACCAGCTGCCGAAATGATGACTGTCGACCTGACCTCGTGTTTTCCCTCATGTTGGGTTAGGCCCCATCCTCCAGCCACTGTATAGACGTAACTCCAGCACTATAGTTTTGGAAACTTCCTATATCCCATTCAATCTCGGGATGTTTAAAATCCCCGACTGCTATCAGCGCAACTGATTCCGTAAACAATTGCTCCAGTGCATTGCTAAGTACCGGTTCAACCCTTCTCTGGAGCTTGGTTCTCCGTGGGCATATGCAACGGCCAATTGCTCAGTTGCCATCTTAACGCAGACTGAGCACACCTCTGTATATGTCGCCATCAGATTCACTTCTGATTCACTGTGTACCAGGCCTTCCCTATTAGGTTAGGCAAGACCGCCCCGTGGTCTGTCACCATGGCCATCCCGTATGTAAATATAGCACTGTTCGGTCAAACCATGCAGAATACGTTCCGTTTCAGAGGGATAATTCTCAGTTGCCTCGACGACTATAGAATCCCTCCCCCAATTCTGGTAAGTGGTTTTATCCATTTCTTCAGTTTACTGCGTGCGCTGGTGCTAATAAGAACGCCACTTGCTACCCTCAACCGGTTTACCCGGAATCTCATTCTATCAAGGAAACTCCGGCGAATCACCCGATGTGTCACCTCGATTTTTCATCTCTTCTGCAAGTGAGCTGCTGTGGATTTCATGGAAGATTTCCGCCCTCCGCCCGCGTTTATTCGCGGCACCATTTTTCTTGTGCACAAAGGTGTGACTTTTTCTGGCTTCTCGCTGCCTGGTTTGACCGACCATCGTCTTCTGCCACTTTCTGTGAGCCTATGCATCTATAAATGGTCACTCACAGTCATTGTGACAACACCTTTTCTATGCTTTTTAAGTGCACTCCGTGTAACCGCTATCTCCCGATCCGCGTCCATGGACTTCCAGGTTCTTTCAGACTCGTGCTAGGCAGTGTTCTGGGCAATGCAATGAATCCGCTGTGGCAAGGATTAGTTAGAGCATTACCATGGTTCATGCACCTTCAAAGCAAACCGGCTAGCCTGTTTAGAACTAAGGGACGATGGACACTGTTGCCGTTCTGTACGAGTCCGGCTCCAGCCAAAAGCTAGTTCTCTACATCTGAGTTTATGACCTCAACGAATATCGAGTTTCCGCTGTTTTTTGGATGCGTTCGGGCGCCTTTGCATCCATTTCAAGCAGACGCCCTGATCAGAACCGACCATCTATAGAACGTTCTTTAATCTGTTTGGGTTCAGATAACTTCTGACATCATATTTTTTTCATAAAGGGTTCACCAAAATTTAGGATTAATAGGATACGAAGCTTGGTGTGGGCTGGCCAGTGATCTGCTTTCTTTTAAATAGAGGACGTGCCAGGTTTTCAAATTTTCAACGCTTTAGTGGCACATTTGTCAGTTTATTGATTTATTCCGCTTAAGTTCCCTCAGAATTTGCCGTCATTTTAACTTCCAGGGTTGAGAACCTTTTCTGATTTTTTCAGTCTAGATTTCCTATGTATTAATATGGTCCGATTGTGTTTCTTGTCGAACTTTCGATTGCTTCTTTTAAGTGCGTTTCCGCCCCTCCTATTCGAAGCCTTGGCGATTTCACCCAGCTGGATAATCTTGGCTGGGTTTCTGGTGGCAATCAATAATTCTGCGCAAATTTTCTCCATCAGGTTATTTTGGCCATAAACAACGAACAAATCTGTTACGTCACCAGATCATTTCACATGTGACTAACGCTCCGGTGCACTGCACACAATGTCAACGACCCTGGGCTTCCCGAAGATTTTAATTGGGCACTCCAGGCAGGAACAACAATCAGGGTGTATGTTGGCAGTGAAAAATGAATGGAGCACTATATAACGCTAGGATAAATACCCATTTTGCTCTTAAACCGGACGCAAGAGCGCTGGATAGAATAAAGTAAAATTTACTTCAGTGCGGAATTACTACACCGAAACAGTCACACCTGGGGAACTAAAAATCTGTGCTACTAATTTGCGTGCGACAATACTGGGGAAGTCTCGTCAAATGAGAATATCGAAAACACCGAATAATCGATTGATTTGCCGAACAGCAACAGTCAAACAAATTCGAACGTACCACCTCGTTAGTCACGACAATTGAGTCGTGCATCACCGATTTGTGGTTAGCAGCTTTTTTGGCCTGGGGGATCATGGGAAGACCATCGGGTACGGGAATGATCGTGATCGGTTTCTAAATAAATGGAGCATGTCATGCAAGAAAAGCAGTGCGAGGGCCTTGCTCTGCTGGGCTACAGCATTGTAGTGGATTACTTGTAGCAGTGATCTCAACATGTCCTGTGAGCACATTGTCCAAACGCTGATGAAACTAGTGTGTGATTTCGCTCACCTGAAAGGTGTATACCGAAGGAGAAAACCGCCTTGGCTGAAGGAAGAAATCACAGGTAGAAGCAAGTGTGGCAGAGATACCGTCAGCGCCAAGATTACTAGGGACACTTGCGGTAAATAATAGTCTATCAAGTCGTGCCGAGCACTCAGGGGAAGCACTAGATTCAATGCGATCTATGATTAACACGGAACATTGAACAGCATCCATAGGCCCGTTTAAGTAAGATCAACCCACCGGAAACGTAAACTTGGCTCGAGTAACGCTCAAACCGTTACCGGAGGGTAGGTTGCAGCAGCGAACCAAAAAACATGTCCATCAAGGTTACTTCAAATCGACTTACGTAACGGAATGCAGCAACATCCCCGCAATCCAAAGCAGGAAGGTCCAAAGATCACAACACGAGACGGTGCCCCAGTATTACATAAGCCAAATACTCACTCCGCGGTAGGACCGGTTATTATAAACCTGAGCATTCTGAAACTCTCATTTGATTCAGCTGCTCCCCATCTTTCAGATCTCCACAGTCAGTCTTCAGGTGTAGGGACAATGCCCAAGAAAGATGGCAGGATTTGTGGCAATCCATAAGGGAGAGAGCAAAAGAAAGTTTCCCTCATCATCACTTCTTTCTTTGGTGCTGAAAGTAATGAGTAGTTGCACCCGTCAAGTAGTCCGCAGGCACAATTTTGTCCATAGCAAATGGTACCTGACAAATCTGCAATCATTCCTGGACGACGTGGCCGCCAAGTGGACAGGGGAGGTCCTGCTGAGATCTGTAACTTGGATTTTAAGATCTTTCATTCGCTTAAACAAGGGCTGCTCATCTTCTAGTTTGATTCTGCATATGTAGCACCTTGGTTCACGGGATAATCTGAAAACTATCCTTACAACAGCAGTTTCTATATGGGAGTGGATTGAGCGTTGTTTTCTCTGACCAGTCAGTGTAGTGGGGTGCCTCAAGCTATGTTGTTTGGAACTCTGTTGTTCCTCAGTGATCTGGAGGTTGCAGTTACATCCCTTGTTGTCTATTCGCTGAGAAGGCAAAATGGTAGATAGTCCCAGGGACGACCTAGCACGGACGGATCTCACCATCAAATGCACCTTGTTATCTAAAATGAGGATGCCATTGAACATAGCAAAGTACAAGCATTCGGCTACTGAAAGAGAAAAAACCTCAATCTCACAACTCCGGAGAAAATTCACAGGATAAGCGAAACGAAAGGTTTGAGGTGATCACCCAAGGGCCCTTGAGAATATCAACCCAATGTACAACGGCGATTGGTAAGACATACCGGCTTGTTTACCAACTCCGGCAAAAAGTCCATTCTGTGGACAATAGTAAAAATGCACCTGCAAGAAGCAATATCACGTCCTTGACTGGCATATGCAGTATAGGCCTGAGTGCCCATACTGGTTGCGAGAAGCTCATCACAGAATGCGACCAATGGCGCCTCACAAGTGCGACCCTAGAACTAACAAACCTAACCTACAAGGAAAAGCCGCTGTCTCTGCATTTGCACGCGTGCCGCAGATGCCAAAGAGGCGACCTAGTAGTCACATTCAAGTTCCTGCAAAGTCTGCCAGTATCCATCTCCGATGTAAGCAAGTCCCTACGCTGGCAGCTTGAAGTTAAAAAAGCTTAGGGTTCTGGAAAAAGTCAGGTCAACAGTCGTCTAGTAAAGACGAGGAGGGGGGTATCTTCCCTCAATGTTGCGTTGTTTAAGGTTGGTTTGGCCGAGGAACGGCTAACGATGTTTCCCAAATGCCGTTTTCTCCCCATGAAACCCGTTCTTCTTCCCCCAAAATACAGCACACCACTTTGCATCTCTTCCAGAACCATACTTTTTTGTTTCGAAATGGTTGTTAGTTTCAAGCAGCAGGCTAGCTATTGGTGTTGCCTTTTTCCTGCTAGTGTCCATAGTGTTTTGGCCTACCGTATTTCCACATTTCGGTCTTTGCTGTTGTGGAATCGAGCTTGAAGTGCCCTCCATAGTCGGGACCAAGATCTGTGAACAGAAGCTCTGAAGTCGGAGTGCGGTGGGATTCTGAAGCTCATCCGAGTAAGAAACTGGACTATCATTTTTGCTCAATGTGCCAGGCCTATGGTTCGACCTGACTTGACCAAAAATAGACCAAAAGGGAGTCTATCATGGTATCTGGTGTTGTATGTCACCAGAAAATACGCCTGTCAGTTTCCATGCCGATCACCAGACGCATTTTGGAAGCTGGCTTGTCCCTTTATGCTCATTTCTGCACTGGGCAACCGGACCCGAGTAATTTGTACTGGTTTTCTAGTTTCGTTGTTCTTCTAAGGGTCTTTGAGGAAATCCCTGCGGTGTTGATTTATGGCCGGAGTTGCTGGAGGATGTAACACGGGTAACCATACAGAAGATACAATGCCCACTGAAGGTAAGTTTTCACTACTTTTCTGCAAATTTCCTTCGTTACTGCTGCAAGTCAATGGCTGGGGGCGCTTTTATGACCCTACACACGAGTTCACTTTCAATTTTTAAACTTTCTCACCTTTTTCTTGCGTCAGACGTTATTTGAGGCTTGTGAAAATCCACCACACAATTGTTTTTCCCCTAGTCATAGCGACACGCCCTGTAATAATCGAAGACTTGCTTTCAGCCTTTCGCATTCGAGCGCTCGTTTTTTCCGGGTGATCTTTCACGAGTGTTGTTCAGGGGCCACTGCTCTTGTTGGCATAAGGCAATAAGTTGCTCTAGGTACTCCAGCCTTCTTGTCGATGATGTAAAACTACGGTGCTCAGTGGGATCAGGGTTGGGTAATCACATTTTCCCGTGCGACCTTAGGATGCAATATCCCAGTGCCTTATATCATAGTCCAAAAGAATATAGTCATTTGCGAGGCGCACGTTAGTCACCCTAAAACTTGGGTTATATACGTATATAAACATGTACATTCACTTATTACGTCGGCCTGAAAGTGGTCATGGTACCAATGCCGCAACATGTAAATGGAACTGCACGTGGACGTACAAGAGGGGAGTAATAAACCGTAGCAACCCGTTTTTTGTCTTCGCACCACGCGCATCTTGTGATTTTTGTTTTCGGATTATTCTAAAGAGAAGTGGGTTCTACAAACCATCCACAGCATCCCCGCCACTGATTCCGATTGTGAGCCATTTATCTCAGCGTCAGCAACCGAAAACAATCCTCATCACTTGGGCCCTAAGCCAAATCATAGCTTGACCACCGCTTCGCCCTTTACAGCCCTACGCAGTTCGTGCAAAAGAAGCACGAAAGGTAGACGATGGGCAGACATACACAATGCGTGTCCGAGCCATCGAACGCAACGTAGTGTTTACCTAAGTCTGCACCCAACACAGACCACGCACCTCGTCAGTGCTCATCCGATGTTCACACCAGACACGAGTAACGCTTCGGTGACATTGGTGGTCGAATACAGGAAGTCATCCGTCATCCTCGACGTTTATAGGCCCAGTATTGCAATCGTAAAGTAGAACGTCACGAACTGTGGCATTGTACACCCTTCTATAAGGGGGGGAATCCTAATGTCTTGGTGGCTCTGCATGTGTCGTAGGTTCACGAAAGCTGTTCTGGCTTTTGCAATTCGCGATGTAATCCCCCTTCCAGAAACCGCCAGTTTTCGTTAAACTCGGATTACGTGAAGCTGGCTACTACTAACCGATCATCACAAGGTGATATCGTCGACATACTTCAAGCCAAGACTCTGTTTCCCTAGACAAGTTCAACTCCACCGTCTGAAGGGCCAGAAAAATCGTTCCACAGAACATACCCTATGACAAAGTTGAAAAGAAATGAAATTATAGGGCATCCCTGCCGTACTCCACTGGAAACAACAAACAAGGCAAAAGCCGACCATGGGCCCTAACCTTACCTGTCGTTTGACGGTACAAATCTTTGAGGACGGGCACACTTCTCAGGTACTCCATTCCTCAAAAAATGGCGCCATAGTACATACCTACCAAAATTATCAAAGGTTGCGCGAATGGCCAAGAACACGATGACCATTTGACTTTGGAAGATGAAGCTGTGCTCCAACACTTATCGGTAGGTGAAGATTTGATTAACGCATCAACAACCAGAGCAAAGGCTTGCCTTGTCCTCACGCTTGTTGTTCAACCTGCGAAGAATGACGGACGAATGCAGCTTTGACACTATCGTGATTAAGTTAACGCCCTATGGTTAGCGCAGTCACTGCACAAGTCCTTTTTGCAGATGGAGCCAAAAATCGAATTCTCCCAAGCCAAGAGGACTTCCTAGGAGTAAACTTTTTTGGCTATTTATTCGTGAATAGTGGAAGGAAATGTTGTAACATGCATTTCTGCAGTCATAAATATAGCCTTGTGGAACTAGGATATGCGTGCCTCTGAATCTAGAAACTTAAGTGATTGTTCGCCCAAAATTAGTTCGTGCTACCGGGTTAGCAAATGTGCTCTAGCGAGACGATCTGTATTCGCAGTTATTAGGTGAACACTGGTTTTGTAGACCCGGCTTATGTTGTCGTTTAGCGCACACAGCGTCGTAATCCCAAGGTGCAACTGTGACGAAAAATGGAAATTTTCAAATGGGTAAAATTGTTATAATTATTTCGTACTGGGTTTTTGGTGGTTCCTGAGTATCCTAAGGCGGTTCTAATAGATTTGACGAATATCTTGATTATCCACTGACGAAGTTGTTCAGTGGATTTACCTGCAGATCTGAGCAATACTTCAGAATCAAACAAGTTATGGGTTGTCAGATCAGTTAAAAGTCGGGTGGTAGGAGGTGTGGATTGTTCACGCAAAATTGATATTCTCTAGTGCTGTCCCTAGTAGTAGGACCTAGAACTTACTAGTTATCATGTTCCGCAATAAGGCTACATAGACTGCTGTTTATCACTGCCTGACGGAATAAGTTATTTTAATCCGTTGTATGCACTAGCAGCATGATTGCTTAAGGGGTGACTTGATTGATCTGAAGCGCCATGAGCCAATGCTCAGCAAGTTATACGCCAGAATCAATTATTAGTTCAGCGCGGTGTTGAACAACCCGCACTCTACAGAACTCCGTTTTAATTCCATGGAGGCGTGAATACTTTATATAACAGCTGAACAGAAATGCACCCTCTTTCCTACTAAGTTGTCATTTGCGAGGTATGTTATCAAGTCGTCGACTATTAAGTGTTGTTTTTTGCATTCAAACGTCGATGTAAACTAGGTGTTCTGTACGAAAGGACGTTTAAAGGCGAAGTGAGTTACACATGCTTGGGTTGTCAAGTGGATTAAGCGACTGTCACCAAAAAGATCAGAGGTTCGAACTCTAGACCTGGGGGCAATTCGGTGGTAGGTGACCACCCGACTCCTTACCGCACCCTACCTAATGGGACCTTATGTGGTTCTTTGCCGTTACAAGTTTCAAGATCATAGCTGCCGGCTTTCATCCCGAGTAGTAGACCCTAGTGGGTACAGGGCACACCCCTTCCGTTACACCCATACTTCAAGCATGTCTTAAAATGTAGAATCGACGAAGTACAGAGTAACGGAACAAAGGCTTGATGGTCTTCCTCAGATAAGTTAGGGAGACTAGTAGTCGGAACAATCGTCCTGTGAAGGTAGTCCTGCTCGCAGGTTATGGTATTGAGGCTCTTACAGTTTTGGGCTTCTCTATGGGCCATCTGATTAGTTATGCGAGTAGTATGCCCTAGCATCGGCACGGGGTTAGCAAGTTTAGATTACATCTGTCAATTCAAGGTTAAAGTCCGCAGCAACCGAACTGTGGTCAATTTGATTAAACATCTGTCACTTGAAAGGTCGATAATTCCGGTTGCAAGATACTTCATGCGAACCTTACCAGACGAGGCAACTCAAGCTGTGGGTCAGCGTGGTGTAGCAATAGTGCTAAGTGAGAAGACTGAGGCGGTCCTTTTAGACTAGATCTCGGTTAACAGCCGCTTATGCGCCGTTGAAATGGAGGGGTCAGTCACTTTCGGAAGCATAGTTGCGTTAGGCGCAGCTTATTTGCCATCTGGGCATAAGCCCTAGCGGACTGCAACACTGACACAAAAGAACGAGTTTTATGACAAGCTCGTCACTCTTGATTGGTAGAGCAAAGGCTCTGACACCACAGTAGTGGTAGGTGGTTTTAATGCACAAGCTGGGAAACTTAATGCATCGAAACCCTGTTTGCGTGGGCCTTGTCTGCTCAGCGAACAGATAACAAGAAGAGGCTTCCACAATTTTTTTGCGGACAGTCATTTATTCATGTCTAGTACGACTTTGCGACACAGTTTGCGTCGCACAGCGACATGGCGCTCTAACTCGACGGATAGTCTGAGTCAGATCGACCATATTTCAGTAAGCTGCTGTTCTGTCCAGAACTGCAGATCGTACTGGACCACGTACGTCGAATCGGACCATGCGCTGTCGCACCTCAACGACCATCGAAGCAGACCACAAACCCCATTGGCTGTCGAACGTCTGTCTGATTCGGCTGTTCGCAACAGCTATGAGCAGAAAATATCTGACGAACTAAGAACTTCGACCAGCAGCAGTGTAGATGAGCAGTGGGATCAAATCAAGCAGGCAACGGGTTTGATAACAGGTTTTGCGTGTGGTCCTAGATCTGCCGTTCATTATAGACACTGGATCACGGAAGGGTCGATGAGCCTAATGAAAAAGGCGCCAGCCCCATAACTGAAAATATGTGAATAAGATACGTTGACAGGTGCAACGTCAATTGATGATAAGTCTTAAGAATGAACACGTAAAAAAAAATGATGGGTTGAGGTGGCGATCATCATTCATCATCGTTACAGCGTTAAACAGCAAGGCAAGCCTCACTGACCGGCTGGCGTTCCCCAGATGTTTACACGTTCATATATAAAAAAGATGTGAATATCTAAGGCGAACAGGGAATGAGACCTACACAGGCGGCAGAAGATAGGTGCATGCTGCAGCCAACACAACGAAACACAGTTTTTAACTGTACAAAACGCACGGTTTTCAATCATTCCTGATTCACGATGGAAACTTGACAGCACGATCGCCAGCTGTTCAACGGTTACACTGCCATTATCCTTCATTGTCTCCGGCCAGCAAGTCGACGAGTCTTTCGGATCCCAACTACGAAGGCGTGAGACACCTACTTTACCTAACTTTCGCTGTACAGTTTTCTCGTCCCACGTTGCCACGATATCTGTTGGCCTCCACATTGGCTTCTTCCATTCCTTAGAGGAACACAATAGGGGCACGGATGGTAGACGAGATGTTCGATTAACACGACGAACACGTCGACCCCAACACAGCGTAAGAGATCTACTAAGTTTCATCGTCTATGAAAACAAGTTATTCTCCAGGAAGTGGCACCATACCAACATTCCTAAACCTCAATATTACTACACGCGGTAACTTTCATCTAATCCTAGCCAATACTACGTAAACATCGGTTGTCGAAAACCTGCCAAACCGACGAACATCGCCCAACATGATACTACCAGTCTCGCAACCATTAAAACAGAAACTGAACGCACCGCAACGACAGTAACAGACGACCTTTCAATTTCAACTGAAATATCAGGCGACGCCAAACAACAGTGCTTCAGTCCAGCGATAGCTGCCTAGCTTGGATATACGCATACTTACTCAATTCCCGAGCTACCATCGTTTGACACCGCAGCTCCAAGGTAGGTTGAAACGGTCCAATCTCTCTCTTTTTT
>LUCM01000784.1:4832-178605 GCA_008360955.1 Fasciolopsis buskii | reverse complement strand
TAGTGGGCCTTCGTGAGTTTGTGGACCTTCCGGTTTGGCAGGGCTCATGCCTGGATGGCTTGCTCGAGTTGAGTGTGCCGAGAGGGCCAGACATTCGAGGTGTATAGACAGGTTGACCTACTGAATTAACAGGATGGCTAAAGGAGTGCGGGGTTTTATGGTCAGTTGAATAGGTTACTGGTATGCTCTTCCTGTGGAATTCAAATGGTTTTGGCTGGGTGCCATGCTGTTTCTTGACGGAAGGACGAGGAAGTGTTAGGGGGTGTATCTGGGATGGGGTATATGCCAAGCGGTTGATATTAGCTTAAGAAGGCATAAGTGAGACGGCAGGCGTCTGCATGGTTACATCGTCAGTGCTTTTATCGTGGGGTACCAAATTTGGTAGATTAAGATGGGCACGTTTGCGGGGTGGTTGGAAGGGTGAAGGGGACTGAGTTTCATCTAGGTCTACCGGTATTGGCTGCGACCAAAGGAGATGATGTCGAGGGATCAGCACTTTCGCAGCAGGTATACGCGGAGGTGTGGTACCACTGCCTTCATTAGGTTTATTCTCAGACAGACTAGTAATAGATATGTGGGGTGGAGAGTTTGGACAGAAAATTGAGCGGCGTAAGTAGGGGAGAGGCCGGTTATGCAAGTTGTTTGAAGGTGTAGTTTTCGATGGGTTTTGTGTTTTGGTCCCGGTAGTGGTCACCGGGCACGGGATAGCCGGAGATGTGAGGCGATGGAGACTGTCACGGGGAGAAGGTAGGTTAGTTGAAACCTTGGCAGTAGGCTTGGGATTTGGCCCATTAGGAGGAACCTGAACTGGCAGCGCACTGGCCAGAGGGGGAGCGCCCGATACAACCGAAGTCCTGCCAACTTGAGAAGCTGCGGTAAACTATAGTGACCGTAATATATCTCTCCGGATCGGAGTTTTATCCGTAAAGATCTTGATATTTTTATGAGGCGTATGTTTAGCAATGTTCGCCTTGTTTGCTCTAAACTCCTTAGCAGTAAGTTCATCACGAAACTGAAATAAAATTGGACGATTATTCTTGGGGGATTTTTCCGGAGTCTAGAATACAGACCGGAGTGGTGGTTCATGCTACAAGCATTGAGAATGGTAGGCTGGACCAGTAGCAATGGGGGCGGTCGGGTATAAGAAAGAGAACGGCGCTCCTCGCATTCGCAATACGTTTGTGAGCTTCCTTAGTTACGGAGTCGAAAAAGCGTCCTGCTGCGGCTGGATTTCTGGGATTATTGTCATTGGGCGGGGCAATTAAGCTGACTAATGGAGAAAATTTCAGTGACAGGTCCTCGATCTGTTGTATTTTGATATCTAGGTCCCTCAGTATTTTCGAGACATCTAGGGTTCTGGGACCAGAATTACTAAATTTATCAATAAGCGGGACTAAGCATGTTTTGGTGGGAATCAGGGTTTTACGGGTTTCCTTAGAATAACGGTGCTGCGCTGACGTCGCTTTGGCTCGTCTGGTGAAAGCATCGCACGGGTTGCATAAAGTAAAGGACGTCTGAAATGGCTATGAGAGGCTATAAATTTTGATAACAGACAACGGGATGGTGTCAAGAATTGCGGGGGCGTAAAGGTGAGAAGGCAGATAGACAGGCTAATTGACAAAATTGCTCTTAAAAGTAGATCGGTAGACGGGTAGAATACGTGGTTAGCAGAATAAAGACCTTTAGTATAGGACCAGGCGGGAGTTGAATATACGAGGGTCCAGGCTTAAAGCGAATATTGACAGAAGGGTCAGCGAGGGATGAGGTCAGAGGTATTCGGTCAAAACAATTTAGGGAATATTATCAATTAGGAAAAAAACACTGCAATAACACTCTAAATTGCAAGAGAAAACAGCGAAAACAACTCACAGCAAAGAATGGTGAATCGCAGTGATTCGCTATGTGTTTGCGAGTGGCCATCTAAACTGCTCCTTGAATTTTACACCTTAACAGTTCAGCGTTCGTTGTCTACCATGGAGCAGCTCTCCAGTCCTGTCGCACACGACTTCACTAACCGAAGTTCGCTGCCCACCGCTGTCGCGTATAAGCTTAAACAGTCTTTGACTATGATCCGCGGCCGCTTCCTCTACCTCTTCGGCTACCCTAACCCACCAGTTTTCGCGGTCATCCTTAAGGCTCATGGTAAACTGACGCTAAAACTGTTAACGAATCTTGTTCACTTCCTTGCAGTTAGGCAGCTGGCGTTTTTCCTCCATTAGACCCAGCGACCCTTGCGAGATCCAGTGTCTTTGATGAACGCTAGATCTAGGACCACAGGCGAAATCTGCTGCCAAATGCATCGCCTGCTTGACTTGATCCCGCTGCTCGTCCACATTGCTGCTCGTCGAAGTTCTTATTTCTTCGGACAGTTTCTGTTCGTAGCTGTTGCGAACAGCCGAATCAGACAACCGTTCGACAACCAATCGGGTTTGTGGCCTGCGTCGATGGCCATTCAGCTGCAGCAAAAATTGCATTAAAACTAACACATGGTCCGATTTGACACATAAAGCACTTCATTAATTTTCTCCACGGCCACGTAATTACCACATGGACCGTCAATCACTCAGGGCTTAATTGTAGCCACAGTAAGGACCATGTCTCATGGAACCGTCTCGCAAACCATCGTGCAACGGCATCCACTAAACTCACTGGTGGCGACGAATGATCAAAACCGCATGATATCTGTTGCGGATTAGCGGTAATTTAATAACCTCCTTGACAGCCGGGATACTCGAAAATGACTAACCTTAGAATGGATTTCAGCCCAGGAGATTACTCATCCGAAATTCTTGGTTTCGGTTCAATCAACAAAAATCCGGACAGTTAAAGCCCAGAATTTGGCAGCAAACCACTCGGAATGTTAGACACTGGGATTGAACAGGCACAGGATGCCTTTGCCTAGGAGAGACTTTTCGCATTGTTTCCGTTGGGTTACGGTGATAGACAAGTTAGATGGCTAAGTGCTTGCAGTGACCAGTAGATCTAGGGGCCAAGCACTGCCCACCTATCTTGTGTGGTGTAGGTTTTGTTTACGGGCCCTTTTGTTACCATTACCGAAATCTAGGATACCGGCGATTTCAGAGAATGAGGTAATGCGTTCAGTTCCCAGGTCCTGAACCCTATGGATCGTGCCCAAAATATCTTGCATGGACGATAAAGGATTAGCTTAAATATGCATCTCTCCAGTTTTGGCTCATATGTTAAGATCCATTATTTGGGCTACCGAAACACAAGCTTCCGCAAGATGCATCCAGTCGCCGTAGCCATCACACTAGAGAGCCTTGGGCAGAGGACCCGGTTTTGGCACGGGTCAATTAGTTATAGTCGGCAGGAGGCACATTTTTTGCGGTCGCTGATGTAATGATCTACCGAATTTTGATGGAACTTTTCAAGCTTACACTTAATAGAAGGGCACGCGCCGCAGCCCTTGGGGTTTACTATACGGATGGACGGGAAACTCGCAACTGTTAAGTTGAAACTTGTTATTACATAGAACCAGACAATATATTTTTAGGTCGCTTATTCATAAGGTTAAACGAGCAATCGTTTTAAAGATGGCCGGAGCTGTGACCATGGTCATGGATCTCGTCTGTCACCCGACATTACAAGGCTCACATCAGAATTCTCACTTTCCATCTATTAGGGAAGTAATGACTTTAAGATAATTGGAGTGGAACAGCTAAACGTATGGTTTTGGGCATAGGTGATTGCCGTCTTCAGTTGAACGGACTGTTTCAGATGGCATTCTGAAGAACCCTGAAAGGCCCAATCATCACTAGCCGCATCATGCGTCGGGACTCTGATCTCGACATTCAAGCCGAATCCCCCCGTGAGAATATAACCTCACGCGACGACACTCTTAACCAGACGAAGTAGGTGCCGGTGGGTCTACCTTCGGTGCGCCGACTATCGAGAAGGGTGACAAAAATATGGAATGAGCTTCTGATGAACTTGTGGAAGAAACTGGTGATCACCTATTCAAGTGCAAATTAGACTTAAACGGGCTATAACAAAACCAAACGTAATACAAAATATGTCACGCTATAATGTAACTGAGACAAAAAGAGCGGAATCTTTAGGGACATCTGGCCTCCAGGACTACACACGGATTAAATACTTAATCTCGGAAAAATTAATTGTGCCAAATTCAACCCAATTGTGTCCAAGCTCCGAAGCGAAATATGCTGCGAATGAACAAACATCAAAGAAGGGTATAGTAAACAAAGCACCCTCAGTGTAATGCAAAACCAGCCCGGCTCTAGTTTCAGGCAGATTACAGAAGTGAACGGCGCGATGCATGATAGTCCAGGTTCTTGAACAGAAAGACCCTTGGATCAAACGATAGCCCGCGCCGTTTGACTGTCCAGAAATCATTCGGCGGTATGCACTCAGGTTAGGCATCCACCTCTTTCGGGTGTCATTTAATGGGTCTCCCTATTACAGACAGAAAACAGAATGTCTGTAGGCGGGAGATATGATGTATCGCAAGCGCTCGCAGTTCAAATCAAGAATAGTATGGTGTGCAATGGAAAATGTACCAAAATATATCTCTTGTTGCCTAGCATCGGGACATGCCGCATCCCAGTTCCGATTCAACCCCTGCTTAAACCGAACCACGCTCTGCATGGTCACCAAATCCCCAGATAGTCGTTTTGATATACTTGAGACCCTGTTGTTGAAGAAGTGCAACCTAATAAGCAATCTGAGCCGTGTTTTTCATGCTTCCCCTCATTGCTAAGTTTTTGACAGTCTGCGTCTTTCTGAAAAAAATAGTTAGGCAAAGACCCGAAAAGCCGTTAACAATGTCAAATGTTTCCATTAAGTCACTTTGATATCTCCTTTCCAAAGCTAAGAGGCCGAAGCCCTAGAGTTGATGATCGTATGATTTTCCACCCTGCTGCTCAACTATATATGTACCGAATCACTATACCTGTTAACGCAAGCCGCGTCCTCTACAAAAAGGTTGACCAAGTCTGTGCTCGTTTTGTCAAGTGCGGCCTTGCCACTGCCTTGTGTAGGCATATGAACGCCTCAAGTTTACAGTAGGACGAGAATGAATTCAGTCTAAACAATTTACCTCTGGCCCTTTGGGCTGCGGCGGCGCACTAGTCCGCCCGCTTGAATTTTTGTCCCTCATTCTACCAACCCCGTTCACAGCAAACAGTCCCTGGTCATGTAATGGGGTTTAACTTTTCGTATGTGGGGATGACAACTAGCTTCTGGTCGCGCATAGGGGCAAACCCCGCTTGTCAGCCCAATCTATAACAAACCCTACATCGCCATCGAGGTCTCCATTGCTCGTAAACCACACTACCTTGACATCGTCGGTGGAGTAAAAGTCGAGCGATTCTGGGGCTGAGGTTAGCCATTTCTGGACAGTGGCAACAAGAGTGGCCCTAACAGTGATCCTAGCCTAAAGCCACTCGTGATGCCAAACATACCTAAGCATCTTTCCCCTAAGGTGACGTAAAATGTCCTCCTGTTAAGAAAGACTTCCACTAAAAAGAAATACTTTCCCTGGGATGCCAAGTGACTCTAATTTAATTGGAAGTAGGCCAGGATTCATTTAGTCCACTTCTTAACTGGATTTAAAATAACAGCTCAAAATGCTTAACTTCATCCAAGAAGCACAAAAGTTTGGTGAGACAAAGCCCACCATCATGCGGCCGTACTCAGCTGTGCAGAGCATTGAGTGCCCAGCTAGATATTGGCAGGTGAGGATCAAGACTAACCCCTCCATAAAATTGCCAAGAATGTTGTTACGGTTGACGAATGTTTTCCCTGGCAGATTTCGGGCCCCCTCTGTCGAGGGTTACAACCGCTGCACCTCTCCATTGGTCTGGTGTTTCGCCTTGATCTGTAACGACTTACAACTGCTCATTCTCTACTGACTTGACGATGATTGGGTGAACTCCATCTCTACCAACAAACTTGATTTTGTTTAAACCTTCCAGGCCTCCCATGACCTGCGATGGCGTACCTAGCATGAAGTCTCCAGGGTCCCTTCCTCAGTTCTGTGTACGCTACAGGAGTGCTTGTCCGACGAATTTACATTACTCTGGTCACCCAAGATATCCCAACCCCAAGCTTTAACGGACCGAAAACACCCCTAAGCGAGCTCTTTGAAGACATTTAGACATAATGCTCTCTGGTTAATACTTAGCACATTTTTCTAGCTTAAGCTGACACCTGCATTTTTCCCTTTGAGCCAGCTTCAAAGTGCTATTTCTCGGTTTTGAACATTGTATCCAGCTTCGGTCACTCCGCGTTATGCTGCACACACTCCAGGATTGATTTTGCCGCCTAATAACCTTTGCGGTGACCCCTCCACCGAAATACTCATGTTTGCAATGCCTGCGTCTCAGTAGCACTCTCATTCTGCAGGACATGTACAGTGGTCAAACTGGCAGCCAGAATGGTGTCTTGTGAACGAATTTTCCTGACATCCTGGTATCCACAAATTTCGGATTCTTTCATTGTTTGGAAGAGGGAGAGATTTAGAGTGGTGTCACGTTAACAAGGGGAAGGCGCAGTTGCAGATCAAAGTTACACATTCAGAGCAGTAAAAAAACCAATCATCGCAACCCCGTTCATTTACCTATATAGAGAAAGGCTGTGCACAAAGGCAGATTTAGAGCTGTAGAAAAGATTGTCCTACTACGAAGCTCATATTACGTTTGTTTGCCCTTAACCGTTGTGATCACTTGTGCGTCACTCTTACTCAGCTCGGTACGATTGCAGTATTGACAACCCTGACACTTGACCGGTACAAGAAATAGATAGTCAAAAGTGATAGCAGGTTGAGAATATTTCGACAGGAGCTGGCAAGCGAAGCTTGCGTGAGTTACGCGCAAACGTCGACTGCACTCGGCGGTCAACGTTCGGTTAAACACGCTATCCGAAGGAGCGAATCCATGTCCCCCTACAAGTTCCTTGTTTTGCATAAATTTACCCTGAAACTGCGAAAAGTAATGGAAACCGTTAGGAACAATTTATTTTCCGGTATTAGAAAGGAGCAGGTAATGCAAGGCAAACGTGCTTTACCCGGTCTGATTTTGGTTCTTGGATACGCTGCAAGCTAGACGTACTGTGGTTGCTCTCTTGGCGTGATTTGAAGAAATAAATTGCTTCAAAAGTCGTACAGGGAGAATATCTTTGCGCTAGTCTTCCGAAACGTTGTGCTTTGGAGGTTTTAATGAGATCTTACTGTGAGATTTTTCAAACCAGATTGCTTGCTGCAGACCATCGAGAAGATGCAAATAACCGTTCAGGTTGGATACTTTTATACCTTCCCTCGATATTACTATATGCGGACTTTCCTCAGGGTGGTACCGTTATTACTGAATTTGTCCATGTATATACGGTATCATTCGTTATTGTCAACATCACAGTGGTGCTATAAGTTTGTATATTCAGAAATGGTCAGACTAACTAATCAGAATTAACTGTTACCTTTTAATTGAATTTTCACTCCCTTATTTACAGAGCGTCATTAGTGGACGACTAAAATTGGGTACCCTAACGGCTATGGCCATGCAAAGAGAGTTGTTTGGAGGTCCGGAGGGGTTTACGGTCACTAAATATCAAAGTGTATAGTTTGCAGCAATCCGATTGTGATTGATGGATGCTTCTTTGTGCAGCACTAATAGATTTTTACTTTAAGTGACATCAGATGGACAAAGATGCCGTAAGCCACATTTACCTCATGAATATTTCCATCAAACCCTGGCAAACCTGCCCGGTGTGTGATTAAAGCAAAGCAAGATGCTGTAACGCACGCAGAAGCCATGGTGAAAAAGTTGTGTTTCCCTGGGTTTCCACAACGAGCTGTTAAATCCATGTCTGCACTATCGGATGGCAATTACAATCTTGTTTCAAGCGATCTCACTCTTCATATACCTTAACACCTATCAAACAAATTGGTGGAATAAGTAGCGGAAACTCGCAGAATGTAAAAACTATAGCCCAAGTTTTGGCCGCGAAATCGGCCTCCCTCTCGATTCTTCCCGGATTACCTGCCGATCCACGAGCCCTCACATACTCTATGGATGAGAATAGTTGAAAGCGCGGCATTCATGTCCGATAAAGCCGAAAGCATGAGAGAAAGTGGAACCGGCAGCCTTGACCCCGATGCTTGGAGTTCCGGAGAACCAAGTAGGGGGTCATTGGCTCAGGCTCAGGGCTCACTTGGGCTGCAGCCAATTACCGTCGGTTGGTATGTCACAGCTGACAATTGCATGAATTAACGGCAGCAGAATCATGCGCTATTTGGTGTGGACAGTTGCATGAAACGTACTGTTGATCCTGATGGAAGGACTATTTATAAGTTCAGCGTATAAGGACTGTTGATGTTCCATGGGTACTCAAAACAGCTTGGCCTATTTTGCTCCGTGTCCTTCCTTCCTTATACCCCGGAATTACGACTGGGGTCTCCTGAGGGATGATCAAACCACCTGCATTTGGTAAGCATTTCAATGAATAAGAAAGTTTCTCTAGCCACAAATTTATATTCGTCGGGAAGGCAACAGTGTTGCGCTTGCAAGGGTCATCGTAGATGCATTAGCTTGGACTACTATCATGCAGACGACGCATCAGTGTACGCTACACTTATAATGGATGCACCGGCTGTGGTCTTTGTGCTTCAAGGTGTGTTTTCTTCCCGGCAAGATATCTGGGTAACGTCAGATGAATGCAGATTTAAAGATAATGCCTTAATTGACCACTGTTGATGATGCGGGTTCAGGACAAAGCGTTTAATTTCGGCAACAACGCATCCAAAAATAATTTTCACAACAATTTATTTAACATACGCGTGTAAGCCCTGCTGAAATCTTCTGTGGAGCAGCTCACTGCCGTGTTCACAAATGCATGAATATCTTTTTTATTAGACCGATAAAGTCATCACACTTAAAGTGACACCAGGGATCCTATTCCATGGACAAGATTTTGGTGCATGAAGTGAGGTACGAATTTGCTTAAATATTACGACCACATGGAACTGCGTCATGCCAATGGTCTCAGTTTGCAGCAATTCCTCGCATTAGGTTTCCAGAAAAAAATCCCTTGAACGATGGTTACTTTCCTTAAACTACCTCTATCACTCCGAAGATACTGAAATTCGCCGCTTTCAATTTTGAACAAATTAGGATGAGCACATATAACGTAAGTGGATGAGTGTACAGCAGATTTCCAAAGAAAACTCCTGGTTGTGGCCGAATCATTTAAGATCAGACTTTCCAACCGGGAAAATTCACCGAGGGGCAACAGAAATTAGCCAAACCATGGCTAATATCAAGTCAGAGACTCCTGCGGAAGGGAACTCTAAGGTTCCCAAACGGGCTATCGTTTATCCAGATAAATATACCGATAAAAAATGAAGAAGTAAATGTATTTCTCGGTGTACATCAAGAGGCATGCCTATGTGCGCGATCAGTATGCTCAAACGGTCAAGCTCAAAGCTGAAATCCAAGGTGCGACTTATGGAAAGTTGCGGACCATTCGTGCTAGATAGCATAACGACTGACTTAAGGGGCACGAAAGTTAGTGCAGCGCTATAAACATTCTCAGGGCCATTGCAAACTGGTCTGAGTGAGAAAAAAATGGGTGCAGAATAATTGGAGCGATAAATGACGGCGTGAAACACTATAATAAAATTCGACGAACAGGAATATTTTCTTCTTCTGGATGGGGGATTAAAATATGCATCGGAAGGGTATGCAGCTGGGATTAGAACTGAAAATGAATGCTGGCGGAGGATGGAAAAAACAAAAAATAATCAAGGTATCCAAAGTGATTAACATATGCAAGATAAACGCAAAAATGAGTACTCCGGAGCTCCGTAGTCATCTTCAATTAAAGTGGATAGTATGAAAGACTTGGCAGTAGGCACGGGCCGAATGGCGGTGGATTAATCAAATCAGAGACAGCAGTTTACGAGGTGGGGACATATTATCGTTGGGGTTGCAGGTCCATGCTGAGAGTGTGCCGTTTGATTCAAGCATATCTCACGGATGTGCGCCAAATTCCCACTATGCATCCTTTTAACTACGAAGCATTAATTGGGGTAATAGATAGTGTGAGATGATATCACCCTGCTCCAGGATTTGCCAACGAGGATGAATGATGGATTTATTTCTTAGAAAATATGACCGGCGCGAGAGGTTGGGAATGGGATCATGTGTACAACCAGACGTGGAGTTTTGTGATGAATGTTTATGACAGCTGCAGTGGAACACTGATTCGTTCCTCCAGTTTGCTTGTTTAACCGAACGTTGACCGGCAATGCGGTCACCATTTGCGCGTTGCTCACGCATGCTGCGCTCGTACGCTCCTGTTAAAATGTACTGAACCTTCTAACTTTTCAAGATGTCTTTTCTTTGTTCCGGTCGAATGTCTGGATTGTAAGTATTGCAGTCGTGAAGAGGGGAGTAAGGGTGACGCACAAGTGGTCACAACGGTTAAGGGCAAGCAAACGTAATAGATCCGCGTTAAGTAAAATGGTCTTACACTATGTACACGTTACGCGTGTGTCATAACATCAGTACTTCGTCGGAGGGGACCAATTCATCGGACAACATGAGCTCGTTGAGTGCTGAATATGGGTCTCAGGAATCTGAAAAGGAGGGGATATTTTTAATCTCGTTTTGAAGCAATGTTTGGTTACGGATGAGTCGAAATACAATCCGAATAAGCTGAAGTGATACTATCGGACTACAGGCACAGACATTAACGTAAAGGAAACACGCGGCATGTTAATAGTATATGAAGCAAGGTACAGTGCGACCATATGCCCAAATTGAAATCCAGAGTACTATGAGTGACGGAGAAATATTAAGGCGCTCGATGACGAATATGATACAGACTTGGGGATGGGGTGGTTAACCCGCAAAATTGTTGGTGCGCGGAACTTCGTAAGAAACTAGATCCAAAATCATGAAGTGTTAAATGCCAGGATATGAGAACTTGCATGTCATGGAGATGTGTAGTAAAGCCGGAGTATGATCATACGTCCTGGCTGCGTTGGTATCGCTTTTCCATATCCGGCTACTCCAGAGCAGATACCACATCACAAATATGTTCTGCTTAGTGGACAATTATCGTCGTGCTTTGATGACGAAAATATGTCTCTTACGGAAAAGTATGACTCTGGGAATGTATTGACAGACTGCCTCATAATTCAACTCTTTCCAGCCTCACGTGATATGAGATAATCGGTCAGCTGCATCCTGTAACTCAGGGCGCCTTGGCTAACCGTTCGTTCTAGATGCAGGCTGGCACTTCGCTTTCGAGTTGGCAAAAGATTGCTTTGTTATCCACGAGGATCAGTGTTCAGAAGGCGCCCGAGTTACAACAGCATAAGTGTCTTCTGACAGGTGCCAAGTCGACAAAGTTGCATAGTTGATAGTGTAGAGAAGACTCCGCCTAATAACCAGATCCGAAAGGAGTACTGAAAATTTAGTGGTTACAAGATGACCGATTGCAACTGTCATTTCAGCAATGCATAGCAAAGGTCCCGCCTCAAATCCAAACCACCTTAGATTCGTAAACTATATCATACTGGGTTTTGGAGTCAGACAGTACACAAACGTAAACAAAACTCAAAGGGACGACCACAAGAACTCAGAAAAAAAGCCAATTTCACCGTATGTAAGTACTTACGTTGTTTACGCGGGTACCAAACAATTTATTTCAAATTTGCGGTTTGAGTGCGAATGAATTAACTTCAAAACACACGAAAACATGTTTACGATGAAGCACCGAAGTCCCTTGCGCGACAGTGATCTCGTGAATTCCGATGCAAAAACGTATTTGTGGAGGATTTTCCTTAGCCGTGCTTTGTATCGATATCACAATACATGAGAAGTCAGACCACAGTAAGAAATGCGGTGCGGTTGAACTTATCTGAATGCAAGTATTCCCGAGAGCGTAGCGCCAGTCGAATAGTGCAGATCTCGCATACCGTAAAACAAAGGCAGCAATCAAATGTCGAAATCCAGGTCTATCTTCAAATCAGGTCTTGGAAATATATCAGAAAACGACCGACTGACTCCGAGAGATCGATGTCATTACAATATACTAGGCTTGATCCTCAAAATCGAACTGGTATGCGTTGACGACGTCTCTGTCTGATACAAGAGCGCCATCACGTAGAACCGACTGTCTTAACGCGGATCTCGTATTCCATCTGCTTGCCCTTAACCGTTGTGATCACTTGTTCGTAACCCTTACTTGGCTCTGTTCAACTGCAATACTGGCAACCCTTATATGGAAAAGACAATGGGAATTAGAGCAGGTTGAGTATATTTTTACAGGAGCGTGCAAGGGGGGCGTGCGTGAGCAAGCACAAATGACGACTGCGCTTGGGGGTCATCGTTTGGTCAAACAAGCTATCCGGAGGAACAAACCCATGTTCCCCTACAAGTACTGTATGGCTGACGTTCGACTGGATTAAGCTTTGGCCTACCGTTTGGTGATCGCTCATAACTTGCCGTAAGTGTATCGTTCAGTGCTATTCCGGATTATATTTTGGAAACACTTGAATGCTAATAATTCAAAAGTTATGTCAGCAGGACATAGCTGATTCTGGCGCTGTGTCAGTATCTTTTTCGGCCCATCAGGAGAAGGTAAACCAAATCCGTCTAAAACGAACTAACAAGGAGCTGTCTCCCAGAATTCCCGAAGAAGACTTTCATTTTCTGCATGAAGCCTCAGTTGTCGCAAAACTGGAATGTTCTAGCGCGGTAGGTAACCTTAGCTAAACCAAAAACCACCAGTTCAGAGAAAAGCCGGTAAACTGATATGTTGCTTGGAAAACTACCTCACCATAAGCGACTCAGTGCCCTTAAATTTTGCCATCATTAAATAAGGTAGATCTGCTTCTAATCTTTTCCCATAAGGTTTACAAAACCGTTTCTTCACATTCTAATACTTGAGAACCTTAAGAGAAAATAGTTAGAAGGCCCAAGAAGTACAAACACACCAAAAATGCGTCAGAAATCTCCAAATATACCTCAAAACGACCCCTTTAATGACCCTTGAAACAACGCGAAGCCCACCACTTTGAAACACAGAGTGCATTTTGTGTACTGCTTTTTGGGCAGCAGTAAAACCCCGACTGTGGTCAGACCGCAGTTTTACTTATAGTTGTTTCGATATATTTCATTTATTCGCAAACAGATGTTGGGGCTGCAAATACCTCACAAAATGTTTACATAGTTATAATTACGCCAATCTCTCCGTTCAGGCAAAATCTCCAAACCCAAGCAATAACACTAACGGTTTTTATTGAATTGCCTAAATCATTTGCACAGGACTGTCAATGTTTATGGTTTTCCTTGTACATAAAACGACCGCTGTGATAACTGCAAGGATTCAGAGGCCAGAAATAACGAAACACGTTGGAACTTAACATTTAACATTTACATGACAGTCATTTTTATAGCCATAATAAATGTATTTAATATTTTCGTTTCCACTGCCTTAAAAGAAAATGTGATTATCGCATGATTAATGCCGCGAGCTGCCTCGTACAAGGTAACATGGCGTGTACTTGTGGCTACGCACAAGAGAATAAAATTAGCCATGTTTTAAAATCAGTTGCACGGAATAACGTTCAATATAAATTAAAAGTTTTCACCTCTTTAGAAGGACACCGTATGCTACAGTGGCGTAGGTTGTCTCTTATATCTCTTGGATAGTGTATCTGCTTCTTTGCACAGTAGGCTGCTTGTATTCTTTGCGGCAGATTACGTATAAGACAGGGGATACAAAATAACGCGGCTTACCCACTAGTAGTGTGGACAGTTTTGTCCCGGCCAACAGAATTCTTCCGTATGCTTTCGCCATGTTTATACTGTCAAGAATGGTCGTCATCACCTGCGCAGTACGTCTTCGAACACTTTGTGCAAAAACGATGTCTGATTTTTCGTTAGCTAATAAAAAACCTCTTAATACCGTCTAATCCAAATGTGTTGCCTTTTTAAGAGGTTCATTTAGCTTGCTGAAATCAATTACCTTGTCCACAAGCATACTCCATTCGATGTATTTGGACTCAGTTAACGCTAACAATTGTTGCTGGAGCAGGCTTGGATTACACATAATGTACAACAAAAATTCCGACAAAGAAGACGAAACAGCTGCCAACAGTGACAATCTCACAACACAGTTTGGCTAACGACCGACTGCGACACGTTTACCACTTTGATCGCTGGTTGCAGATAAGCACCTGGCGCCTTCGAGTACTCTGAAGCAATGAGGTCACTGGCAATAGAATTTAGTCACTAGGATCCCTTCTGATTTGAGCTAACCATGGGTGCCGACTTGCAATGTTTAAAAATGAAGACGTCTCTGCAAAATGTCCTCATTACATTAGAAAGGTTTTATCCCAAAAAACTACAAGCTGATGACCTTAATAAACATTGGCCTCATTTGTGACCATGGTAAGCACCGTAACGTGTCATTCAGCTCCGGCCAGTCGAGAAGCAGCTGTTAGGTTCTTCCAGAGGTAAAAACACTGTACGAGGCATATTCGCACTCTGTGAAATCAGCAGGCCTTCTAGAGACATTAACTGTAGATATGCAAATACCGTACACCGAGCGCACACTCCACCAATTTAAAGCTGCTGTCGTATCGGAGGAAGGTAGATCCGAGATCTCCCTAGGTTATCTTTGCTGTTTGTTAGTCTCACTGTAGCTATCAGAAAGTAGTCATTAGAATGCAAAGGACGTTAGAAAACGAACAGGCTGATGCATTCTTATCTTTTCAGTTTGTGCCCAAACTGGGAATGCGTAAAACCACCCACCAGCTTCTTAATGCATGGCACGGTAGAGGTCAGCGCAGGTGCGCAAATGTCATAATTCACCCATAAACATTCCTAACTGCAAAGGAATTTTCCCCCAAAACCTAGATTACGTGGAACATTTAGAAATTGTCACTGAAGATTAAAAAACCAAACTATTATGAAAGCCAACTGTGTATAACGAGGGAAAACACTATCATGTCTCGCTAAGGCATTATTAAATCTTTGCCTTCTATGTCGCGTATGAAAAATATCCCGATGGTATTGGACAGCTGGTGACATAAATAGATTTTTGATTGTGACGACACTTTTAATTTAAAGATCTCTTCCGTGCGTTTCTAAACACGGAAGTGAACTGTCTCACAGATAACGCTAACATTGATTGCAGGCTCATTTTGTTAAAGTGCCATATTGTTAGAAGAATTAATGGTGGACACCGTGTTGCCCAGTTGAGATCCCTTACTCCCAGTGCTGTGTCGGCAAACGTGACGAAACAACACACAGTCCCGGATTTGTGTGTTATTCCTGCTGTCTCAGCCAACGGAAGGCGCCACCATGTCTCCGCCCTGAGGCAGTACTATGGGAAACTACATATCCAGTAACACAGCTATCGCGAATAGTGCATTAGTCGATTGATCATAGCGCAGGCAAACACATCCGCTATGACAGAAACGGGGACACCGTGGCTTTCTTATGGGGTTTCTGGATGAGAACCCTTTTTATTTCATCAGTGAACTCACTGAAATAATTTCTAATGCCATATGGTTTGCTCATTGTGCAAGAGAGTACACGTGGCCTAAAATAGATCATCGTGGTTGCGAAGTTCCACGAAACAGAGACGGAGTATCTCCATGAAGCTGATTGCCTATTTCTAGTGTGTGGCAATTAACTTTACGTGCCAAAAGTTCAATTAAAAGAACATGATTAACTCCGACTGATTCCTTACGTCACTCCTAATTTGTGAGTTTTGCTTCAAAAGATACATACAAAATGTTCATTCACAGCAGCATACCGAGGCTTTGTATTGCAACCTCTTCCTTTCTCATTTGCGCTGAAAAAATCGGAAAAAAAGCAAGCTTCAGTGTTTTTTCTCGGCAATTTTTGTGAATATTTCAGTGCCTACTCCCAAACGGTCATTATATCCTCAGTCTTTTGAGTGTCTCATAAAAAGATAAAAAGAGAAATAAAAACAAGAGTAAAACTCGAAATTTTCACTCTCCCAGACCCAACTTGTGTTTTGTTTCCAGGTGTGTGATATGAACACTGTTTATTAATCACTCCTGGATTCCCGGACTCTCTTTTGATCTGTTATTATTTGCATGGAATTCCGGATACGTCCCGTTTTTGTCCAACTGCTTCTCATTTAAGCTGAATGACACCCACGAAAAAGACGTCTGAAGGCCCGGCTATCACTGAGCCGAGCCTCGAACCTGAATATCAATTCAAATGCTTTAGGAGAGATAAGACCCATATTCTGGCAGCAGGTGTTCTGTTGAACACATCAGTGTGTCTGAATATTTCTACTCATTGGGTTAGCAACTAGGAGAATGATAATACAATTCAGCGGTTGGCTTCGAGGGAGCTTTAAAAATATGCAATCCTGCATTTCAAAATCACTCAATCCTAACACTGTTATCAGCGAAATTGAGGAATACTTCGAGAGGCTGAATTTTGCTATACTGCATAGGGAAACACAGATGTTTATCATAGTCTTAAAAATATCATCGCATTCGGTCATCAAAGATCCATCACTGTCACCGGCTCCAGACTCTCACAAACAGGAAGATCACAAAACCCGCTTCTCCGGCCAAATGCGTTCACTCAACTTCAAAATATCCGAATGAACCAAATTCCAGGAGTTTAAACAAAATGATTTGCGAGATATTTGTGCTTGTAGTTCTAGACCGTTAGACACAAGCGGCAAGATGTAAATTCGGCGATTATCTAGAGATGCTATGTTATCCATGGAATTAGCAATGAACAAACTTAGCAAGTTAGAAAATGCATCCAGCACTTGAACGCCAAACTGTAAAGGTAGCACGCGTTCACAGTGAATCTCATGGATCCTCGTTCCGGATTAGATGTTGGGACATCCTTGAAAAGATTAAAAAAAGGAATACTACATGTATACGTCTAGTTATAAAATGCATAAAGTACATAAATATAAGGGAACGTGCATGTCTACCTGACCTAATGGGATGTGAGTTGGGATCAACCAGCGACTCACTTGCATAATCGTAGGGTCGTGTAGCAACTAATTACAATTCTGTATCCGGTTCTCCAGTCAGCCAGTCCTAGTTCCAGTTCGCTGTCGTCCCTCCTCACTAGCTCAAGTGAGAACAATCAAAGTCGACAGGCACAAAGTCTCATTATATCACGTGAAAACGCCACATATTTATAGGCTAATTTGCTTCCATATTTGCGCCTATGCATCTGCCACTATTTCATTGGTTGTCCGTGTGGTGCCTTTATTGGTCCAACTTGCTTAGCTCATTTAACCTGATTTGGTTATCGAATTCGGACTGTTCAAGACTCGACCGTGTCTGTTTGCATATCCGCGCTCGCAAACTCCAATCAAGTGGCATTGTCGGCTGAAAGCTTATAGCCAATGGGATAACGCGATCTCAATCTGACCTTGTAGTCCGTAGTCGCCCTCTACTTTGCAAGATCGGAATACATCCATGCCCGTATATTGCTGGCGATTAGCTTGGCACAGGCCACGGTCGGGCAATAACCGAGATCCAGTGAGACAGTTCTATTTGACTCAAGCGCAATAACGATTAGATTACCACTCCCCTACAATGGGATTCTGTAGACAGAGATGGTTGCGGATATTTTTGGTCTGTTCTTGGTAGGCTAGAATGCTTGTCGTTTGCTAATTGCCAACTTGATTCATCCATGAGAATGTCCTGTTCGAACTCCTGCGAAGCATACATATATTGCAGAAACGCTCGCATTAAGCGCTGCGTGAGCACATTCCGCTCCACCATATAGCAGCTTAAGGAAAAAAAATGTTTTAGTCTTTATTCCCGTCATTTAAAGAAGAACGACGAGGCTTTACCATGACAAGCCGTAAGCTTCGAGATTACCTACAAACTTATCGAAATCTCATTTTAGACACGATATTTATATTGTATCCGTGCCATAATAGCAAATCAATAATGAGAACAGTTTTATTTTGAATACAATATCAATGCTCATCGGTAACTGATTTGCTCATAGCTATTCTTCAATAGATTTTTGGTTATTTTCTATGGCGTCCATCAGCTCTAGCACGAAATCATTTTTCTCCGTAACCCAAGAATTCTTAGAAGCTCAGCGTCAACATTCAGCTTGCGAATAGCTCATTGGACTTCCACTTTAAGAAATCACATATTTCTTGGAAAGCACCAAGATTCAAGCTGACCTATGTTTTTACAAGAAACTTAATCAGGATTTTACCAAACTCGGGTCAAGTTAGGAAAGCCCAGTCTGTTCACGTTAATGTGTCTACCGAATTCTGGATTGCAGCACAGAGATTTTTCCGGGAAATTACCATTCTGTCATATCGTCCAGTTTCTCTGAAATAAGGTAATAACTCCTTTACCACAGCGACAAAATGTTTTCCTACTCATATGTTCTACTGTTATCCGTCGAACAGATTCCCACCATTTCATTCGCATCCGGCTGAACAGCTTGGGCGAATGTAAGAAAGTGGGGCAAATGGCTAGAGAAATTTCATATGAAAAATCCTTTCTTTGTAGGCTTTTTGTGTGTCGCCGCGTTTTGTGCATTGGTCAGTCCAACTAATGGGTAATTGATATAACAAGCTCAGCAGTTTCCACTACTCTTTAGGGTAATTACACTTCTTGCACTATTATGCAGTCAATTCCTACTCACTATCCGTTGATACTTAGAACCCTTAAAAATTTTCCGTCCTTATCTGAAAAAAAATGTATAAGGTATTGTTACTAATCGACCTCTGAAACAGAAAAATAGCTTCTACACATAAATTTTAAAAGTAACGTAAATAAATCGGTGTTCATCTTTGGACATGATCAATTTACCGCTTAGATTTATGCACTCGGCATAGTCTATCTGCATGGTATTATGTTAATGTCCAAGCAGAACTACCTTCTTTGACAGCTGATTGCAAAGATCACGCTGTATGATACTGCGTGAAGAAATAGTCCACGCGCTGTTCAACTTCCAGAAACGTTACTGCACTGACCGATTTTAAAGAAATCTGCAAGGTTTTAGCGGAGTTACTGGCAAATTCATTAGGAAGAGGGTAGCGTGGATGAAATAGCACGTGACGACACCTCACGGACTTCAACCAACCTGAGGCCTTCCGAGCAATAAAATGACTTCCATTGTAGGACAATAGGTCAAGTGACATATCCTCAAGTCTGAAGGTCTCTCGAAGTGCAAAATTCGTAAAGTCGAAATATGAAGTTTTAATGAAGCGCAATCAGGGTCATTTGGAATAAGAATCAACGATAACCAAAACGTACTATTTGTCAGGAAATGATGTGAAATAGGCAGACAGGTTTTGCACGATAAAGGCCAAGAGATCTGTTTGAAAGGGTAAGAATGAGCTTTAGTTACCCAAACACTGGAACGTTTAGCAAAGTGGCTCAACCCAGGTTAATTTTTCCCACCATCAGGTGAGCCTAGCAAAGGATTTATTTTTTCCTTATCCAGCCTATCCCGAATGTAAATCACGAGGCAAAACAGGCCGCAGGGACTGAGGAACAATTAGGCAATCGCTAAAACAGTAGTAATTGAAAGGCATTGATATCTTTCCACGACCTTTTAAAAATCTCGCGGACTCGATGAATAACCTGAACCATGCATCCTTTGAGAACAAATCTTAAAAATGCATGATAGTCCTTTACGTTTTCCCATATTAAATCCGATCGATTCAGAGGAGAGGTTTGAGTTAACACGCAGAAGGGAGTATAACGAGATAAGTAATCTGCATAGTGAACAGAGGTAAGGTTACAATGCTGAATTTTTAAGAATAAGCACTGGACTTGATATTTCACCCATAAACCAGAGCTGCTGAGGATTCTGTCAAAGAAGCCTAGAGAACATACAAGAGATTTATCCCCCATGATCAGTCGAAATTGTGACATGAGTACCAAACGGGTATTCGCGCGGACGAGCAAATGTCAAACATAAAACCAAAGACCCACTTCATTTTTAGGATTATCTAATTTCTGAATTGACAACTGGTCCGCGGTGGCCAAGCGGATATGGCTTTGGCGTTTGGGCGTGAAGGTCGCATGTTCGAATCCTCCCACAGCCGGTCAAATTCCCTGCTTGGCAGCGGCCCCCTTCCTGGAAAACAATATACGTTGTTATTTCATTATTAAGGGAAGTAAAAGAAAAAATAAAATAAAACGTAAAAGAAAAGTACTGGACGATCATCCAGTTGGATCACAGCTCCGATGTCAGCAGTTGAGGCATCTATATTGTTGGTTGATTGTAATTTAGGGGATAATGCACCTAAAACAGCGCTTGTAGAGAGATAATCAAACAAACTTCGAAGTGCATGTTCTTGTTCAGTGGCTTAACAAGAGGTGTATTTATAACACAAATGGGCCAGTAAATCAGTTTTTCGGAAAATAAAAAACAAAATTGGAATAGTTTTTTACTGATCGTAAAAGTACACGGAGTTTGGTGAGGAAAATGGGTGAGTGCACATCGAAAAGGGGAGAAAAATGAATGGGGTCTGGTCTAAAACCACGTTCATCAACCAAAACTCCTAACCGGATTAATGCAGAAACTGGAAAGGTGTTCTTGTTGAGATTGACAGTCACGTTGTGCGCAAGGAACGTCCAAGCAAAAAGAATTAATGTGGGAAGATAAATCATGGCACCGATTTGAATGTAACAAAGCCATGCAGATTAGAAGACGAAATTAATACCAGTATAGAAGTTGCAGATGGTAGGAAAATGCCAGGAGCTTGTAAGAAATTGTCCCTAAATAGTGTTAAATGCTGGCTGATATTTGTATGTGCACTTGATGGTTAGTCAAATGGAATTTTTAAACGTGTCATCCAACCCAAGTTTTGGGAAAAAGTTAGGATCATTTAAGTAATTACTAATGGTGTCCGGCTCTGGAGTGATACAGGATGGCTGCTTCAGAATTTTGTTCAGAGTAATAATATAGTCTTTGCAGGGAACATTCCATCCTTTTCCGATGGAGTCATAATAGGTGTGACCCAGGTCGAGAAGACTACACTATGTATTACATTAGAGACCAAACCAATTAATACTTTTTTACTGGTTCATAAGTACACAGAGAGTTTACAGAGTTTCATCGGAAACCGAGGCACACCGGGGTCATTTTAATGCCAAGCAGTAAGCAGTTAATTGACAATGTTAAGCCTGATGGAATAGGAAAATGAAGGTGCCTACGTTTGAAGTCATTTAAACCAGTTATGAAAAATTAACACGATTACGAGGACTGTGGAAATAAAAGTTCCCGATTGATCTTCTTCGTGATTTCATTTACAGGAACATAATTTGGGCAATTTATGACCGATGACCGATTTGACTGATACAGTGGTGGGATGGAGATCAATAGGGATTCTAAGGTTAGAAACCGTACCAGAAACTGAACGAATCAATACTGCCAGTATCCATGATAAAAAATATGTCGGGTCATTGCTCACAAGAAATCTGCAGTAACGTGATCGTGATCTTGAGAACTATGGCTCAAGTTCAAGGACAGAAGGACGGATGATATCTGCAAATCGCTGAATGAACGTCCACACCAGCGTGCATGCTTACTTATGCCAACAGGCTTAGATTGTTGAACAACATGCTAATGATTATTAGAGGACTTGCTTTGACATTGATAATAACTGAAGTGAATGAGAATTTCAGAAGACAAGCAGCATTTGTGACTTTGAATTAACGACAGGTCGAAAGTTTTATTGCTGTTCAAATATCGACCTTGTTGAGTGAAACGCGCAACCCCGAATTAACGGAGGATACCGCTTTAAATCGGATGAATTAGTTCCTCTAATCAGTGGGTCTCCTCAGTGTACTTTTGATTGATCAATGAAGATTCACTTGAAGTCTTGTGTTTTCGCCATTCTGCAAGGTGTTCCCGAATAGGATGGAATTTTGCTCTTTCGAATGCTTTACAATTTACAGGCGAAAAATGCTGTCTTAAAGAATGCGACAACGAACCAAAAAGGGCAGAAATATTTGTTGAAAACACTAAGTTTTTGATCGATTAATATGGATTTTGCCAATAAAGGTCAGTAAGTTGCCATGCTTTCTTCAGAATTCATCCCTTTGCCTTTTAAGCACCAAAATACAAATCCGTCAATGTAGTTCTCCAATTCTCAAGCATTTGAGTGAATGTTCAACGGTTGGAAATTACAAGGGTTCATTGTAGAGGAAATAATGGTAATACATAGTCATGTGTAATAGTACAGAGAATTCATAAAAGACCTAGTTCACTTGTCTGTTGTGCCACCCAGAATTACGAAGTAAACAAAACACGGAACAGGGAATATCGATGCAAGTTCCACTTGGCGGGATCTACATGTACAACCAGCATTTTACACAGTCAGTCATTTTCAAAATGCATTTGCATTCATCACAGTGACCTTAGTGCTCCCGTGTTAACTCGAAACTTGGTCGATAAGCGGATTTCACACCGGCCTCTCAAACGCCTCAGACTAGCAAACACTAATCAAAATCTACTTGAGAGAAAACGCTTCATCTGTTGGAGAATACCTGGTGAGATGCAATTATCAAAGTAACTAAATTCCTCTCATTCACCCTATTCAAATTCTGGAAGAAAACTGTTCGGCTTTCGAGCCGTTGCAGCCGCGGAACAGTATTTTACATCATGAAGTCAAAAAATGCATCAACAACATCCACTCTACTTGCAATAGTCCAAAGAAATAGCATGACATATATAATGCAATAATGAATTGCTGGTAAGGAGTGTATGCGTTACTTAACACTGGTTATATATGGTATACATGTTTGTTTCTAGATGATGAAAGTGAGCGTGCTGTGAAAAGATGAAAGTAGTATTGCTGTAGGCTTTTGAAACTGCGTATTTGGACGAACTACATAAATCATCGTCAAAATTTTGTCAACACAGTTGACGGTAATCGGATAAAAAGAGTTGGAAGACGTCATCGGTGGAGTTCAAACTTTAGTCAGTAATGTGGACTCATCAGTTATTAAGATCGATCCTTTATTAATCCTGGAATCCGCGGACTCCAAAACAGACAAACAGGCTTCCCTCTTCGAAGCCACCGCTTTACCTTTTCGTTCATACTTTTGGAAATAACACAGACAAAACTGTGACTTTTTATTACACCTGGAAATCAGAATTCAGTTTTCCCCAATAATAGCACTTACCAATTACAAGGATACACACTATCTCGTGGGAAAACAGATGTTAGCTGGTTGTTCCACGTTAGTTGACGTAGTACAGGAATGATTCAGCAATTACCAAGCTTAATATTTGCCATACTCATAATCCAGGTGAATTTTCACCCATGATTTCCAAAGGACATATTTGCAATCGACACTGGCAAAGTGAGAACCATTAAACCTTACTACACTTTCTTGGAGCTATTCATCCACGGACCGCTTTTCTTGTTTTCAAAATTCTCGTCCACTGTTCAGTGGAATGCTGCAATAAATTAGTTCCGATGCAGCAGGAAAAACTAATGAATGTTTGTCCACATTCTGAATGCACACCAACCGCGTGTGCTCTATCCGAAACTTTCGGCCATCCAGCTCATCTAGGTCATTTGTGAAACACTACTTGATAGAAAATGTATTTTACTTACAAGTTACGTGATCAGAGTAAAAATTGGTCTATTCTAGGGAGTGGGTTTCTGGAGTTATGGAAATCCCTAAACAAGTAAGTACAGTGTTGACGATGTGCCAAAGTGATTACTTGTCACTTTTGCCATTGAACTTCCGGTCGTCAATGTATTTGAGAGCTAACGTTCATTACGGTCGTTCGTGAGTTGCCTGTTGGTATTCAGGTTCCATAATCTTGTTGTCTAAGCAAAGAAATAGTATCGGATAGAAGACACTAGGCAGCAGAAGCGGTATTATTGCATTTTTCCTTTTGATACCCCAAAAGTGGACAGGTTTAACACTTATTCCAGTGAACATAATCGTTACATATGTATGTACGGGAAGCATACCATGGCATGGAAGAAAACCGGTGTGTGAGTGAAGTCGCATGAAATGGAGTATACCCCGACAGGTTGGCATATATTATGAAGCGTACCGTTTGTGAATTTTAGCTGATATGTATCGTCTATTTATTGAGGTCCACAAGCAGAATTCCACTGAATTCAGGCAATTTTGCCGTCCTGATTTCCAGTTGCGTTATAATGAGTTCTAATCGGTCATTTTCTTATTCGCCTGCTTCCTTAACAACGCGAGAGACATCTGTACCAAATCAATTTTAATAAAAGCAACATCTGGCAAACAGGAAACCGTTTTCGATATTCACTTATAAGTTATTTTGAAAACTGGTCGTCAACCTGGACTGCTTGACGTGAATTCCTCACTGTGATGTGAGACACAGCTGTCACACCTTAATGCGTTCTAGGTGCGCACATTTTTCACGTCTTAGTTAGCATATCCTGGGACACACGGTCTAATCTTAATTTTTTGAATGACTAACCAGAGAACCACTTAGATGTATATTTGATCATGTTCTGTTAATACGGCTTTTAGTACTTTCTGATGATTGCCTATGATACTATCAGCCGTGGTAGGTAGAGACACAAAGATACTTCTGGTCCTACGTAAAATTTGATAAGGTCAATTCACTGTCGTGATTTCTGACCTGAAATAACCGGTTCTTGGAGGGCAGCAAGGTTTAGGCAGAGTGAACTTCACCTGAGCACAAACTGAGAGACATCTAAGTGTCAATTCAATTTTATGTTTGAAACAGTTCGTCTACACTCAGGTGTGTGTTAACTGTGGATTCAAAGATGCAAAAGACGAGTTTTTCTGAATTGCAGATAAACTTTAGAAGTAGTCGTCGGACAACGCTTTTCTGTCACAAATGTTGTCTTTTTTTTTGAAAATAAAAACTGATAGTTCTTTGCCTTACCACAGCTAATAACTAAGTCTTGACGAGTAATCTGAATTTAAATTTTTTCGGCTGAATTGTTAAATAAGCTACCTAACATGAATTTTTTCTTGCACTAGTTTTGCTTCTTATGTTATACTGATATAATTGTATAGGTGAAAATTCAGGTGGGTCTAATCAGCGTCTTTTTGTTGCTTATGTGTCATAAACCGAAAACTATTTGTTTCGGTGACGTTCATGCGGCTGCCACAACAACTACATGATTAGAACTTGCTAGCTGATTGGCTGTTACGTAAGTGTTGCTATTCTGTAATACGCATAATCGTTAAACCAAATCAGACTCACTTTAGATATCAGGAAATTAATAAATAGTAAGCATTTAGTAGACAATATTATGTCTATTTTAGTGTCATCTGAATGCTAAACAACAATGGAGGAAGTACCAAATGTGTTCCTGAACTAGTTTGGATTTACATCTCTCGGTATTTACCCTGATGATAAGGAACCATAAGAATGCACCCCGGAGGTGTTCAGGATTCATTGTACGCGGTCTAATTAGTAAAGGGCTGACACACAAGGCGAGTTAGCGCAACTTACGCAGACCAGTTCACAGTCACACAACAGACTTTATCTGTAGGCAGTATCAGCCGTTTTTTCCAACGATTTTGAATATTGGCGTGTTGCGTAGCTCAGGTTGAGAATCTTTCACTATTATAAGCGCTACGCTTGTTATTTAGATCGGAAACGTTTTATCACCAGCCTACGCAGTGATGTCACCTCGGCTGGTCATGAAAATCATGCGATGTAAATACCAAGCTTAGACTCTGAAGAGCAGTGTCCGCCGTTTTCAGTGAAATTTAGCAGAAAGGGCAACGAGTAAATTTGTTGTTATTCCCAGCTTGTTAGCAGAACTGGCATTCGGATGCCCCACTTCGTATTTGTCACTCAACCATGCGAATCCCAACCAAATGGCAACTTAAAGGTCAGTCAGTTCTTCCAGAATGGCAGTAATCATTTTATTCTTGATTCCATTTATTATACAAAAGATGTGAAATATTATGGGTAAACAGGTGCCGCTTCAGAAGAGCCGCCAGGTGAGGAAGTGAAAACTCTGGATTGAGTCAATTTCGTCAATCATCACCCGAAAATCCCACATTAATGACCCTCAGACTGCCGCCTGTGAATAGCCACAAAATTGTGCCTTATTCCGAACCAACAGCAGAACCCCACTTTGACTAATTGCATTTCACTGGTGTACTATCCTCCTTTCTCTGACCACTCAGCTATACGGACAATAAGCCAGATTCAAGCGTGACTTTTCCCTTGAAAAACTTGTTCATTAAATCTTGTCTGACCATTTGGGATGTCCTGCGGTGCTCGAGCACGTGATGCACTAGTATATTGCTCAAGAACGTCGGATATATTCGTGACCAATGACCAATTGTACGTGACCTAAGATCTGTCGTCTGAAAATTTCCTTGCGGAATAACATGGCTTATTCTCGCGGTGCTGATATTTTGCAGAACCAACCCAATTAGCTTAATGACTAAGAAGTTTGACTGAAGATCGTTCGTTCTTGTTTGCGATCCAGTCGCAACCGGATGGATTGGTATTTACTAACAAGAATAAAACAGCAGCACAGCGTTTCTATGGTTTAGACAATAATGCTGACGGTGAATTATTTGGAAACCACTTCAAGCCCCATAATTTCGCAAATACGCCTTAGTAAAATGATCACATTCACATATTTGCGTTTGCGCGCCTGCCCTTGATATATTAGTGGTCGCGATTTGACCGTCTAAAACGTATGACATACCTGTGTCTGGCGATGTCTATTTTGCTTAAATACGAAATGTTTTAGTCATCCCCCGTCCTTAGCAGCTTCGTCAACAATTGAAACCAGAAACAGCCTTTAGAAAGAAATTTGTTGGCATTGAAAACAAGTAACAAATATCATGATTCATTGTGTTGTGTTTAACGAGGCAAAGTTATATGGCACATGTTTATACAAGAAATACTGAGCAGCAGTCACAAATATTTTCAAAGTGATCTTGAGCAGCAGGTAATTTACGCGAAAATGGCAATAATCGAATTCCTGCACAAGAAGAACATACTTGAGCAGAAAGAACGAACGGAAACTGGAATAACTTCCAGACAGTCTGAGTATAAGGTATGGCACGTCACGAGCATGCAGACCAGAGGCAAAATAGCAAATTCAAGGTTCAGATGTTACGTGTTCAGTGGGTTCGATTGACATCAAAGAATAAGTATTGAAGGAATAAGACAAAAAATGCCATCTGAATTGTAGGGAAGGGGTTAATGATCACCAGATTTGTTAACATCGGTGAACTATTGCTCACCGACTCCTCCATTTGCTGTTTGTGGTTGAACAATTTGATCAATGGCTCAATGAGTCCTATGCATTCGACGGGGTTGGTTTGCTCGTTGTCGATTCTTTGGACAATGAGCGCCGTTTGAAAAATTTGCCGGACCCAGCTGAGAACAGTGCGTTTTGACTTGGAAATTTTCGCCTGCCACTTCGATCACGTGAGCTTGTTCTGAAGATAGCAGCGGCTAATTGAAGAGCCGATCGACGTGTGGATTTTTGTTTGGGAAACGGTGAAGCGGAACCAGACCTGTGGGTAGTAGACCCGTTCGTTGCACTTGATGGTGGGAGTCCAGGTGAAACTGCCGAACCGGTTACATTCAAGTGACCAGACACTTCATAAGTGCTCTGTGAGGTGGTCAGACATCGATCCACTTGTTTGTCTTAGTAAAAGAGAGAGTGAGTTTACAAGAAAGTAAAACTGGAACATGAGCACTACAAACTATCAAATTTATATCCATTAGGATACTCAAATCATGTGCTATTTGAAATGGTCGAGTTCACTAAACAGAGCCCACCGATAAAGCTGACTTTACAAGGAAGCATTATCTAAACACTGAAATAAATAAAACCGGTATAAAATTTGCCAGCTGATTTTATCTGATCATCTGATCAGTGCATATTTTTCAAAGCTGGCCCCGGAAACAGGTTAAAAGTTCAAATGTAGTGAACATCACGATTTAAAAGACGTCAGACTAATTATTTAAGGAAGCAAAAAAACAAAACAACTTCGGAGGATTAAAGAATGATGCGAGAAATAAGTTGTATCTACCTACTGGATGGGAGCAAACCTAACTAGAAATGATGTAAGATATACTGAGAAAAGAATTTGTGGAACTAAATACTCGAGGAATTTGTAAAAGTGCTACTAGAAAAATTTAAGGTAAACTTCCCAGTTACTGGCCATTTTTCATGCTGTACAGGAAACTATGCAGAAGAAATCACCGCATGACTAGACGAGCAGTGTGGGGTGATCACGTAAGTCACCCGTTGTTTCATTTGCTGACGTTGTTTCAGTCATTGTTCCCTTGAAAACTTGACGTTTTTTGCGAGAATGACGAAACACATAGGAGTCTAGTTGGTTGCAATCAGCCTCAGGGAAATATTTTCTCACATTCCTCCATTCTGGGTTTTCCAGTTGTTGTTCCTATTGGTATTAATGCCGATATTATTATTGTGATTATTATTTCAATAATCACTATTCAGCTCGTCATTTTCAGTCCTTTTTCATCTCACCGGCTTTGTAAGTCATCAGGAAAACAAACGAGTTAGCAGTTTATCCTGGAATTTTATCCTATACAGTTTATTCTCATTTTCCTTGTTTAGCAGGTCATCGAGTCTAGAAGACTATTCACTAGAGTAGTCGACATGTGAACACAGTCCGCCATTTGCTGGTTTAAGTTGATTTATTCCAGATAGTATATTAAAGTAATATCTATTCCCCGCGCCGGATGATTGGGTGTGGAGTAACTCAAGCTTCCTCACTTAGTATACTCATAGAATAGGAAAGCGTGAATAAATCTGTACAGGTTTCAGATGGTTTTGCCAATTCGCGGGGTAGCCTGGTCGATTGGTGATCCGAGTTCTGCAAAAATTATACCAAAATAATTGGAATACAAACGGAGGATCCGACGGTTTTTCAGGAAATACCCAGCTAATACAGTGAAGTGGATAATAAAGATCCGGAATACTTGTTTGATTTTATCACGACGTTTACGTAACTTGATGATGGGAGTGAATGTAATCGTAACAAAATCACTAGAAACTGACTAACCATTTGGGAAAGTTGTTGGATCCCATTCTTGTGATTTCGAACGAGATGGATTTGTCGTCAACTCTTCCCGTTCAGTTTCAGTTACCGAGGACCTGTTACCTGTGTTTTTTGAACAGGAACATTCAGGTGAATCTTGTGAAATGTCAGACACTGCCGTTGAACTGGATTTATGCGTGCCTACGTTGTTCTCAGGGGTTAAATTGTTGCAATCAAAAAATCCATTGACTTTTGGACAGTCCATTTTATAACGATAGGAAGCTGTGGAAAGAAATGACAATCGAAAATGCTGGCCCTTGAACTTAAATCATTACTGAATTGAAAAAACAATGCAAACCGTTGTTAATTTTTACGGCCAAACCAAATAATACTAATGGAATTTTCAACGAATGCACCGCGACACAATGAAGTTCGATAAATAAGTTCAACTTTGATCAGGTTTTCCTCTTGGAATGTCTTGACAACTAACATGCTGAATAACAGTATCAGATGCTCAAGTGTGTCATCGAATGTGCGTTTTGCAAATGCTGAATCCATGTTTGATCTCTAGTTTCTGAATGTATCATCAACCGTGGACCAAAAAGAACACTACTGGCGATAACAATAACAGGGTTTTATTGAAATCCCAAACCATACGCAGTCCTAATCGAGACCATGTCAGGTCACGGCGGACTAATTAAGAGTCATTACTTTACTACACATTAGTCTAGTAGACAGGCATCTCCTTGGCAGAACAAGCATATGAAACGCATAAGCCTTAATGCTAACCGACTTTATTCTTCTGCTTTCGTTCCCTGTCCTTCATTAACTCCATCCTTCAGTACTAAAAGGCAGGTCAAATGAAATGTCTAGCAAAGACGATTTAAGTATTAGGCGAGATAGTCGTATGCACCTACAAAGTCTATGGTGTGTCCATAACTAGTTCTTTATGTCACACATTTTCCCATTTTTACCTTAAACTTGCCAAAAATACATGAAAATCAACATTACTTCAAATTGGGTGCTTATCAGTGCCTCGCTTTAGCGATAGTCTCACGACCCTTTTCTAATGGGTTATAATTGTAGGTCATTTGAGTAGGGATTTGATCTTCACCTGGAGATCGTGTGTTCGGATCAACCCAACATCGGTTGCGTTTCCCAATCGAAAGCCCTCTGGTAGTGGGGCACAACAGAAGTGAAAGACTAAAAGACAAAAAATTGCAAAATTGTTCGTACCAAAACGCTGATAGCCCAAGAATTACCTTCATCTGCAACGATCATCTCTTTGAAGCGTTTGGAAAATCATGTTTGGTTATTACAACGAACGCCTGGTCGTCCGTAGAAGGTCTCATTTTTCACCGTTGCCTTACGCATAGGAAGTTACTAAAATTAATTTGGATTTTTCCTACTAACAGGTAATTCATCCAAGCTGGTCATCATCTAGCGACAGTTACGTATTCAAGAAAAGTTTGCTTCACCTGGCTTCTTCAAACAAAGTGCGATTGGAATTCAACACCGTCTGACAGAGTTGTTCGAAACTCATATGGTGTTTGGGTAATCTAAAAGTGCACATACTTTGAATGAAGCTGCCCCGGGGAATGTGGAACTACTCTAGATCTACATGTTATCGGTGGCACGTTAGGTGGAGTCAGGACGAGTGTGGGTTTTTGTCTTATTTGACCTCAAAGGCCTATGCAAACGGATGTTTATCGCAAGAATTTTCGTCAGCTCCTGGCACTTAAAAGCAGCCTCGTGATAAGTTCAACGAAACTGGATTTTGGCTCTTATGCAAATGTGTCTTGAGTTTTTCCTGCATATGTCGGAAATTTTAGGGCCTGACTGCACGATTTCGTGAGAGGTCCTGAGAATCCAATGGTGCTACACAAAATGTTGGCGATATACCTGTTCTGAAATTTACCCGGTTCACCTCCGAAGGTTAAGTCATTTTTGGTAGCAAATCTACATTTCGTCAGGGCAAGGAATTTTAAGGGGATTGAAGTGATGCAGTTATCGATTATTCACCTAATTCCATTTCGGTTGTGTTGTCCTTAGGATAATTGAATTCACCGATATGAAGAATTTCAGAAAACGGAAGTAGGTGCGTTTGAACGATGAATGAAGGTGATCGATCATGAAGTATCCGATTCTGTTTCCACTATGGGGAATGAGATCGGCAAGTAATTTTGGGTTTATTCTCTTCTCCAATAGGCTATTTTTGCCCTAGTCAGCGACAAACCTAAGGCTAACAGGGGCGACAGATTACGGGTTGACGAGTCCCTCGGTTATATTCATTTCTTTTTGTCACAGCCTTGAAAGTGTGGTCAGGTTAAACATGAAATTCACGTTAGCATTCCTTTGCGGTTAGATCCGAGAAAATATGATGCTCATTGGTTTTTAACAATAGATGTTAGCCAAAAGAGGGTAAAAAACAGAATCGTTGACGATTCACTGGCAAACGCTGAGACGTGAGATGCAGGACCCACAAAAAACAGACGAAACAGAGATGAGGACAACGGACTCCACACTCGAAATGCCACATTCAATCTAAATAGCTATTATTTTGACCGGAATTGATGCTGCTGAACGGCCATGGGGATATCTAACCAGTCAAGTTTCTTTCACGAATTTAGGAAACAAATAACTGCCTCACCTGTTAGCCTCATTGGTAGTTGTGCTTAAAATACCTGTAAAACCAGAGGGTTTGAACAAAGTGCACTTGTCTAAAGCATAAAAAAGCAAAAGTTCTACTTCTGCAACCTCAATAGGATTTACTTGGCAACCCAGATCAGGAGGTTGCGTTACAGATATCATCACTGTGGAAAGGCCTGTGACAGTCAGATGTTTCCTGGGAAGAGGGGCACATTAGCAAAAGAATCCGCAGTCAAAAGGTCATACAGAAAAATTGTGACAGGTTTGTAGCATTGGTTGGTAACTTAGAAAATAATGAATTCTTCAAACCGAGTTTTCCAATAGAATGAAATCAGCAGCAGCGGGTGATTAGATTATCATGGGTTATGAGAGAACTGACCATGCAGTACTGAACTAGGTTCCGTAAACCGAGATGGCATTCGGCTTGAATTATCTCATGATAGTATGTCTTGTCCAGTCTCCGTATTGCCTAATCATCTCGTCCACAATAAGGATAGAATCGGTGCCCAACAAGTGTGGGTCGAATAAATAGGTCGTTGGAACCGATCTAACTAGCTTCCTGATGTTTGTCTGATGGAACACTACACAACGCAGCAGCACTTCGTCGGTGATACGTGGAAGGAGAACAGAATATTTACACAATTACTGTATTTGTGTGACTTAGTCCTTGCATCCCACGGCTGATAAATAAGCAAATGCAATCCTGAAACCACCGGCTTAAACAGGTGGTTCTGGATGGGCGGAATTTCGCAATATAATAGCGTTTTCCAAACGGTTCCGTCAGAACCATGTTCTGATCTCTAGGCAATGATTTGGTTAACATTTTACTTACGCACGATCTCTTTCTGACATATTTATTGATTTATTTGGACTATTTTGAATAATTATTGAACTTGTGAGTAGTGTGAGCAGAGGAGGGTGAAAATTCGGCTGTTATACTCAACAGAAAATCTGCCCGAGTATGTTGCATCCATAAGCCGATCCCGAGAACCGGAATCTAACCCACGATCTTTTGCCAACTAGGCTTATGCCCTGCTGAGTACATCAGAACGGGCTCTGTTCATTTGTGAATTTAGACTTTCGTTGGGTATACTAAGAGGCATTAATCAGTTGGCTTGAGCTGGATTAGTGGCTTCATTCATTAGCAGAGTGGTTACGCGACGCTAAACATGCGCTAGCTTAATTGGAAATTGACAACTGTCTTCGCAACTACGTGGCAAGGATTCCCTCTACACCGTAATCTTGAGGTCGACCAGTCAATTTGGTTAGGGACGGTGACTTTTGGAAGCAGACATTCAGCAGGAGGACGTTCCATTCCAAGTCACCAAATACATTTAGAAACAACAAATATTTTTCGTACCTTTCATAGTATATGTGCCGGTAGTAAAGATTTTGCCAAAAGAGTTTGGCCTCCCTAGGTTTAATTAGTCAACTCAGACAACATGATACATCATCATTCGATTCAAATTAAATAACAAGTGAATGGATCAGACGCTCATTTTCATAGCCAACGCAATGAGCCTTGGCACGCCGCAGCTCTCCATGATTCCACACGAATAAGTAACCGTGGCCACTTATCCAAATGTAACGTGATCATCATTCGTCATTCTTACATAGCGTCTGTTTACAACCGGTAAATTGTTTTTAGCGTGTCAGTGTGTATGGAAGGGAAAATTTTCTTTAAGCTACCTTGACCAAACAGGAAAATGCAAACAATTGGTGATCAGGTACAACAAGCCCTATTGATCTGAACGGCAAGCATTTCCTCATGCATGTTTTTCGTTTGCTGTGCTGACTAGAGGATGGTTGAACTTCACTCGTACGTGGCAGCGAGTATTCAGCCATTTATGAAGGCGGATTCAATCGGTTTATCCGAAATGATTTTTTTTGAGCTTGTATCAGTGTTATGGGTGTGCAAACCAGCAAAATTTGGGAAGGCGGTTCGATAATCACAAGGTATTGAAGTAGACACAAGGAATGTTGAGTTTGTAGATAAATCTAGAACACCTAGAACCAATATCTACTGGTGTTCTCTAACGAATTAACGAGGCCGTCGGTGATGCACCTCGTGAAGTGATTGAGTACTGATGTTTGCCGCGTACAGCAAGTGTAAGAAGCAACAACGCTTTCATAAAATACAAAACTCATAGCGATGCTATCATCAAACATAATTCGCGCATCAAGTGGAAACCTGAATTAAATGGAATCAAATCCAATGACGAAAAAATCTGAACTGGAGTAGCCGTGGTTTAGTTTGTCGATGCTACTGCTATATGTGTCATCAGACGCCATACGAAATTTGTTGTCCATTGCCCGCAGCAGAAAAACAACCGGTTGACCTGTTCATTAATTTTGTTCTCCTACTAATCATATGTCTTAACAGTAAGACAACGATTATATTGGTAGAATGCTGTGAGCCCATGATGGCAAAAATATCATTGATCATTCACTCATATTGTAAATAGGCAGATCCTGATAAAATATTCGGCGTTGATAGGAGAGAAGAATTTGTATCGATGGAAGAATGTTTCGTGTTACCCATGAGTCGCACGATCTTGGAAACTGAACAGGGAAGTTACTTTGAAATCGCAATATAGGCGTCTCGTTCTCATGGCTGCAATAATAATAAGAAAAGCATTGTTTTTGAGAACTACCGAATGAGTTCGATTGCGCTGATATTTGGTAAAAGACATTTGTTGCTCGAACGGTGTTCTACCCATCTAGCGACGCTGTCAGCCATAAGAACGAGACCATCTCAAACACTGGCGCAAAAAATACACAAAGAACCGTGGCTAAAAACACAATATTAAAGGGTTTATTAGGCAGAAATATTGGATGACTGGTTGATTTTTCTATCTCATTCTAACAAACACTTCCTCAGACATGAGTGAGTGGGCCTTGGACAGCCGTGAAATCCTGTGATCATGGAAATTAGCTAGGTGATTTATTATCCCCCATTGTATCTGAGGCAGCCTATGCAGCAAGAGGTAAATTTAATGTTACAATTCTTAAAGAGACTTCAAATAAATTGAAAATGGAGAGCAAGCTAAAAATATGTATTCGATCAGTTGAAATCATTAACAAACGGCAGGTAATTAACATTTTCGACTGACAATGAGCTTCATTATCTCTACCTTTTCTAAAAACTCATTCCAACTGTTTATTTGTTGTACGTTTTCTTTGTGTCAAAATCTTTCGCGTCTTAGTAGCATCCTTTTGGTGAAAGACTGGATCCGCCTGACGTGTGTGCAGTTGTACTCGATCTGCCGATTGAAATAAGAGTGGTTATCATGAAGACCAATATCCACATCACTGCTATTTGATTTTTTGTTTCTCTTTCCTGGAAACTTCGTCTGTCTGATTATCCATTTGACTGCATATGATCACGGAAGATTTACCGTGGATCGCATCATTTGCCTAACTGCATACACAGTTTTGTTGCTGCTTGACGGACTAGTATCATCGATATGCCGATGAGATTAGCTGACAGTTTTAGTTCTGTTGACTCACAAAGGTTGAGCCCGGTTTACTTGATTATTTTGTCGGGCCGAGTGATTAATGTTGGGGTTTGGTTAAATTGTCTGCCAGTTATGAGTGATACTTTGATGTACTGTACTTGAGCACACTGAAATTTTTGCGGTTTCTCTGATTGTCTTACTCGCAACTCCGACTTGTTATTTGGTAATCTGATTACATGGTGCTCTGAACTAAGAATAGTATATTGGGGTAGATCCGTAAATTCCCGTCTGCTCCGCTGACCTGGGCGGCAAAGGATGTTCATCGAGAATTTCTAGTGTTTTCATTCTTGGAAATCCGTTGTTGACAAGGTGTTGGCTGCAAAGCAGGTTCTACATGAAATAACTTATGCAACTAAGAACTAGGTGGAACAAGGTATCCCGCGTATTCTGGTATGATCGTGTTCTTGGATAATACCCATGTAAGCTAATTAGGCTGAACGATAATAGATAACTAATTTCAGTACAAAATGACGATGCGATCACTTGGAATAGCACCTAAGGTAAACTCTGTACAATTATTGATGAATGCATCTGTTCAATCTCCGGAGAAAGTTGTCTAAAATTGTGTATCATTTTCGTTTCATTTTTGCAGCATTCACTCTGCTTTCACATTAGGTGCTGGTCATAGGAAGGCACAAGAGAGTAAAGCCAACTTGATAACAACACAAAACAGCCTTAATTCGGCACAGCTTGATATAATAATGCATGCAAAATACACTGTCTCTGCTGTCTCTGTCATGGAAGGCATCACGTCTTTCGTGTTGTAGAGATATTATTACTAAGGTGACGCAGTTTCCATTTTCGTCAATCGAATGTCGTCTGTTCCCATTTTTGTAATCGACTAATTCTGTGCCGCCCCAAACAGCTTCTGTTTCACTGATTCCCGTTCACCGGAAGTTAGCTGATTCGGAGATCTACTGAAACAAGATTTATTTAAACATTGGACGTGAAAAACAATGTTCACGTCAGTTTCCAAAATCGGGACATCGCAAATTCGAAAGATGCAACGCAGTGTGGTAATGCTAACCTCTAGCCAACCTTCAGCTAACAAAGATGAAAATTGCTCATCTTGGCCAAACGCGTTCCAGGTGTCTTGCTGGATTATACCAAAAAAACCTCGTTTTCCTGCTCTGCTCCTTGATGTGCTTAAAAATTGCCATTCCGGAATTAGGTACCTCGGTCAGGTACTGCAAACTTGACACTAGCGTTACTGCTGTTTTGTTGATGTACGAACAGAAATTCTGTTGTATTCCCCTGCATCCCATACTGCAATATCTTTCTCTGGGTTGTTCGTTATTTGCTAATGTTAGACATGGATTATTAGGTTTCTCATTACGTTGAAAAAAACGCTTTCGGACAATCCACTTCTGTGGTATACTTACCTCATTTATCTGGCAATAAAAAAAGTTGAGTTTCTGTTTCCGCTAACAACAACTGCCGACGTGGACAGCAGTGGGGAATTATGACTCGGAAATAACGCGCAAATGTGTGTTTATAAAGATCAGGGACCGCGAATAAATCTCTACTGCGGTTATTTTTTTAGATGGCTGAGTTAGACGACTAGTTCAAAAACGTTTCATCGCCAGTCTAATTATCGACGTCAGTTGCGGAATTTCATTCTGATAGTCCATAAGAGTCACGTGCACTAGAGTCAATGAAGCCCACACTAAAACACTAAAACGGAAAGGTTTCTAACAAATGGTGGGAAAGACTGGAAGCAACTAGTCCGATTCAAAATTTTATTTACTTTTTCTAAGGAGTTTTTTCTTGCAATTGAAACAGCAATGGTATGAGTAGTTCAAATCAAGAAAAACAAGTGGGGAACAAGGTCGTCTTGAGAAATTCATAATCCTGCCATTACATGACATTACCTATGAATATTAACGAACGAATTAATATAACAGGCTGGTAGGACGAAATGATCTGTTCATCTCGGGCCACTGCCCAACTGCACAAAAGGAACATTTAAGCCAGTGACACTGTTTACTGCGGTCCAGAATTAAATGTGGACCACGTGTGTACCTTTCCTTGTTTCCACTCATGACTCATTTATTTCGTTCGACCACCACTGCAATACCTCCGCTTACATCAGTCACATTTAATATGATGTAATCACACCTACGAATCACTCAAAAACAGCTTGTTCGCTACCTGTCGCTGTTCTTAATTAGTATCAAACCTATTTTTACATAAACTTTTGGAAGAGTTTTGGACGAAAATTTGTTTTAACGGTAGCAGTAAACATAGGAGTCTATGTCAACTCCTAACTTATATGGAATGCGAGCAAGGCAGGTGAAAATTATTCAAGAGTCGGGGTAGTTCAGTTGAGTTTCCCAGTTACCACGCATCTACCTTAGAGGTTGCAACACAGTCTGTGGTAGACTGAGGAAACTAATGACACGGTTGCTGCTCATGAGGGATAGATAGACTGACGGGGAATGACAAGCGAATATCATATCCGCTTCTATGAACTTCATCTGTCTTTTGCCTATGAAAATATGCCTGATCAACAACAAACATCAAAATCAAATAAGTAATGACCTGAATGAGTTGGCCGACCGGCTCTTGGATGACTGGGCCACATTTGTTTGAATTGGTCGCTGACTGTTACTATCTGGATTTTCGACTCGTCGTTTTATCCAGGGAAAATTATCATCCGTCTCAAGTAGTTTTCTGCATTACCCATTGTTAAACGTTGCTGAAAAGGCATGAAATGATATCCCCCCTGCCCGATATGAAAATACAGATGGAGACTCCAGCAGGCAGGCAGTGTATGCAAGGCAGCAAGAATCAATTTTATCATCGATTATTATTATTATTGCTGGAAATATATCTAGTTGAATTATTGAATTTGAATGCGTTGGGGCTGTATCCAAACTAGTCGCGAATATGTGAGAATAACTCTTGAATACAACTACACAATAGTTCACTGCGTCAGTATAAAGTTTCGGTTAATTTCACCAGAAAAGGAACCGTTTGGAACACCACTAATGAGGCAAGCTCTTATATTCTTTCTGTCTGCAGCCTCGAAGTTACTGTTCTACCTGTAGGGTAGCATTCATCTTGGACAAACTTTGGATTGTGTACTATGCATAACTGAACATTACCCAACCTGTTGGGATTCTCCCGTATCTCTTGCAGCTTTTCTTCTAGGCAAAAATTTATTCAGCCAAATAAAATTTGGTTTGCTTCGTTTATGTTCCTTACAACAGAGAAGGTTCAAACGTTTAGCAAAAGGGTAACGAACAATCGCAGTCATTGGTCGGCTGACCACAAGTGAGCAGGAGAAAAACAGTGATAAATCGAAGACAACTTATAAATAATCCTGAAAGGTTGTTGATGCTAAGCTTCCAGTTGCTTTGGTATTCATCACGTTTTGGGCGTGTCTGTCAGTCCTCCAGTCTATACAAGACGACCAAATGACAAATAAAACTCCTGAAAGACCAACTGAAGATCCTTCAAACTCAAAGACAGACAGAAATAGTCAATTAACATAAGCATTTTAGTGTCAGTCACGTTCGGGAGGCAAACTATATGATGTCCGGTAGGTAAAATAATAAGAAACCATGTAAAATGAATAACAACATATTTCCCTGGGAAAAGAGACTAAAATGTGGTTATGTCGACTACCTCTGTGGTGACTAAACGAAGAGACTTTTGCTCTGTCATCCAGCAACTTGGTTTTGCTTCCCGAACCGCTTGTGACAATTTCTCGGTTTGTTGCAAAGGACTGGATCGAGGAAGCACATCGTACGGTGGACAAAAATCTAAGTGAAGGAAAACACTACTCTGAGGGGAAGAAATTGATGTTTAATTATAGCAGTCGCGTTTTCCAGCTAAACGTATTGGCTGTTAGCCAACTTAATCCACGTCTCTTGGTGACTATTTAACAAGCAGTGTTGTGCTAAGACTATGACCATTAGTTCTGCTTTTACCGGACACGCATAGCTAACTTTCCCGCGCGTCACATGCCGTAGTGGAACTTAGACCCGGAAGAAACAAATGACTCATCATTTCTGTGGCAAACTGTTCTCATTTTCAGCATAACTAACTCAGGCTGTTCAGCCTGACTGGATGTTAGGAGACCTAGTTAAACAACTGCGCGTGAATTAAGCAAATAATGGGAGGTATGTAGATGACTCACTTTCAAGCGAAGATCTAACTTGAGTTAGCAATTGCATTGTGCGTTCCAAGTTCAGTAAAACATATGAACTCCCACTGCGAAGTTGTAACTGACAGCCCAAGTACGAAATAGGGTGAACAGCGATATCGGGGAACAATGGTGTAATGGAATTTGTAGAAATACCCAGGGATAAGAATCAAAATAATTCCTTATGACATCGGAATAATCAATAGAAATAGAACACGAAGTCATCTTGACTCAACAGAATATAATAAAGATAGATTGCCCAATGCACCTAATATGGGGAAGGAACTGTTCGTAGTGTCGCTCAGTCGTTAACGCCCGAATGCATAAATGGTTCTTGAGGGTGAGCGGACAAAATGTCGGTTCGAATCATGTTACTTTCAACTGGATTTGACAGTTCCGTTTTATTCACGAAGTAAACCTAGTACGTCTGAATAGTAAAAATCATCTATTCACTTTAATGGTACATTATCTGTGGGCGGAGGCAACCTAGCCCAGAGAGACATATGTCACTAGGGCTGAAGACGGGCACCGAATCGATCAAGCAATTGCATTCGTTATCGCTATGCCAAGTTGAAGTACAAATTTATGATGAATATTTACTCGGACAGAATTCCATCTAGAAATCCCGCCCGGAGTGTTGATTCAAAAGTATTTAGGGACATTATTTTTCATCGTCAGCTGTCCAATACTTTCCCAACCTGTTCTTATCTTCCACCGTTCGCGTACACTACAACCACTCCATTTAAAGTAACATAAACAATGTGGTCTAGCCAACATTCTGACCGCTAAAACAGGACAGGTAATTGTTAGATAGGAATTCAAAGTGAATCTATTCTCCGCGGTCATGCTGTCAAATAAGGGCACGAAAAGTAGATTTTTTATTTCTACGAACCAGTCAAGTTTTTACTGGTGGTACACATCTGAAATGGCCTCCTGTAAGCTATTCACAATTGAGCGAATGAATGCATTTAAGTGCCTTTGTGTAAATATAACAGTGAATAGAAAACTGTATCTATGATAACCGTGGAGGGCGAATAACCAAAGCTATCAAACTGTGACCAACTGTCATTCAACCAGTTGCTCTTCAATTTAAAGGCAAAGAGCAACGAAAACTTTGTTGCATTCCAGGTAACTGTGACGGGGTTTAAAATTTCCTCTCTTTGAATTATATTATTTGAGTTTAAAGCACCATTCTGACAAACAAATGAGGAAGCCAACCGCAATCGCACTGAATCATTTCTAAACTTACTCGGATTCTGCTTTAGTCTTTTTAATTTGTTTGTTAATGAAGTAACACCGCGTATCATTTTTCAGGAAGGAGGCCGCGGCCAAGAATGGCTGCAAAGTGGGGAAGTTGATCGGCTGTGTGAGGATTCGAACCTGCGACCTTCACGTCCAGACGCCACGAGCCTACATGCTTGTATCTTTAGTATACGTAGATGTGTATGGTGAGGGTCAAGAAGTGCCCGAGTTAAACTTTATTCCGGCTATTAGGTCAGACAATGGGGCTGATCGACGGTCACCTTGCGCGATAAGTCGTGATGGAAAGAAATCCATTAACTGTGTACGCGATATAGTCTACAGTCAGGAATACTGAATAAGAAAAAAGACTTGAATGTGATGGTTAAAATTAAATCAATTGTGCTAAGTAAATGACTACGTGGAATCAAAACAATCATCACCACATGAAGGCATTTTCGTAATCAGACAGATCTAGTGAACAAAAATAAAATCACAAAGTCAAACTTAAGTAGCCGTTTTTGTTGTGTCATAGGAAGCAGTAATACTTTATTTTGCCTGGGAACTATGCAAAATCTTTTCCTCAAATTTTCAGTGATTCAGAACAGTTGCCATGTGAGCCGGAAGGTTTTGTGTCACGTGAATCAAGTCGATTTCATCCTCGAGTTCACTCAGTGAATTGGACTAAATTGACAACAGTACTTTCGACGATGGACGCTGATCGATCAGTGTTTGCTCTAGTTAAGGACAACAACTCGTGCAAACCGAATTACCGCTTTTTATCCGCTTTCTCTAAATGCAAGCTGCAGGTGCCACAAGGCGTATCTCGATGGGGAATGTAAAGAACTCTTGGTAGGATGGTCAATCCGAGTAAGACAAAGTGACTGATTGTTGAGTGACTCCTTTTGATCAGTGTCCTTAAATAATTTATTGACTTTCAAATAAGAATAATGATAAAAAATATCAGAGAATGTTTTATGCAGTACTATGTTTCAAAGGATGAACAGTGTAAAGCACTCGATCACTTCAAGGAGAACTAAGTCATCGATAATAATCTGAGGAGCCGAAGAATGCTGTTGACACTGAACGTCACGGTTTTCAAAGTCGCGTTCAGGTCATCGAGTTTAGAGCCATACGATTTAAAATACCGGCATTCCGGAGGCAACTGTTTGTCAAAAACAGAAAACAGAGAATCACAATGTTAGTTGAAAACTCAGAAAGACGCTCACCATTTTTGTTGATAGTTCAGCAACGACATCATCCAGACGTGAAATGCGTTCGGATGGACTGGTAAAGGTGTTGTTGTTCAACAATTTACCCGATCGGTTCGGTGCTTCCAGATTTTCACTAGTTGGAATACTCTGTCTAATGTTATCGCTGTTTTCAGGAGTAAATTGGATATGATCAACAAACAGCTCTTGATCATCGTGGTTAGCCTGAGAATATCGACAATTGAGACTATCATTTTTCTCTGTAAGGGCAGCCATAAGGAGATCCGGGGGAACTGTACTATCTTCACTACTCCTGAGATCAAACTCCATCTTTACCTTGTTCATTCTGTGGTCCTCACAGGAAGCTACCTGATCATACTGTTGATTTATGAGCAACGCTTTTCCGACCGACAAGTCGGTGTCGTTATTTGGCCGCGCCTGAAGTATGCTCATTACCGTTTGGACCGATAAGGAATGCGATAGATCAGTGGGCAGCGGAGACGAGCAATTCGATGTCGTTGGCTGTGGTGGAAATTTTGGCAGCTGGACGAAGACACGATCTTTGCGATCAGTTAGATTGATACTTTGAGATCCTCGGGCTAACGAACCATACTGGTCGTCACAGAAATTTGCTTCGTTATATCTGAGGAGAAAAACACTGAATTGAGTAGTTCATTTGTGACGGCAAATAGACATTGAGTAACGAAATAACAGGTGATTTACAAAATTGCAAATCGGCTTCTAGATCCCCTTCGACAAAACAAGAGTTCTAAGTAGTTCTTGTACCGAATGATAGCCTGCATGAATAGGTTAGGGTGACATTTTATGCATCAGCTAATTAAACGGACTGGCAAGATTTTTCACCTGGCGGCATTTTCAAAAAGGGCACAGCCACGAAGAGGGAAAAAGGAAAGTCAGCGCGATGTACTAATCTCAAAAATTATTCATAAAATTGATTCTCCTTTGCTTTTTTGTCCCACCACAGATGTTATTCAGATTTTGTTCTGAAATTTGGAATTCACACTTGGCTTTTATTGCCGAAATAGTAAGATTCCTCACACAGTTTGAATGAAGTACTGCAAGTAAAACCGGTATGTAGAAATCAGGCGTTTTTTGTATGGACCTCGAGTTGGCTACAGAAAATTCCTCCGGACATTCACACCCACGACGGTGTGGACATGGAAGCGATAAAATTAGATACAGGTTCAGGGTTTCTAGCAGCAACCCAAAATGAACTGGACCAGCTGCCAAAAGTTAGAAAAAAACCTAAGGTAACATGGTTTGGCTTTGAAATGTTAGAATCTTCAGCAATGTGCAATTGCTTTGTATATGACAACTTTCCGTTGGCGATTTTTGCTCTGTCACTAGTTTCAGGCTGAATCGTTTCTGCAAACAGCCCGAATCTACTGAGGGAAATGTTACTTCTGCTTTCTGTTCGGTTATTTTAATCTCTTTTCACCAGCAGTGAGTCTCATGGTTTCTTATTAAATATATCGATTGGAAGTAATCAATCGAGCGGTACAGTTAGTGGAATGCTTGAGAAACAAACATTTCTCATGCACTCTTCAACTTTAAATATTATGCTGGTCATGATATTTTTCTTTCGCAGCTAACGGAAGACGGTCGGAGAGAAATAAACCAATTCACATTAATCTGTGCACAGAAAACTGTGTTGTCCCTAAAGGACACATGACTTCGCTACTGATGTTTGCCGTGATACTAACCGGTGCTACCTGCTAATGTTGACGTTTGCAAGCAGAATTTTGTTGCATCTGACCAGAAACTGAGGTAACTGGTGACATGGAATAAAAAGAAGCCTGATAACTGATACACTGTGCACATGTTGTCTGATCTCGAAGGTAGTTTTGAAATTCAGTCAAAGGGTGCCCGGTTTCCAGCGGTTGTTTGGTAAAATAAATGTTTCCCGAGGCCCGTTTTTTATGGGCCATGACACCTACTTTGCACGAAGCCCAAATGTTGTAGTCTTTTATGAGGATATGCTATTCAACCAACGACAAAGGTTGAAATCTTCTATGGCAGGACTGCGGAAAATCAAGGGCCTTTCTATTAACTGATCACTTGCATAGAATCATTTAGATACTTAGTCAGATTAAACCTTTCTGTGGTAAAAATGCTACAACCATTAGTGAAGTCCTTCATTGCGTCACGCCTTGAGAATTGCTTACTTTCTCATTGTACTGTTAAAATGGCAAGTTATAAAAGACCTGAGTAAAGCAGCAATGAATAACCAAGATTCTGCTTAAGTAAAGCCCGAAGATATGCATCAAACCTTTGGTTTGTTAGGTCTTCCTTAGTTAATTTTCTGAAAGCAGATTGCCTGCTGACATCCTCTAAGGGTCTTTTGCGGACACGGAATAATCACAGTGTAGAACTAAGTTAAAACAGCCTAATTCGAATGAAAGCAGATTTGATTTTTCGATGAACTGACGTGACACTCAATATATAGATAAAACTCAGCATTACTGAGCAGCCGTTTCACCCGTGTTAGGAACAGTTGTCAGGAAAGGAAACCATGGGAAGCTTTATTGTGATTTACTCAGTGAAACTGCTAGACTATCAGCAATGACACTCCGGGGTTTGTTGAACCGAAACAGAAACTTATTTAACCCTCATCCTCCACGAATTATACGCAACTACTGACCGCTGGGGTCACCAACTGATCGTATTAGTGTTTCCACGTTTTGTAGGCAGCTACTGTATGTTAGATTAACTTGGTTAGAATCCCCGTAGTCCAAATGCATAAGAGGCCCCGAGAAGTCGATCAGAATTCACACTGTCGTCCGAACCTTGTTGTGAGTCGGAACAATTTTCGTTTTATAAGGAAATTTTGGCAAATTATCCAGGTAAGTTGGGAGCTGGTGGGAACAAGGCCAAAGGGGCTAGGAAACACCAGGATAGTCTTTCTTGAGGGCCTTATCTTGAAATTCTAACTTTATTGTGACAAAAGGTCAAAATTTGTCTTTGTTTCGATATAACTAATAATTTGGCATCTAGCGAAATTCCAGGGAAGAATCAGTCGAGTCTGAGTAGCACCACGAAATTGTTGTTTTGTCAACTAGGCTGTTGTTTTCGACTTCACTTCTACCTAAATTTAACTAACGCAAACAAGAAAAAAACTTAACTTATTGCAAAATAACTTCCAGTAGTCTTTCTGAACGTTCTGTTCCACGATATTTAACTTGCATAGCACATAACACCTTCCGGTTAATTATTGCAAATTATAGTTTTTAGGCATTTAATACCACCGTAGACAGCTCGAAAGTAACACAACCTTTCGCGGTATCATAAAATTTACCAGAATAACTGCAATCCCTCCATTTAAGTTAGATTAGAGCGAAGCAGCAAAACGAGAGAGGAAAGAGTAGATGAAGGGAAAGATTTAGACTAACTTTATGATCCAGCAGCCAAAGGGATGCGGTTCTAACTCACCAACAGATTTCCGCGATTTCAGGTGATAAATACCTGTTCCATTTCATTGCAGTTAACCCGAAACAGACGGACAAATTTATAAATCCACTGTGAAGTCCTTCTTACGATCAACTAGTTATTCTCTCTAGGCCCGCCTGTAATCGACTGTCTTCGACACCAAATCGACAGCAGCAATAACAACAATGACAACGAGAACAATGGCGTTTTTCTTTGAGATCGATCGTGTGCGTGTACCCGTCGTTCTGATTTGCCACGCATGCGGGGTTATAGATAAGCCTATCTGAGTAGGCTTGCGTGCTAACGTCCGCTTGTTTGTGTGCGTGGCCTGTATTTGGAGGAATAGGAGGAGGACTGAGCAGCACGGAATAGGTGTGCTGCTATAAAGTGACATTCTGTCACCGAAACGTGGTGATATGGTGTACTTGATGCATAAAAGACAAGTCTGTCATCGATCCCTTGATTCGCGATGTGCCTAAGAACGTGGCCACTGCAATATACATGTAGGCAACCCAGAACTGACACCATAATGTATGAACATGAGTCAAGACAGAAGAAGAATAAACGCGACTAATCATATGCTGTATTGGCAATACGTCTTTACTGACGTTCATATTGTAATGTCAGTAAGGTGAGTTTAAGAATCCTGGTTTTGAGAGAAGTTCGGTTTCAGATGATTCTCTGGGACTGCACGGTGCATCTAGATTAATTCGGAGATCATATGAGTACACAAATTAATATAATTAAAATATAGATTGATTATACTTGATGATCCAGAATATGCCATTCAATCAGTTTTGACTCATTTAATCGACACAAATCGGATCACGCTCCAGTTATTGACAAAAATGAAAAATCCCGGTAGCAGACTGTGCACCAGTCAGACAATAAACTGACCGAATGTCAAATCGCAACGAGATCAACGTCTGTTTACAAATAGCGGAGAAGGGAAGAAATACGGGAGCACGATTCTCAATCTTGTCCATGATGGGGATTTTCCAAATTCTAGCCTTGCCAGTGTTAGTATGAAAACCACCCAAACTTGCTAGACATTGTCTGTTAGTCTCATGGAATTTCCAGTGAGAAGCTCCTTTTGAGATGGAGGTGACTCATCACGCATTCCGTGAAACAATTCATCATTGAGTGTTCATATTCGACGGTGCAAAGCTATTTTGTTTATGTTGGGAATCATCACCAGAACTTGATGAATGCGACCAAATCGAGATCCAACCACGAGCCTACGGATGGTGAGTCAAATATCATAGCCACCGTGATGGTTTATTGGACTTCATGTCCCAATAACAGCACACGCACTTGTCTTAGATTTCATGTTGAACTCATTAGCCAGAACAATGAGAGCACTGTTGGTGTAAACCTGTTCGAAAACAGTTCATATGAACTTCCTGCAAGGATGGTGAACGCAACATTTTCGGGAATTACAAACAAACACTACTGATTATTCAACTCACGAATAAAACAGACGCTGAACTAATACTATCACGTATTTTAATGATTCATCATTCGTTTATTTATTGTGCTATAAATAAATTCAAAATCTACTCTAAATAAGGGCAAAAGGGACAACTGGTTGAGTTTTCCCCACCTAACAAATTAGATATACCCCGGAAAATGAAATAGCAGTAATATCACGGTGTCGATCTATACTGGGTTTCTGTGTAGTTGAAAAAGAGCAACCGGCATACATCCTCTAGGTTTTTGGGTTTGTCATCAGCGGAATGCTGTGAGCATCTCTAATGAACAGAAAGAAAAAAGAGGCAAGATTCGATATCAGACGAAACAAGGCAAAAAATAAAGGTAATGGTACTAGTTTTACATTTCTCAACGCTGTGCAAAACAAGAAAGGCCTTTTCCGGCACCGGTTTGCCTGCGTGAATTCTCCCATGCGACCTGTTCACCCGTAAATATGGAGCAGAAAGTGCACGAAATCCAATACCCAGAATCGCTTTTTGAAAGCTCTATCCTTCACCCGGTTGATCTCGTTTATAGATATGTACTGTCATTTTGACTGGGTGTATACCATCCTAAACTGAGGAACAAGTAAAGGATGAAAGGACGCTGATCTTGCCCTGGAATGTTATTAAATATTATCTAACTCGGATACATAAACTTGAAGAAATAATCCCTAACTCACAACTACCTCGGCAAGCCAAGAAACGTTCACTGCACTTTCAAAAGTCAGTGCATCAGCAAAAAACTTACCTACCCCGTAAGAGCTAGCTGGGAATCTAAACAAGTAGATAAAATCAACCGATGACTATTTTAACACTTATTCAGTTCGGTGTAACTACTTCCAGTGAGAATGAAGCAGCAAGAAAGATTCGGTGGGATTATTAGTATTGGTAAGGATATGTATTACATTCCATTTTCAAATAACGTCATAACGAAATTTACTTTGATTATCACAGTCTGATAGAATCAGTTGAAATGGGAATGGAAGTCAAATGAATTTACTGAATGATTACCATACTGCAACACTGACAAGGCCAGATCAAGTATGATGTTAGTGTTTGGGAAGAACTGTTTGATTGTTGCCAAATATTTAATTGGTTTTCTTTTAGGTTTAGTAATTCGAATTTGTCGTTTTCTCAGAGGACAACTGGATGAGGTTCTCGGGTCCCAATATCATAAAACCTAATGTTTCTTCTTTACTTTTCAACATCCAGTGGCTATGTGGTTTGCTCAAAAACCGAGTCGCGTGCAGCCAATTCGATCATGTAAGACGTGTAATGAAGTCGTAAAATAGTTATCTAAACTGTATAAATACGTCCGGGATTGATAAACGTAACTGCAGCTGTTCAGTGATTACAGTGTACAAGACAGTTAAGCATTTTTGAACTAGGAAGACGACTAGCAGGCAGCGTTACTATGTGGTGCTGCCTTAAAACATGGTAATGCGAGGAACGAAGTTGATTGGAACCAGATCAGTGAAATACCTTTAGTGGTAAAACTCAGGTAAGTCTACACTCATTGTTCTATCACACTGTGTAGTCAAAATCATTAGTTTCAATCTAGAGTCAAATCGGATAAGGGAACCGGAATTCCCGTTAGGCAGAATAATGAAAAATGTCAGCCAAAAATATCCCTCAGACAAAAATTAAGATCTAAAGTTTTAACGGCACCAGTTCTTAATACTTCCATTTAGATTTCTCCAAAGACACTTTCACATGGCACATCTCAATGCTGTATTAACGGAACTCAAGATAATGTGCAATATTAAATAATGAATTTCTGTTTCGTAAGCCACATGTTCAAGTGATGCTCCTGAAACTGACGATCTTCTAACGTTCAGTAGTAATTCAGTGATTGGGAACGTCAGATCATGAATTCACCAAGTACCTAGTATTTTGATGATTCTACACCGGCGGCGAGAAGCAGATAAGATAGAAGGATGAAAGACTGCTTGTTCCGAGGGTACCAGTGATCCTCGATAAACGAGAAGATTAGGCTGTGAAATGTGGATACTTCGACTTTCAAGTACTGATTTACTGCCATGAAATTCTAAGATTCCCGTTCGTGAAATAATTCACCAAATGATATCGACGCTCAACTGGTCATCAGGAATCGTCAGCAGCGCATATCCACCTCGCACAAACTAGGACGCGAACCCGAAACGGATGACTTTGAGTAGAGCGCCTCAACCGTTACGCTACTGGGAAGGCTCTCAGCGATTTGCTGAACTTCATCACATAATATCAAACCTATTAACCACTGGTTTGTACGGCCATTCATCTTCTGGATCGGTAGGTTATCTTAATTAGTGATTAACTGGCTAGAAATATCAATGAATTTGTCACTCATTTGCTTTCGAAAACACCCTCTCCTCTCTTCGTATGTATGTGTATGTTTGTGCGTTTGTGAATATTTATTAGCCATACTTTGCTTCAGTCCTGGGGAGTTTAAAAGAATGCAGGCTGACAATAACAAATTTGTAATCAAAATGGTTTCCTTATTTTAGTACGAAAACAGGTCCTGTTTGACTAAACTAGTGGGAAAACAATTATCATTCTGCTTTGAGTTGAGCCCAACCACAGATTTTGTAGAGTAGAACGCACCAGAGTGATGTGTCAAACCATAAAACTTCTCTGCCGTTTGTCTTGATAAACATGAGGGTAAATATTGTTCGGATCAATCAAAATGGACCAGCGTTTTAAAGTTGATTGAGTTTGCTAATGCACCCAGTTACTTCATCCCTTTTTCAAGCATCCTTTGGTTTGGTAACCGATCTGCTGGGTTATTCCACCTTCTCGGAATAGCTTTAAAAGCAATTAGTCGATAAAACTGTAATTCTGCCTTTTGTTTACCAAAGCTTGTTGACTTGATAGTATGCAACACAGAGTTACTGACGACAGTATTTCGACAGGCATGTGCATTTCACAATCCACAGATGGTTCCGAGACCCGGTCTTCGTTTTGCCTACGTGAATTTGTCTGCACAATAACTACACGGAATTGAATAGAACTGGAAACTCAGAATCACACAAACGGTAACTTCTGCTGAGATTTGTTGCAAGAGCGAAAAACATTATTGCATACGACGGGGTACCGATTCGTGTTGCTGCACCAATGCATATTTCTTGTAGAATCCGGGAGGAAGCGTACGGTGTCACTGTCACGTTAGAAACACAATTTCGTCGATGATCTTCGTGGTTTTTGTCGGTTCAATTTTTTTTCATTTCGCTTAGACTTCCCAGAGGGAAGAAGTCCGTTAAGTTTGTCAATTATTCTGTGGGAAAAAGTAAGCGACAGGGTGCTAAAGAATGTAACTCTCATTATCACGCAGCATGGTTCAGTCGGATCCTAGTATATCTGTTCTGTCGATAATTTCTAACAGGAATGAAGCTTGTTTTGATGAGGCAATCTTCTATCCTGTCTTATTTCTAGTTGTCACAGCGAGACAGATATTATTTTGACAAGGATTACTAGAAAAAAAACAGTTTTTGAGCAAGTTCAACTAGATTACTTTATTCCAAACGAAAAATGTCAGGAAGAAAAGCTGACTTTCTATTTGCGAATAGGTCCGAATTTGGTTGCCGTAAACTGATTAGGACAGATCACCCGGAACATAAACACTGTTCGGTGCATGTTTGAACAGTTTTGTGGCACCGAATGAAATGGTCATCTAAAAAATTACGAAATCGTGTATACTATTTATCTATTTATGAAAAATAAATATCCACACCAGAATGTCCCCAGGAGGATAACGAAAAACGTAATAAGATTCATTTTCCAAGACTTTCCCTTATTAGCAAAAATACAATAATTTTTTGTGCGATATAAAGGTCGAATAAACGTAGTGACGAAAGTGATTGATCACTTTTGTTCTAAAATTTTGACCGATTTATCAGGCATCGATTATCATGTTAATGACCTATAGTTCGTGACTGCTGTTAGCCAACGTAAGTTTCTAATGCCTTCCATTTGAATCGATTCAGATAACATAATGCGCAAATTCAACCAGTTACTGAGGCATAATATACAGATAAGACAAAGATTTTGCGCTATCAAAATTAACAGGGAAAAGACAACAGTATCTGACGATCCGGTCACTGATGGCTTGCAGGTGGACTCGAACTTTTAGGTTTTGACAAAAACGCCGGATGAACACGAGTTGAACTGGTTTCCTTGACTGTACTGGAAGTTGCATGTAAATTATGCCAAGAGATTTTGGTTTAACATTAAAATGTTCATGCCTTTGTGGTATTCGGTAACATACATTTGATGTATCCTAGAACCAGGAATCCCATACGACAATACACTGTCACATTTGGTTTGACGTAATTTGTGTGGCAGATACCCCTAGTTGTATAGGTTGGCGGAGCCTTGGCTTGGTTTCGTCTGTTTGATTTGGAAGGACTGAACTAAAGTGATTCAAGTAGTAAGCTGTCACGATCTTTAGGTCTTAATGTTGGCTGCGAATATTTCGCACCTTCTGATACGTCTGATCTTGAAGAAACAAAAATCTCCGCTTAAGCCCTGACATTTCTTCGAAGAATCAAATCGTCTCGAAAATAGTCATTCAGCTACGGGCCATGATCAAAATTCGGGGCTTGTATCTGATGAGCAGGAATGAGATCTCGAATAGAAAGCTTTGTTACGTGAATCGCTCGAATGAATTTGACATTTTCAATGGCGACAAAATTCATACTTTTGAGATGACCGAAAATTAGTTATTCCTGCTTCTCACGTATTCGTTCCAATGGAATTACTTGAAACGCCAGATGTTTCACTAAGGCCCAAACATTGTCCTCAGTTAAATGTAACTACATAACAGTCGTTTTCACAATTTGGATTGTTTTTAATGAAGAACCTGATTTCAAATCGCTCTGAATAACTGTCATATTCTCTAGAAATGTATTTACTTTCAAAGGCCTCGATGAATTTCAGTGCGCGACGGCAAATATGATACCGTATGCATTGCAGTGTAAAATTTCCGCACAGTCTATTATGGAAATGAAATATGAACACGACTTGAAATGTACGCCTGCATATTCGTACAATGTGCACTTAAAAATGCAATATATAAGCTCAGAAAAGAGCCATAGAAATAAAAACGTGAGCAAATCAGTCAGCCATGACTACCGGGGATATCAGACCCTATATACATTTGAAATTAGGGTACAAAGTTCACGTTCTTTTCTGTTGGCTTTCTCGAAACAATCAGCCACTGGTGGCCATTCTTTGTTCATACGTTCATGTTGCTCTGACATGTTATCTTTTTCGTGCATGGTCTTTTACAGATGCAGTAGTGCGTTATTAAAGAAGGACAAAAGGACTATTGTAAATCCCGTGGAAAAAGGCCTATGATCCCAATGTAATTGAACATGACCGCAAGCGGCACGAAACAACGAGTGATGCACGCAATTATCTTACGCAGTTAGCTTCACATTCCAGAAAACTTAACGGGTTCACAGTTCGTCCAGCGGCACTGTTTAGACGGAATGGGGCGTTGAGAAACAAACAATCGGTTGTTACCTAGCGATGATACCAGCTGTCCGTAAGTAATGTCAAACAGCTGCAACCAGAAGCAATAAAGTGAAACGATTAACGTTCGTGCATATTTAGCATACGCAGAATTAAGTGGTGCAAAGTTCACTTTCAACGTGGAAAATTGAAGATATGTGCCATTGGACTTGATACTTACCAGAGAACAAAGCTGCACTGACTTCTGTCAGGCTATTCTTGTTTGACCGTGTTTTTCATAATCCAGTGTAGTAATAGATAGCGAATGGGGTTTCTGTGCTGTAGTATCGGCAACCGTGCAAACCTTAAATCTCTTAAGTCCACGTGGAAGGTGACTACTTTCGGTTAAAAAATGGCACGTGGTTTGTCTTCTGATGTCACCGCCAGCATGGACATGTTTTCGCATACTAATACCGTAAAACCCCATGCTTAAACTTTAGCCAAATATCCTTAAGTCACAATCATTCAAAAGTAGCCGTGAGCGTGAAGTATTCATTACAGCCGATTATTCAAAAGTCCCATCACGTTCGCTAGCTTTTACAATAGAGACAATGTTGGGAAATTAAGTGACACTTGTTCGGTTGGAAATGATGATAGAGAGAGGCTAACGGGATATCGTAGCTCAAATAAATTAGACTTTCCGCATGGATCAAAAGAGACCGTAATTTGAAGGGGGCATAGTGAAAACCTAATGCAATGGCTGTTTTACTGTAATCTAGTCGCAGAAAAAATTGTTCGGTATAGATAGGATCGTGGCATATCACGATTAGATAAGCCTCCATTTCTCTCATTGACAAATGGCTAATTAAATAAATTTCAAGTTTACAGTTTCTTGTTACACGTGGCCATATTGTCCTGACGAACAAAACACTCCCTCTGGGCACGGTTTATGCATGGAAAAATGATCAAAAAATGAGATGCCGTTAAATGGTTTCCTGTCTTTTTTTAAACCCATCATTTCCTATAATCTCATTTTTGGAGTTACAGTCGCGCTGTAATGTGACGCACAGTCGCACAATTTACACACTTAATTGAACTTTGTTTAGTCTAACAATTTCAAAATTTTTCTCAATCAAAATAACAAATGTTTCTGAACATCGATCAATAAAAGAACAGTAGTAAACTGAATAACAATGCATTGCAGCTTTTTATTGTATTACTAGATTGTTTTGCACCACAATGTATTTATTGAATGACACTTTGCAAAATGAAAAATGCAATTCATACTTCTGTCACAAAAATGGAAAGGAATTAATGTTCCCAATCTGGTAGCTGATCAAAGTTCAAATTGGAGGAAATAATATCCGCTTCATGATATCTTATTAGGTAATAACAGGTAATTAAAAGGAAGCAGAAGAACTGTGGTGAATAATAATACAAAGAAGAATCTGTAAAAACGAGGGGCGCCAAGCGAACGTTGCGTTTGAACTAAAAATTAGGCTAAATTCGCACTGTTACATCGGATATACCCATGAAATTCCTCAGTCTAGCTCGTGCAAACCGAAAACTACATTCGATTGAGATGAGACCTTTGGCCCAGATCAGGAGGTGGTCTGGGAGTAGTTACCCAGGAAGTAAAGTATAGATTTGACTTTGAACTACCGAGCATAACGCTACGGGCAGATATCAGTGCATTGTAGTATGAAAAAAAGAATACTTTGTCGGAAAATCTTCCACTCATTTGATTTTATTCATTAGCTTAGCCCTATTCTTTACCACATGACCAGAGTACGTTGAACCTCACCTCGCCCCGTCAGCGAAACCAAAAACAAACAGCTGCCGCCCCGAGTGGGCGGACCAGCGGAAGCCAGCCTGATAAAACAAAAAACAACTGCTCCATTTCTGGATGATTGAAAAAAAAGAATGCCACAAACGATCATCTTGTATTTTGCTATGTAGTTTGAGATAACAACAATACCAGTTGCATTCGATGCAACCGCACCTGTTTTGGGTGGGTAAATCAAGCCAAATAGCGTGTGTGTGTGTGTGGGGGGGGGGGTGACCTGACCATCTGTATTTCTTTGTCTTTTCGCCCATTTTGGTCTACTGGGTCAAAGTCGGGCCAAAATTTTTAATTTATTTGCCAGTGACACAGGAAAACACTCGCGTTTTTTCTCCCAAATAATCTGATCAGCTAATTCTATATAACGACATCGTGATAGTCACGTGCGACCAAGGGTCCGGTGAATATTGTACTCCATTAATTGTATGATCGACGGTTTGTTGTGAGATTGTGGACTCGTTTATTCTAGTTCACCTGGCTCCCAGCACATTTCGTATGAAGTTGGCGACGTACATGTATGAATTAGGATAGCCAGTCGGGGTGTTTTTGTTCCATGTGACTCCAATCAAATTGGACAAAGCAAGGAACAAAAACACGTCAAATTTTGTTCACATGCGTTTGATAATCAAGCGATTAAATTGCAAATCGCATTGGTATAAGAATAGTAAACAGGATACATGCTTGGAGCCATTCGGTTACAAAGCCGTCGTAGCTCCATTAGGTCACTCATATTACATGCAGTGACAATAAATGTCTAAAAAACCCGTTGCGTTTTAATTCCGACTTTAATACAGGCAGTGATGCTTAGGATGATAGAGCTTTGTTTTAACGGCCTAATGACTGTCAGCTGTTCAGCGGTACTGTTTTAGCTGATTACACCAAGTAATGAAATGGACGAGTAAACAAGCGAAAGATTTTGACAAATTAGAAAATCCTCAGGGAAAATGTGAAGCGAACCTTGGTGTAAATGTTGCTAAACAAATTAGGTGGTCTGAAAACTTTCCATCTTCCTTCCCTTTAAAAAAATAATAATAGCGCCGTATGCGCAACGGAACACACAGGCGGATACCAGCTTTAAATGTAAGCCATTTTAATTTGATGCGCACAAAAGCCAACATGAAAGCTGTTGTCAATGATTTTGCACTAACTTCGATTCACCGATCTCTCCAAAAGCCGGTTTGTTTATGCATATCAAAAGATTAAATCATAAGTCTACTGAACTGGGAAGTAATTTCAAATAGTTTTGGTTCATTCATCTCCTACTGATTTAATATCCGCTTGGACCTTGATAGACAACAAGTCGATTGTCTCGAGTAGCTCAAGTCAAATATCTGGGTAGCGATTAAGGGATAGCCCAAAGCGGTGTTTTGGGACTAGGCGTCGCTGATAAATGTCGCAGTAATTGGAAATCGATTATTCACAACAGTTTTCCTCTCTGTCATTCTTTTGTTCTATGAACTTGCGACTAGTATTTACCACTGAGAGACAGCAACCCAAATCAGGATACTTTCATCCAAGGTCAATAGTTGCATAAACTGAACTGAATCAGAAAACTTTATCTTACATGTTGACCGTCAGTCGGTTTATCCAAGTTGGCTGATCAAGCAGAGATCAAAGTCGATATGAAAAACAAGATCTAGCATACAGCGACGACCAACTTTGTCATCTCGACTTTGCGCACCCAGACGGTACTCACAAATTCGGTCAAATAGTACTCAGCGTAATTATGATTTCACAAATTTGTGCTTACATGCCATCGGAAGTTAAACTGATGCAGTTGTCTGCAAAACTCTTGAGGAAGTGAGATTTTCTGATTTAGGCGAAATACTTTATTAACGAAATGATCTGTAAAGATAACATCCACTTTTGGAACATTTTTTTTAGACGTCGGTAAATCAGTTACGCCTAATAGATATTCGCTTTTAATGGACTAAAATATCCTAATTCGTGGTGCAGTTGTAAACAGTCGTGTAAGAGCTGTTCCAAACGGTTACTTTCTTCTACCACTCGCTATATGCTAGTCATCAAAAAACCTTGAGTAAGTATGAACAATGGCCATATTTTCGACTCAAGAACAGTCAAATACTAGCAAATGAAGGAAACCAGATTCATTAACATATCCAAATGAGGGACATCCGGGACTAGAGAAACAAAAATAGGCTTCTCTCGGCCACGGAGTATTAATTAAAAGTTGCTTCAAGAGAATGCAATTTCCATCACCCACTGTTCATCAACTAGTTGAATTTCTTATTTCCCCTAAACCACTCCGACTCTGTGTATTGGTGAGACTTTGTTTGTTGTTTTGACTGCACTTAACCATGAGCGTGAGTGAAAGCGACCAAATGAAATGAGAAAAACATCTGTAAATCCGAGAGGTATATTTGAATACTTAGCTGCTTTGACCTTTTATGAATGAATTGTTCGATATGAATGTTTACGAAAACTATATGAATCGAAAAGGAATGCAATGATCTAGGTGAATCTTGGACCTGCGACCTTAGCAATTCGAAAATAGATTTACTTCCAGGCAGACATATCGGATAGTGCACGGCCTTCTATCCTAAGGAAACTTTCCACACCCGGTATGCCGTTCTTGGATGAGAAGCTGCGGTAGATGACAAGCGGTAATCAGTAGCATCGGTTCACTAGTAAAATACAATTCATGAAACAAAATGCTTTCATGATACCTAGTCTGTGAGGCAACCATCGGATTCAAGATACCACCACCTGCCCAGTTTCACTAATTTCGAAGCCAAAGATTCACATGGTGGTTTACTTAAAAAAACGACTGAAAAACTAATGAAAGTCTTGTTTCTCTTACTTTTCCCTGTCACATTCGGAGGGAACACTCTGCTTGGTATTTACAATTCTCTTATTCCTAGTATTTAGCAAAATTTACTGTGCATTTTCAAGTCAGATTCTAGATATGGGTAAATCATCAAAGCCGATAAACAGGTAAGGGGAGTTAGCATGAGAATTTTGCGGTGACAGAGGTAGGTGGGAACACAGTACTCCGAAGACTTACCTAGTTGAGACTTTAAATCGAGGTAGTTTTCCGTTAATCATAGAAGAGGAACTGGCAAACGTGGATCCCGGCATCAGTGATGGTGAGTAATTCCATTCTGTGCACACTGTATGCATGACCGTTCATATTTTCTCACGGGTTTTATGGATTCCAATTTGACAACAACAACAACAACCACAGCAACCACAAACACGCATAGGCTGTTGTCACCGGGCCTGCCGTTGACTGCGTTCCGATTGGCCAAAACTCTGCACTCCAATTGGTCAGTACCGACCGCACCCACAACAATGGTAGGTTGACCCACTTTGCGTTTGCCGTTGCACTGAGTCATGCTGAATTCTACTCAGACTTTCAACCTGAACAATGAACTACTGTGTAAAATACTAAGTGATATTAAAGGTGTCCTGGGATGTCAGTGTTCTAACAACCGGTGAAAATCGGGACAGTTGCCAAATTGCCAACAGAATCACTAGTTGAATTCGAACGAATAAAATCATTTAAGAAATTCATTTGGCCAATGAAGACAAACAGAAGCAGAGATCATTTTCCCTGTCTTTTCGGCGTATTAATATGCGTGAAACTGCTTTCTGTATGCTTTATTCCGGAATAAATTAACCCTGCTCTTTAGCCCTCAGAGAAAAAATGATGTAAACTTTGTGAAAGTTAATAGTGGCCGTAGCAACGCGGGAAGTCAGGGCATCACCTCAGTCGATACTCTTTAGATACTCCCAATTAAGGAATAGTAAATATTTAATGTCTTACAGATAATATTGCCTTTCTGGTAAATCCAAAGGTGACTCATTTCAATGACAGCAGACAAAAATCTTGACGTTCGTGAAAGTAACGAAACAGAAACCAAATTAACTTGCGCACCTGTCAGACAAAACCACTGGCTTTAAAATAACGCTTAATAGACAAACAAAATACCCTACTCTGTCTGCACCATCAGGTTCCTCTGGAATCGCTAGAGCCCGCTGAAATTGTTACTGGCTACTTTTCCACCGACCGACCTGTATGACGCTTCCCATAGCATTTGACTTGTTCATCTTAACGACTAACAAGAGTGCATCTCTATTCCTTCCGCCCTAATCAAGTACAACTATTGTTGTCAAATAACAAACATTTCCCAAGTAGACTATGGTGGAAATAACCATTGCAGTACGGTTGCTACCTCACAAGGAAAAAGCGAATCCCGAATGTGGCACACCTTAGCAACTGCATCAGTTGTCTCCCACAATTTTACAGAGCATGTATTCACCATTTTCTCAGAAATTCTGTTTATTTTGACACCGCATCTCCAATGTTATTCCCTTCAAACCATAATCTTTTTGCATAACGACTGATCATTTTCCCGGGTTCTTCTTATGTTAGTCGTTCGTGTACGAGGATTTGGGGCGAGATTTTCAAACAGCGAAATTTAATTTACCATTTGAAATACTGAAATAAACCTTGGTGGTCTGTGACCGTGGTAATCGGGCTAACAAATTTTCTGAGTCGACCGCTGGGTGAATATTGCTAATCTAAGGACCTTTTCGTTCGCACAATCCTGTTTCTATGTGACAAATTGCACTCTGGACGGCATATCGGCAGCTGAAACCTGATTCGGATTTAAGCCACTCTACAAACTACGAGAGCGTGGCGAATGTTGCTTACAGAGGAAGACGAATCATCTATAGTAGAACTTTTGACCGTGACCACATTAGCTACTCAACCGAGCATTGTATTTTACTAATTCTGGTCCTCTAAGATATCTGCAATGGTCTTGTTGCAGGCCAACCATTGGTTTCCTTACAGCTGGTTTGCCATTCCAAAAAAAAATGTTTAGAGTAGGGCTAAACGCATCGTTTCCAGAGGGTTTTTTCCATTGTAACCTTCAGTCGAAGCTGATGTCGCCCGTTTATTTTCAGATAACGATCCCCGAATACCAATCGGCATTTCACCGAAAATGTTAGGTACTGAGCACAGTTCAACTGGAAGGATATGCCCATTGAGCAAATTAACAGTATTTCGTCTCTAAGTTCTGTTTGTTTAAATTGGTCAGCCGCAGTAAGTGTTGTCTGGATTTCAGTTTACTCGGTAGGTTACTATTGTCAAGACGTCAAACTGCAGAATCCAACCTGTTGTACTTTAGCTATTTATTCAGGCTGAAAGTTTGCGGTGACAAAATATGGTGCTGTCGGTTGACAGTATACAGTTTGTTGACATTTCAATTAACTCGAATAACGTTTCCTAAAACAAGTTATCAGAGTCAGAGGAACTTTTTCATTTACTTTTCAATCCGAGAATTGGAACACCGATTAGGCGCATATTGGTTAAGGATGACCAAGTTTCGAAGTATGCACCAAAAAAGCTGATAGATCTACATAGATTTCAAGAAACCTTTCGCGTCAACACGGCGATAAAGTTCATAGTGTTACGAAGATGATACTAAAAGTTTTCTGTAATTTTGTTTTATGGTTAATAGTCAATACACGCATCGAAATGAGCACTGATAAGTCTAGTTATTACAAGAAATGCCCTGTTTCATCGAGTTAAGATGAGCAGCGAGTAATCGATTTGCTCAAAAGTAAAACAGTGTCATCATTTATTTCCGTTGTCGAGAAAACGGAAAACACGTACCCAGAAAACACGTTCGTTGTTATAGTAACTGTTGTTCAGACTGTCGTGAAACGGTGATCCTTCGATACATTTTGCTGTAAATCGGGAAGATGGATATCGATCAGTCCGTAGGAAAGACAACAGGACCACAGCTATAAACTTTGATTAGTTTGATTCTATTTTCAGAGAACCAAATGTTTGGCTATTTAAATAATTTGCAATCACTGTAGAATGGTTGCCCGCTGGTAATGATGGAACCATTTCGAAGCCGTCAAAACAGAATTCCATAATCATTTTGATGGGATATCCTTAATGGCTGATCGTAATTTTTGTTTGATAAAAAATTCACTAGTTCGCGTAAATTGCTTGAGTAATAGCTGAATGATCACAATTTCGGTTTACGTATTTGTTCATACCGCGTCACTGGCAAAATTCGGCCCAAATAAGCATAAACACTGGGTTTTGCGAACCGATTCGGTGCGTTTTCTGTTTTATTTTCGATTTGATTTTCAATTACCTTGTCAAGATAGGTAATAATTTAAAACAACAATTTAATTCCATTGAAATTATAGAAAAGTATTGTTATTCGCTGTTTCAAGCAAACAGATAGATTGCAAACAGTAACTCTTGTCTCATGCCTTCCAACGGGTGATGCGTTTATTTTGCTGGTTCTTCTGTCCTTGGAATCAGAAAACACCATCGTTTTATTTGAAAGATTATCCGTCCATCGTCAGTGCACATGTGCACATGCACACGCACTGCCGCTGCCACGTGGACTGGCGATGAAACGTTTGCAATGTAAACGCCATGCTCAGCGATTAGAACCACAAGCAAAAGAACAGGCTAGGATACGACTAACACAACTTCTCAAAATCATTGATATCTATCTAAGCTTGACTGGTCATTAATCGAGGGCACCTTTCATTCAAAGACCTCAGGTAATCCGGCCAGCCTAACATTCAGGAAGAGACCGGACTCAAGTTTCACACATTAAGGGAACTCACTAGTAAATAACCTCCATCTCACCCAGGTTTTGAACCAGGGACTTCCAGCTAGATAGCGTGTGCATTATCATTATCATCTCCAGAATGATTAGCATACCAACTTAACCTTGTTGCGATACCGCCTCTAACGACAACCACCAGTAGGTGATAGCTTTTAAGGGCAGACAGTTGACCATTGAGAACATTAATTGCACGCAGTGCTTGTATTCAGTTGTGAGTTCTATAATGATATGTATTTAAATGTTTGAATTAAGTGAAATGAGGTCTGTGTTTTTGGAAAGCATATGGATGGAGGATAATCATTTCAGTGCCCATCATCCAGAGAATGGTAGTCCAGAGTGACTTTGCATTTAATGATCCAAATTGAAATAAAGGTAAATCGAACATTTTCGTGCAATAATTATAACCAGAAAATGTTTTAGTAGAGTTCATTCTTGCATTTGTGAACCACTGTCCCGCAACGAGGCATCTCCTCACATAGCATTTCAGCAGCAAGATAAAAATCAAGTGAAAATAATTTTTACACTAAAGTCATCTTTTGTAAGCAAGTGGTCAGCATGAGTGTTATAACACAATACAAGTTATTTGAATTCATTAACTGGTCTGCCATTTGAGAAGAGGAAAGTAAGTAGTAGTTAAATAGTACGAAATACATTCAACCGACAGAGTAAATTATTGGTACTTACTCATGTAACTGTACTGGGTCATGTAAGTCAAATTATGATGAATAATATGTACTCCGCTCAACATGCGATACGCCAGATAACCTGAAGAAATTTTATCAGTAAACACTGTCTTGAATATTTTGTGATTTGACAAACAGGAACGATTCTTAGTTACATTCGCAGTTATCTTAGTCACCTTGGAAAATGTGATTAACGATGAAGACATCGATTCACCAAACCGAATGTGCTGAGTAAATAATCGCAACAAGTGTCAAGGTAGATTTTCCGTAAAAGCACCAAATTTCAAACAGAATTCTTTCGCAGAATTCAAAGAATGTTTTAGTATTCAAGGTTTTCGGGAAGGTTACGGACATATTATCCCTTCCAATAGAGCAACAATGGCCGTTGTTTTGCTTCAGCATGTCATAATTCAATTTTTGTACCGGTCCGTCATGCAATATAAAGAATATATATGAATTTATCACTAATCTGTGGATGTGATTACAAAACTTGTTCGCACATGACCTTTTAATGCGTGTATCGAGTCTGGTGTCTCCTTCATAGATTGTTCCATATTACGACAATTTATTGGGGCCTTAGCAACTGAAATCGCAGGTATAGCAGTCCAGATGGTAGCCTAAGACAGGCTTGAAAGCGGAGAAACTGCAAATGAATTCGTGATATTTGATGTTGCCATATAACCTGTTTACCTCAGGGAACGCGAAATGTCAACAAAGAAAATTTTGGAGTGCGTGAAAATCATTGCATACCTTCCATTCTGCCGAGGACAGTGTCCAATGACGAACTATTTATCGGAAATAAAGTTGTTCAAAAACAGCATTCAACGGGCGTAATTTACAACAGCCTGACATTTACCGAAAAGGTCATTGAATGCACGAGCTAGTGGAAAGAACTCCACCTGGCACTACCTCAATCCAGCAAGCTTATGTCGTTATCTGAATCACCCACTTAGTTCACCATATCTTGTAGAGCCTAGTCCGAATGCAAATAGATCTGTTGCCAGTGCTGGTCATAGTGATTACATTATCGGTTTTGTTGTGCCAATACAAGACCATTGACATTTTTCTTAAAATATAAACGATAATTTTGCTCAAGGAGGATGCTTGCGCGAGAAAGTCAAGTGCAAGAATTAAACGGAATGAACTGATTTGCCGTTTGTAATGTTTGACTAAGCAAAATCGACGAATTCACCGATCAAATAATCATTCTTCTTGTGGTATCAAGGCTCAACTAACAGTCGATGGTCTGGGGTTTGCGTTCCAGGTGAAGGATGATTGATGTTCAATGCCCATGATTACTACGAGAAATGGAACGGCCTCCATGGCTTCATGATGCTCAGTTCGACGTAACAAACTCTCTGTCGTACCATATTATCTCCTATTATTAAAAATATAACTTTCTGGTGCGGACTCCTAAAGCAAAACCGTACTTCCTTGTGTTCGAGATTAAGTTGCAAAATGCAAAGGGAAAATAAATCTCACTAAGCCATTGTACAACCACATGATTCATAAGAAAAAGTTGACGAGACCCTTAGTCAATTTACTGGAATCTACAAATTTTCACAGACAATCGACCAAATTCTAAACGCTTGTGGAAACACCTAGAGGACTTGGAACAGAAAGTGACAGGTGACATGTAAATGCGGTCGCTAAAGTCATGGTTCATGAAGCTTTGACGACAAAATCATTCAGTAAGGACAACCTTCTGTACATTCTATTCGAACGACAGTTGGAAAAATTGAACTCAGTTTAACTTTAAATGCATGATATCGCACTAGTTTCATTTTAAATTTTCACGAATGGTTGAGGGTCTTCCGGAAACACTGTGTTCATTTATTCTTTAACTGTACATTCATTTATCAGCAGTGTGCTTTGGATCATGTGTCCGCTTTCCGAGTTTTAGCCCAGCATGACCGACGAAAAATTTCAAAAAAATCAATTTGTGATTCCTAAATGAGTTTCTTGTTCAATCATGCACCCAGTGAATCAAGTGAAATTCTAGCGATGATCATTCTTCTCATCAGTTTATCGTTAGGTTAACTAAACGGATGGATTTGCGCTTATCTGTTTTCAGGCGATACATCAGTTTATCCCACGTTTATGACTGGCATCTCTACGCCTTCACTTACCTACCCCCCTCCCGATTACGTTAGATATTTGCCGTCCACTCACCAGCACCTAGATGAATCCAGAAATCACCAAAACCCCACTGTGAACCACTGAAAACATATGAATCAAGCGTCTTTTCTTTCGAATGATTGCATTTCATTTGCGGATAAAGTCTTCATTAGCAAAATGATGTTTCTTAATACGGCCATACGCGTCCGAGAACGGCTTCTAGTCCAAATGAACTTATTTCAAACACTACGCGGGTCAGCTTCTGATAGTCCGCCATTTCTTAACAAAACTTCCTATTATACTTTGCGACTTCACCGGGGTGAATTATCCGTAAAGTGTAATTGTTTCATCTGGTCCAATTCTTCACCTAGGCGATAGTGTGTTCATCCAACAGGCCAGTCCTTTAGAATGTTTGAATGCGTGGCTGTCAGATGTAAATGTGCCGCACTTGTCACATGCACGTCAACTTGCGATAGCAGACATTCGACTCCCGACACCCACTCCCCTCTCCATTTCCGAGAGAGCTGCATGTGTTTTGAGACCGATAGGAGGCGATACATGGATTTCTCTGGCTCACGACGGTGAGAGAGCAAATGTATTTACTAGGTGCATTCCTGTGCACATTGTATTTTGACCTAAGGTTTCTTGGGCAATTTTCTGGGGGCCGTCTGTCAGTTTGCACGTACGACCACGTGCAGCGGAACCATGCCGTATGGCGTGAGCAATTCAGTCGAACATCTGACAAAAAGCACGTGTGTGGTCCGAGAACAGCAACCCTGTAGTTCTGTGAAGCTGATTGTATTCGGCGGCTTGATTATGGCTTTGGCTTGATGCGAAATAAACCGAACGATCGAGGCAAAATTTTGAAAGCAGAATTCCGTTGTTTGGTAAAAAATTTTCCTCATTGCATTTCAGTCCGCTCAGCTGTTTCGAATGAATTTTCACTGCTTAACGTTCGTGCATCAGAGTGAAAAATTGGAGTGGTTTCTTGTTTGTGAGAATGAGGATTCTTTCGGCATAAAGGAATTTAAGCGAACCTGATTCTTCCTGACTGTTTATGTGCTGCAATCTCCCAAAGCGTTGTTCCTTTAATTACTTTAAATGAACCGTCTGGCTATGATTTGGCAAGCAATATTCTGATTCTGTACATCTAATGGTCACAAGAAGAGTCTGAGTCGAAAACCTTCTTCCAGCAACGAAAGGTGGTGCATATTCGTGCTGATAAATTACTCGGTTTACATTCGATTTTAGAATTGATTAATCCTCTTTACTTGGACATTATTTGCTACATAGCATTTATACAATAGATCTGGTTTGGGGCTACTGCCAAATATGAAAGGGAAGGACTACGGCGGATATTCACTCTGTATCACTCATGATCCATAACAAGCTTACTCGGAAGTTAGGGGGCTTGAATCTGCAGGTCAGCAAACACCATCAGCCGAATTGGAATAAAACAAAACAACGAATTATAGAAATGAAGACAGTATTTCCAAAAGTGCTGGTCTTAGTATTTAGGTCCTGCTTTACGACCAGTAGTCAAAAGTGGAAATTTTTAGTTTTTAAATCTACAGCAGAAGAGAAAACCTTTCGTTTCATCATCGTGAATAGTCTTAAGGATGAACAGTCAATGTGATAACTAAATGAACTATCCACTCACGTTGCCGTACGATCAATTCGGAACATTTACAAGTTTTTCTGTGGTTCATTCACAGCCAATGACAATTTCGATGGAGAATGAAATCAATGTTGCCATGGTGCTCGACTATTGAACGAATACCATCAATTTCACCTAAAACACTCGAGGTCTTCAAAGAGGACACTTGTCTATCTTCAATCTAAAAACTAAAAAATCAACTGAACTGTTTGTCTGGTTTCCTGGTTGCCCTTCTGTTAAGAGCAAATAAGGGAGAAATATACAATTAAAAAAAATGAGACAGAAAATGGGAATGTCCAGCAAAACAGTCTGTATTGAAATAAAGTGGAAAGTAGTTGATTTCTGTCGAAGTTTGCATTCATGCCCAATTAATAAATTTCACCTCCTGTCATTCAATCTTATTTTATTGGTCATTAAAATCTAGACTCTTTCTCTACATATACATATGTATATTTGGGGTAGATAGATGAACATATAAATGAGACCGGCCGGACTTTTACATCTCTGCCCTTAAGGGCAATATCCGGTTACGTTCTTTCCATTCTGGGTCATCGAACTGCCTCACTGATTTCAAAGATGCCACTACACTCACTGAGTCGCCTTTATGTTACAGTTAGCTGAATTGACGTTCCGAGCTCATGTGGTCACTGCGTCATTGACAGTCGCCTAATTAACAAGAAAATATCCAGTAAGAGATGAATTTTACCCAACATACGCAGGGTATTTCGGCGATTTAACAGGTTTCCATGCCCATGTATATTTCGCTTATATCGAAAGTTAAAACTAGTGACCATGTTTCGCAGATTCCTAGGATCTCCAACTGAAGGTCAGATCAAACAGATCGAAAAGGAACTTTCAACTAATCACCGTTGAAAAATCTGAGTAGGGCTCAATCCATAATTATTTTTGATGAACCAAATGGGACCGTGATCTACTTGGCGTCAGGTTTTACTACCAAGAATCGATTGCATTGCTCCAAGACCTGAATGGGTTACCTTCACAGATGCGTTGCAAGAGAAAATACGTTCCTTGAGTGGTAACTAAATTTTGTTTTCTGTTTGCATGTTGCATTCACAGTAAAGTGAAAAAGGGCGTTTCCTTCGCTACCTGACAAAGCAAGTTACAGATTTTGTTCGCGAAAATTTTGCAGCTGGTGATAGGGTCGGAAATATTAGTTTGAAAATATGAATATTTTATATTTGAAAACTAGCACATGTAACAAATATCACCAGTACTACGTTTCAACTTGGAGCCCCACTGAAAAGTATACTGGAGAGAGCTTACAAAAGACGGTAGTCTGCGGGCGATGGGGACCGAAATAGAATTATACATGAACAAACTAACAACGGTGAACTGACGAGAATGTCAGCAATCATGACTTAAGAAAAACTGCCTTTTCTTGAATTCATTTATTTGCTCTAAGAATTGGGATTTGGATGCGGAGCCATTCATGTGGGTAGAGCACATAGATCGACAAATGGGAAGGAGGCTAGCTTGAATTTTACCAAAAAGGTGGTCTAATGCATGGAATGACCGCGTTCATTGTCCACAATCCGATCACACTATGTGCTGATTTTCTGAATTTCAGATGGTTTACAGAAACTCGCGAGTAAAACTACTCAGTTCTAAAAACCGTTCTACGTTTTGATAACTGCAGCGTTACCGTCAAGTGCCCAAATCGCAATACTGCAAATAAATAAAGACATCGAGTGACTATGTTGTCAAAATTTGTAGAGGTTAAGCAGCTGAACATACCTACTCACAGGTTTTCGGCTTTAGGACAGCGATTTTGCCGTAAAATAATATTTCACGGCCAATGTTACCATCAGGTGACAAACGGTAATTCGCAGGAGTCATATGTTCCGGCAGAAACTGATTACCCCATTGTATCCCTTACTTGAATGCTTCCAAATTAGTAATAGGTTCTGTTGACGCATTCAAACTAAACTTTATGATCTTAGTTAGTGCAATGCAGCACTCGTACTTGAAATAGTAGTATGGAATTTGATCTTTAGAAAGTTGCGATGATACGGACTATAAATTTGCATTGAAATGACCTTGACAAAAACTACGCAATCAAAGACAACGAGAAGCCCGTAGGAGTTGGAAGACATGTAGGAGTTTATTCATGAATCACGTTGATTTACAAAACACGGGTCCGGCCTAATGCCCTGTGGGCCGACTGAACTTCCGTGTCGCTTGTCGCCATAGTCCTGATAGGATGGTTGTCTACGCAGCCTACTACGATCCTACATCGATTTGTGTCTCGTGATTTTTACGTAAGCTCATCGTACATGTGTACCTAAAGGCAGGCTCATCAAGCATGCTAATGCTCACAGTTCTAGGACAAGTTACTTTTCGAATAATTCCACAGAACACACCGAGAAATAACAGTGTGACGAACAAGCTCGTTTCCAGTCATTCGTAATCATACCAATACATAACATTGCACATGATGTACTGCAAATCAGAGAGGGATGCTAGACTAAGGTTCTAGTAGTAAAAATAAGTCCAATTTGTGAAACGAGTGGTGGTCGAAATTATTGGTTGGGGGGATGCGGTTCACACCCAAAACCCAGTTGCTTTCTCAAGAATGGTGTCAAACTCAGACAAATTTCCGGTTGTTGCTGTTACAAAACTAGTCCCTTAATCCATGTATCGGAGAAATTCGCCGGAAACAATTAGGTTATCACGAATTCTTAGTCATTTCGTCTAATGTTCAACTTGGCCTGCCAACTTTGTTGATAAATACTTCATTCCCCAACACTGGCACATTTGATCGGTACTGAGGCTAGGATTATGGAAGTACAAGACAATCAATGAAGACAATAAGTGCAGCAGAGAATAATGTGTAAGTGGTTCTTCGAATTCCACAGTTAGGAGATATCAACAAATACTCGTCGTTAAATCTCGAAACAGTTTTTGTTGAGATCTTTTTAATCCTGATAGGCCACAGTACAGCTACAGCACAGATTGATACACACTAGTGTGAAGATTCCCGATTCCACTGAAGTTTACCACGAATACTGGAAAACTAGGCCACGCTCTCGTCCATCCAAATTTACACGAAGGTTATGTGGGTGTTTCAGTGAATCTTACAGATGCTTAAAATTGCACTATCACAATCATACTGGCAAAAATGTCGTTCGCGATCTTTGACTAATTAGTTTTACCTACTAGGAAGTGAAAACACACTGAACAGACTGTTTCAGTAAAAGCGCAAATCATGCTTGTAATGTATATTAAAATGAGGCTACGAAGTCTTTTTGTTGTTTAACAGAAGGCGGTTCTTTTTATCAAAATAGTATAAACTCAACAAACAACGCACCCGGGAACCAGTTCTCGTTTACAACTTCTGGCAAAATGCAACTGTCAAACGGTGTAATGGTTCCAACAGTTGGTGAGCTAGGGAAGGAACCATGGAGAATCCAATAATGAAGTCACTGAAATGGTGAACGCGACAAATCTCGGTCTAACAGTGATCGCATTATTGCAACCACCAGTTCAATCTAGAAGCCACTGAGCTGATAGAATTCCATAGAACCAACGGTGAAATTTGTAAGAACATATGAATGAAAACCAAGTGGTTTGACCAGACCAGTTGGTTCATTAATTCTCAGTGGTGCTTTAAAAACACAAAGTAGGTAGAAGAATAAACCATTTTTTCAGCTTTGTCCGTTAACGCCATAAGCGGAACTTGGTGACGACAGCTTGTAGGGCTGAGCATAGATGCAGACCTGAAACACTGGACAAGCGATTTCATTATATACGAGATACTCAGAAGAAAAACTGATTTCCGATTCCCTTTATAAAACGACTCGTTGATGTCAATAACGAACGACTCAGACGGCAAACTGTCAAGAAGAAGGGACCCAGTACGATCCAATCCAAAGGTGATAAACCCTGGGGAAAATTTGGGATGAAGGCTAGCAGCAGCAGTTAACAACTGTTTCCTAGCGGCGCATTTTAGGGCGGTTCGAAGGCGTGGCTTTTCGTTATAACCGAAGTTAAGGATAAGTTGTCTTATCAGCCTCAATACCATGTTATGTATAAAACTACATACACTTGCGGTGTTATGTACGTTGGACACACGACCAGGCGCCTTTCCAAACACTGTCCAGCCGCTGTTCGAAAAGGAATAACCCGAAACATACTTAGCACTATATTGCAAAACTTAGTCCAAGGTGGATGCAAAGCTAACCCGGAAATAACGTTGATAACACCAACACTGCTCAGTAAGGGAATACAGAAAATGTTTTTGGTCACATATGACGCCATAGCGATCAAAATTCTGAGACCTGGAATATGTAAGCAGCAAAATGTGATCCGACCGCCGATGTTACGATGTCTAAAAAATCAATCTTTCACATTCTAGTTTGTTTTCTTTATCCTCTTCCTTCTATCGTGCTTCTAATATTTTTCAATTTTACATTTGTCATCTTCACACCTTTATTCCAACCTATCACGTTCACAATTACCTATTGATTTATGGTACCTATCTGATAACTGATACCATTATCTACTCGATGGATTTTCAAGCCACCGCTCGCGAAATGGCGCATTTATTACGGAAAACCGGGGCCACATTTCTCCGACGGATTTGGCCAAAACAAAATCTGATCCAACGGAAACTGAATTAATATTTGAGCAAAATACTAATGGCGCACGTACCCCTAACAATTTTTCATCGGAACACAACTTCCCCACTCGACAAAATGCGTTTATTTAAAGATATACATGAGGAAAGTAAGGTTACATTGTGTCGTTTTTAGTTGGAATATCTGATCCACAGCAAATGGTACAACCAAACGAAAACAATCTGGTCGGCTTATGAGGGTTTAACACTTGACCGCCTTGTTGATTCCTCTAACCTGTCAGTAATGAACTAATAAAGTCACTTGCCATAACGCGAATACCAACAAAGCGCAGCTGTACTAAACGAGTCGAGGAAGACAATAGTGGGACACTCATACGGAGCCGGTAGCTGATTAGAGAGTAGGGGGAATAGAGGGGTAGGATATTAGAGTGTATCAAATTGTCCGACTGAAGCGCAACAAGGAGCCAAAGCAAACTACCGAACGCATGGGTGCACACAAACAACGTGTCCACCTGCATCTCTTCCGGCTAGCGTGGTAAAAATTAGGGAACCCGCTTTGTGCGAACTCAGTTGCTCAGTGGGAGGATGCGAGTGTTTGTGTGTGTGTGCATGGGGACGGGCGGTCTGAAATCACAAGGGAAGCGGGTTGGAACAGTGCAAGTGCAATAGGGAACAGTGAGTTACCAACAGCTGAAAAAATGAAAAAAAAAAAATAAAAAATAAGTGTTTTGTATGCGTGTCAGCGAATAGTTGGCGGATGAAAGTAAGCAAAACACTGCCGAAAATTTATGGCAGTGTTTCGGGATCGAATAACCCAGTCAGTGTTTCGAGACCTTCCAACCGAGGGCCTGAGTGCCTGTGACAAGGAAATACCGGAACACAAAGAAGAAAAAAATACCAAGCCACAAGACATATCACACGTGTTTACTTCAATTCGTCGAATCAGTTGAAAATACTGACGATGACGATCAAGAAGATCATAAGAAACGCGTTAGGGAGAATAAGAATGTGCTGATTAGATATTATCTGCAATAGGCAATAGTGTGCATAAAATCATTGTGCCACATGAATGTTTCAAGTATGGGAAGAAACGTAATCCAATGCTCGTAAAAACAGGGAATTATTGCCAAGACATTTTCTGTGCAATCTAGTTAACGGCGCTTCCAATCCATCCACCATTTTGGGCCACTGAGGTGTGTGTATATACGTGCATTGATTCAGATGCCAGCTGGAACGTCAAACATCAGAAGCGACATCAAGACAAAGCGCATGTGAGACAGCGATCGGTATTGTCGGTAAGCAGAACTACGGAAGCTTAGACGTTTGATGGTGTTCACTAAAAGAGAAAAATGAATGTCAGTAAAAAAGAGGCAGTTAGATCCTGTCAGTAAAGCAAACAGTTAAACTTTGTTAGGTGGTGAATTTGCACGGCCTTAGTTTTTGGGAACATAAATAAAGATGAGCGAACAATAATAGGAAGATTTCTTAATAAGGATGAGGCTATCCGTGGTCAGCCTCTAGAGAACATAAGGTGCAATGAAGGATTAGGGAACGTATGGTGACTGGGTACTCGAAATACACCACAACATGGTCATTTTATGCTTCAAGCGTCATCTGCTTTGAATTTTTCTGCGCGCGTGATATTCTTTTATATTCTACTTCCTTTATTAGTGAAATAACAATGCATATATTAGAAGATAACCACAGGACTAAGCAAACAGCCCACTGAAAGTTCGTGAAGAGGATGACTACCGGTGTCCAACGCAAACAGTTCTTTTACGAAGAAAACCATTTCCGTCGATGAGTACGGAGAGAAACTAGCGCGCTGATGTGTTGCAAACCGCTGTTTCATCTGGTGTACTTTTTACTATATGCTCATCGGATGGATATATTGGAAAAAAATGACATTTAAAAGTCTCAAAGTTATACGGTACCAAAGAGAGGAACTAGAGTTTGACTAATAAATTTGGAGTGATTAGTAACACCATAAGGCATCGGTAGACAAGATTTCATCAGTGGATTGCACAGATCGCTATTTTTTCACCAGCGGTTTTCCAACGAGATAATCCTATAATGAGCAGAAAATCAGCCCAGGATTGTCTTGTGGAACGAAGTCGTGATGATCCCAAAACGACGCGTAGCTTACATTTGATGATCCACTCATCAAAATTTGAAATCAAAATAAACGAAGAAAATCGGACTCACAACTCGATCTGTACTAGGTTTTGGTACCCGAGAAGGAGGTCGAATACCTGTAGGTGCGGTGGCCGTTGGTAAACCGGAAGCAGAACCACTCTTTCCACCGGTACCATTAGTCGCAACGGGATTGGGTGCGGGAATACCGGTGGCACGAGATCCAGTGCTCATATTAATGCCAACAGATGGCGGTCTGATTCCACTAGGAATTGTTTTTACTTCAGCTGCTTTATGTGTGGACACATGCGCTTCTGGATCACTGACTACAGCAGCAGTGGGATGAGTGCCGTTGAATGGGTGGATCGAACCTTCGGGTCGTATTTGGTCAATCGAAGGGGGATTCGGACTACTACCAGGAACTTTTACACTGGGAGGACGAATGCCACTAGTACGTGATGGCACCACCGTAGAGGACAATGGACATCCACTTTGGGTGTGCCCGTGTGTCTCAGGTACTTGTTTAGTATGCAAGTCGTTGACAGTTTTCGCATGTGATGTCTGCAAGTATTATTGAAACACGTATTAGATGAGGCGTTGTTTAGAGACAAAACAACAATATGATTACATTAGCATCAAATGCAACGTCGCATGACCTAAAGTGTTCGTGACAAATATAATTAGCGTAAGAAATGAACTCTTAACATGTGAACTACCTGTTTGGTCCCTCAAGGTATCCTAAAAGAGTCGAAAATTTTAACCATCGTTCCGAACGACCTCAAAATCGTTACAATTACGCAATAGGAAATCAATTTCAAATCTAAACAAAATGAATCGCATCACAGGTTAAATGCTACACGTGGATAACCTTAGTATTTCCTGCATAGCGTTGGAATCACCGGCCTCAAAATCTCGGTTGGCTTGAGCAACGCTCTGTGCGGGTTGATGCTAATCAATCCGCCAACCGATCAACCGGTTTAACTTGTGTTTCACTAGCATCGATTGAAATTCTTAAGTGCACAACAAGACTGGCCACAAAGTCCTGATGGAAAAGTAACTTCCGAGCTGTAATACCACAACTAACTAAGATGAGAAGACAGAGAGGACATCAAGTCTGACATCTGAGTTCTCGAGATCAGATTGGTGTAATAAGAGGTTCTTCAAAAGCAGTCCGATCCGACGTTATCAAAGCAGGTTTTCCCAATGAAGCTTTAATTTTGAAGGCACAAATGAACAAGGAACACTGTTCTTTTGATTAAGCAGGAAGACCTAAAACTCAGCGGTGTCGGCGATTAAAGAAAAACTATTCACGTAAATAGTGAATACGAATTAGTGGCTTTATCGATAAACCAGTGTTGATAATCACACATGGCGATGGGCTCACTGATGAAAAGCAGAAAAGTAAAATCGGACGTACCAGTGAAAAGTACTCTAGATGGTTTCAGTTGCGATGTAGACAAAAAAAACACGATTATCATATTCTAAAAATAAAAAACGACGAACAACTCTCGTCATATATTCACCAATAGGAGTCACAAGAGAATTATTGTGCGGCCACCTCGATTGTGGAAATGACCCAATAAAAGCACGTCCATTTTACGGAGTTCAGTTTTCTACGCAAAGGTGCAAGTACATCAGTTGTCAACGATCAACTGCCATCAAATAGAGGCATACCACTCGACCACTGTATACACACGTGATTGACCGTTTGCGATCCGCGTGGATTTGACAAACCGAATAGTTCGGTCAAATAGACTGCCCTCGTGTGGACCTATCATTCTGCATTCGCATGGCTTATCAACTGCCTTAAACTTGCTTACAGCGTCTTGTGTTTAGAATGAGGATGGTGAAATTAGTATCTGTTAAGGAGTACAAAAACGGCAAAGAGCAATTCGACTAGGAGCGACATTTACTGCACTTTCTGATTCACTTTCGGGAACATCCAGTGCAGCGTTAGGGAGAGAATTTAAAGGAACTAATCCAACTCGACAGTATGGCTCCTACTTATACTTGTAAATGAAACAAAACAAGTTCGTATCATTCCCAAATAACGACCAAGGTTATCCACGAAAGTAAACGACACAAAACTGCTGGACTAAGTAAGCTGTTTCCGTCCTTATTTGAAGACGGTGACGGACCGTAAACACTGGAGCTCAATTTAGGCAGGCATGTAGATTCCTAAAAACTGGTGTGAATCCACGATTACACCGATTTACAAGAAACGTGGTAGATTCTCGTGTTAAAATCAAGGAGAAACTATTTTCGTCAACATCGTGTTTAAACTTCAGGCAGGCCCTATCATCCACGAGTTAGCTAGTAATTACGAATGGAGTAGAGAGGAAAATCAAGCCGGCTTGCGTCTCGGTCGGGGATGTATTGACCAAATTTCCAATTTGCGACCAATCTTAGAAATTTTTCAGAAAACCCACAATTTCGGTCTTCCTTGGTTTGAAAGCGGCGATCGGTTCAGTCGATCGTGCAGTTGTTCGATATTGCATGTCATGGAGAAAAATTCAATTTATTTATCCGATAACCGCATTTGAACAGCCAAAGCCGAGGTTTGCTTGTGGCAACTTTTCGCCCGAGTTCATCGCATCAAATCCGCCTCCTTTCATTTTTTCAATCTTATTACTGAAACGATTGTGCGGGTAACCGTATACTCACGTAAGAATAGTGGCATAGATCATCGGTCAGACAAGACGACGTTGTGCTAATGAGTAAAGATTTAAGTAAGTTGCAGGCTTTTCTCTATGGTCTGAACGACAATGTTGGCGTGCTTAAGATAAGGTCTGCACCTTCGAAGTGTAAAAGCTGTTGCAGGATAGGATTGGCTTAAAGATGAACCTTGTTCTTGCAGGGGAAGAAATGAGTGAGTTGGTTACATTCAGATACTTGGTGCTCGTATATCATGTGAATTATCTTCGCGCATACGGAAGGCTCGATTGGAAGTCACCAATTTGAGGCATATGTGACGTCGGCGTGACATTCGTCTGACGATTAAATGTCGGGTATACGCCGCAGCAGTGAGATTGGTGCTGCTAAACGGCTTCGAAACATGGCAGGTGAGAACAGAAGATATGCAAGTGCTTTCACTGCTTGAACATCGTTGCCTTTATAGTATTGGTAGAGCATGGTTTGAGAATGTTGTGAGGAACTCGGCCGTTGGGCATAGGAATCTAGGTTCCAGAGTTCAGTTTTTAGAAGCAGCAAATCTAAATAAATAAGGTTGGGACATACCTTGGACACGACCAACGAATGCCTGCCTTGTTGTGTGCTGTTCTCCGAGGTAAGTTTTAAAAAAGAGATGGATCGAGGCGGTTAGCGGATTATTGGGGAAAAATTCCGAAAAATGTAGCTCAGGAAACGACTCGTGTAGGCCCACGAGACCCCTCCAAGCTAAGGCTGGAGACAGACGACATGGCTTATTTTCGCCGCCAGGGGCACTTTTACTTTCAGCATTTTTCTCTCTTCTACTATGGCGCTCAACCTAGTTCCTTGTACTAGATCACCCATTATTTCTCGCTTGTCTTGTTTTGATTAGTTGATGTTTAGAGGCGGCAGCCCTATCCATAACATGTCAGTACAAGAATAACGGCCGCAACAGTTGTAATAACATTTGTCGTGTGTTTATACGCGCATTTTCATTTTACTAGATAACTGCAGAAGCAATGCGGTCGTTCAGTAGTATCACAAATGAAAAGGTATCACTGTAGGGCTGGTCACACTACTCACTGATGGGCATGGTCGCTAGAATTACGGTTTCACATTTTCCAGGCTACTGATGGTTACGACTATTGCTCTTAGGATACACCAGCGGTTGGAACAAAATTAAATGAAAATAATGGCAGCTGATTCGTGGTCAAATAAGATTGGTCATGGGGATGGGCCGAACGAAAATGATGCCGACTGCTGAACATAACCGGAAAATAGGCTCACCTGGGAAACTTCAGCTGGAAAGGATGTGTTGGGCCTGTTGATGGACGACGGTTCAGCAACGGTCGAATCCGGTGCAATCTCCTTTGGTGAATGAAGGCCAGAATGAGTAGAGCAACTAGACACTGGACGATATGGGGCTGGAAATTCTGGTGTGCGTGACCAAGTATCTGCCTCCGAGGTGGTGCTTGTTCGAGGCACTGAGATCATTGGGGCTCGTAGGCGTGACTGAAAAGAGCTGGATGATGATAACGCGGGGCTCTTGGACTCTGATTGTTTTGTGGGCTGTGAATTGAGCGTCGCTGTTGCACCGTCAGACAATTCCGACTGACCGAATGTCGAAACTGACGTATGGGGTGGGGGAATAGGCGAATGGTCAACTTTATCTGCCACAGAGTTTAATGTGCTATCAGACTGAGGTTGAGGCCGTGGAGATTCAGTCGAAGACACGGAACTGCTGGTTGTGCCCGTGGAAAATGATTGCATCTGAGATACTGCAGTTTCCGGTGAAAGCTGTCCATCACCGCACTCCGACTGTATATTCGGTTTGTCGTTGTAATCGCTCAAGAAATCTCCGGACGCATTCGCAAGAACAGTAGTTTGGTTGATTGTTGTGTGATTTGAGTGCGTGGAAGTGTGTGATACTTTATCTGAGGTTACTGTCGTGACAGAAGTGCTGCAGGTAGCAAAGATGATCAAGCAATCAAATGAGTTTGCGAAACTTTAGTACATGACAATAGCGATCAAGTCAGTGAGAGAAGGAAAGCCGCTGACCGTACTCCAGCTGGCGAGTTGTAAAACGCAGAAAATAGAGAATCCGATTGAATATCTCAAGGTGATATTAGGAAACCCAAACTCCAACTGGGGTTTTTAAACGGTGGGCTGTATGGGCCAGAAATATAATATCCTAACCAAAATCGCTTTAAAAATCCTCAGTTTAGGAGGATTTCAGTTGACAAGCATATCTACAAACATTTTAGCAAACCACGTACCTGCTCTCAGCTCTGCACAAAATTCAACTCTTTAAGCTCTAAAATGTTACCAAAGCGATTTTTCGAGACATCGCTCCAGGAAAACAGGCTGCTTTGATTCGATAGAAAACATCCATACAAATTGATGTGAACAGTATACATTATACACATTGCGTCATTTGCCCACACAAAAACAAAACAATTTATTTCTAGTGTTGTTACGCGGTATCATCCTGATACCACCCATTTTCATTCATGTAAGCACGATTCAGAAGATAAGAGAAGGTACTAGGATGGTGAAACATATCTAACCGTCGATTTACACTGTACGACCAAACAATTCATAACACCGTTTTCATGTCCTGGTGCCTCTGCTTGGAAATTTCAGCGTCTGACATTTTACGCATTCTCAGCTGAAGAGTATCATAATACGATAGTTTTATCAGTGCGTTGTCTATAGTCCGAACTTGGTGTGGTGATACAATTGCAAATGATCATGACATGTGAGTCTCAAAGTTTCCGAAACAGTAAATAAATTTCCCCGCGATCAACAGTTTCCAAACTCGTTGATGTAACGGTCGTAAATGAGACTCACACAAAGACCACTGTAAACACAGTTTCCCCAAAAATAATTTCAACTGAAGTTAGGAAAATTTGCTCACATCTTAGTCGACTCATCTAACGTGGTCTTCAGCTTGCTGGCTGATTCTAACGGAACCGTAGATTCTGCTGTTACAGTGGATGGAATCGTCAAGACAGTCTCCGGTTCAGCTTTCAGCGTTTCGGCTAGCACATCCGCACAGAATTCGCGATCTGCAGTCGGCTCGGGGACCATAGATGACTCGTTCAAAGAAGCGCGTTCCATCACATACTTGGCCAGCGCAGCAGATACCACGGATGGATCTTCACTTACTGGTGGTCGATCCAACTGCGCAGAATGTGTACCGGGGCCAAACGATGTTAGGGAGCTGGGTGATGTGGGCGTAACCGGGGGAATTGCTGTTGATTTGATCCCCAATGAGTAGGTGTTCGGTGACGTAGGACCCAATGGGGTGGTTGGCGGACTGCGACTCACCTTGGCAGATTCGAACACTGGACTGGGCAAAGATCTATAGAAAATATAACGTTGAGTAGAATGTAAAAGGCAAGCGAAAGGATAAATATGTCCAAGACAACTATCCCGAAAGAAACAGAAAATCACTGCGAAAGATATTGCCATCATGTGTCAGTCTTTTGAGAAAGACACCTAACACATTAGCTCGCAAAACAATAGAAAGAACGATAATTCTGAAACAAATGAAAACTGCATTTCGTTACTTTCGAGACCAAATCCTTGGTACGTGTTTGAGTGGTGGATTCGTTATCCCATTTGCGAGCGCAATGGGGAACAAAATCAATGTGCAACTGACGGGAAGAAATAAACAATATTTTGCCTATTACAAAATCGACTGATAATTTGACTGAGTCCGGATAAAGAGCGATAAAATGCTAAAGAAACGTGCGAACAGTGACAACCAAAAACAACCAACGAAAAATGGCGAGAGATGCCCAGTGCAGCACAGCATGCTGGGCCTGGAAAAGATGAAAGTAATTTCGCCACCAAGTCCCCTGCTAGCGAACGAAATACTCTCCATTAAACAGAGAAATAATGTCAAAACCGAATTAAGTGTCTCTTAATTTTATCCAGCAACTCGAGATGGAGGTAATGATGATGATAAATTTGCCAAGAAAGTACTTAGTATCAAACGGAAGAAACTGTTTCCGAATAATTATTAGGTTTTGACTGCTGGGCTCTGGTTAAGGTTTCTATCTCATATTACGTGTTGCTTCAGAGGGAAATGAAAGAAAACAGTCTAGAGAAATAAAGAACTGGATAAAATGGAAGAAAACCTGAGGACAAGTAAGCCACTGATTACTACACTTAGTCATGTTGTACTCTCTTCAGATATCGCGTGCGAAACATGAACATCCAAATCCTTAGTACGTGAACGCACGTGACAACACGTGCCTTCAGATCAACGATGAGTTCAACCCTGAGTCGATTGATGGACGTGGCAGACAAGGTAGACTATGACAGCAACCATTTATTCTACACGAAGTTGTTTGTATTTACTTAACACCAGGGATCCGTCAATAGACAAATCCATGAATTCAATCAAAGCGGAAGAAACAACTGAACTCAGTACCACTGTGGTAGTCTAGTAACAGGAACACGTGAGTAGATGAATGTACACTGCAGAATGACGTTACCTAGGTTGATGTGTTTTATCTGGTTACTTGAAAACTGTTGCAACTCGCAGTTACCGCAACTGGTAAGCTGAGTATAAGACCGGGATCTCACAGATTCATGTGCTGTGGAAATGCAAAATACAAAAGGAACACACAAGTATACGGATATTTTGGAATGTCTTCGAGGACAGCAAATCAAACACAGCCAGTAGTATAGCGCGTATGCCAGGAGATAAGCCAGTAAAATAAATTGTCTCAGGCAATGAATGCAGAGCTGACAAGGGAATTTATGGATATTCAACGCGTAGGGTCATTTGGTTGGCCAAAATCATTTGTGGAGTTTCAACGTTTGCGTGACGTAACCAAACATGGGAAAATATGAACGTGATTAATTTGACTCGACTGAGTAACATTCACAAATAATGAAAACAATGGAGCTTTAGCAGTGACTATCCGCAAAATTGGATACTTCGTAAAACTTGCGGTTGTTAGTCACGGTGACACACTTTCACAAACGCTTGTGTCAGTGTGCAAGTTGGCACTAGCACCGATAACAATTGGATAAGTTCTGCTAGGGTGACATTTCAAGTTTTAAAATAAGTCAACGAAAAAAAACAATTTGCAATAAAAACATACAACAGGATCTTAAGTCCTATTTTTTAAGCTTAACTCTGTCTAACAGAGGAAAACTAACAACGGATCACCGTGACACTTTTGAATGGACCTATAACTATGAACTCTCTTAATTATTTAGATAACATTTGATTGAGTTGGGTTTGATTGTCATTTGATAGTTGGTTTACTCATGGTTGTTCCAAGCAATTTCGCAGCTAACCGCTTTTTTCACGGAATCAAGATTTGAATTTCATTAGAGACTAATAAAACAATCTTGTGATTGATTGTAATTAAATATAATTAACATGGACGGCATCGTGTAGCCAAATTCAGCGGGTGATTTTACTTTTAAATGTTTCTGTTGGACAATAAGACTGAAGATTTAGTTGTGTATTCCAACCGACCGGAAGCATACTGCAACTTGCTTCCGGTCCAAGGCTACTTGTTCAGATTTGTGGTTGCAGCTTCAGGAAGCGAAAAGGGGCTATAGAAAACTCGCGAGATCACTGCACATAGCTTTATACGGGACTACTATTATTTTCTTGTCAGTTCCAGTTTCTTTCACCATTTCAAATTACAAACAAGGCTCATTGACTGATGGAGTTCCGCGATGCCAATAACTGATCTTCATTATTACGAGGCCATTTATTTTTCATAATGGGATATTAAGCGGGTTAAATTACATTATGAAAGCTACATCCGGGTTCATTGCAAGACACTTCACGACAACACTGATTAGGAGAAACTACAAGAAGGTTGACGGCGCCATCCATCAGACTTTCAGAATCCAGTTCCAAATATTGACAGCATTAAGGTAAAATAATCAATGGATTAATGAAAGGCTTCTGACTGATAACCAACTAGAATAATAACCTAGGGTAAAATCTTTGGTTTCTGCGAGGCACTGGTCAGTGAGCAGAGTGCTTAGGCCACAAAAAATTCAACATCAGTCACGGTAATATCGTCAGTGGCATTGACAGGCGATAGAGCGTTCCCAAACAAAACACCAAGCTCAGGGATGCTTAATGAAGGACATTAAGCGCACCTGCGGACATCAGATCCCTGAAGCCACTGGGAAGCTGTAAAATGACATGTGTCTACATAAAACTTGCAAAAACAGATCTCCCCTCAAAAAACGGAGGAAAAGTAGCTCAAAAAAACAACGCATGCTGAAAAGTGAAACTAAAAAAACAATATTTGGGTCAGTACTGGATAGAAAAGGCATTAAATTCTGTATAGGTGTATGATGATAGGATCAACATCATAAATGCATCGCATATTAATCTCGACCTGAAAATTAAAGGTTCACAGCTGTAGCGACATCCGGGCTGGGTAAATTTAAATCTTCTGAGGTTACAAATAAGAACGAACGCGAGAGGCTTTCGTCTCCTTCTGGATTCTGTCACGAACCAACAAAGTAAACGCTAAAAACGAAACAACCACACCTCAAGAGACAACTGCCTGCAAATCACATTTATTGTGGTGAGATGAAACCTCCTTGGCTGATTTAGGGCAATCGAGTTTTCCTGAATTGTTCCATATGTTAGTAGGGACTCAGATTTTGCGAATGTTTTCTTTCAACCTCGCCGATACATGCGAATAAGGGACCCCGTGATCTCCGTGAAGCAGACAAGTGATGATCTCTAAAGTTCGTAGTTCTATTTGTGCCTACTGGTAAAACAGATAGTAGTCAAATATGTTTCTGAGGACTATTCCCTCAGGAAGGCAAACAACCGCTGGTGCCTGAAGTTCCGATAAAATGGCACCATCTCATAGTCGATTGATAGTGGAACACTAACCCTCGTAATTAGGTGGTTTGATTGAAGACAAACTACTTCATGGTCAAATGAAATTATCGAGGCGAAATGATCCATAAGTTGAATCTTAAATACTGCTGATGGGACACAAGAATGAGTAAAGTACAGCTACCTCAAAGTAATCTGAAAGTATATCAACGGTGTAATAAAGATAGTTAGGTACCGTAGAATCCTTGATCCTTCGATTTTAAAAGACAACAAGGTATCATTCCCCCTATACAGGGGTCACTGGATAACGAGGTAGTTTGGGTGAGATAGGCCATCTCCAAATGATTACTCGGCAGTGAAAGCCGATTCGGGCTCGGGAGCGCCACTGCATGAGCCGGACATAATGGGATGAATTCTACCGTGTTCAGCACTAAGGATAACATTGAGGTGCCACTGATAGGCGTATAGGTTAAATGGACCTCAGATTATTATCAGCAAAGCGGATGCCGCCCAATGTATCAACTATTGATATCAAATAAATAACTGGATATTTTGGAGGCAGGTGAGTTCTGTTGCCGGACTAAGCGATAAGGATTGCAATACTTCCAAGGCATCGAGGGCTAGGAAATGAAAATAGTTTTATTGGAAATGTTTGGGTGATTGAATAGAAATACCTAATGAAAATGTCTGGATTGCGCAAACCTGTCATTTGTTTCCCCGTAGCAGCGTATCTAACCACCAGCAATAACAATGTGCTGATCTTATTAGTGAGTTATTCGAAATACGCGAAGGTTCAGATCAAGCTTGAAACGTGGAGGCTTTCAATGTACCTTTAAATTCACTTGATAGATAATGGTTTAAACACCAAGATGATCATACCGAAACAGCATCACTAAGTTAACCAATAGTGTGCTAGTGGAGAGGTCGTGTCCTGGATCAAATTTACAGCAGTCGGGATGTTATTCTAACGTTCCGAACAAAAGGGATAAGAAAGGCTGCGCAAATAAGACACTGGTGATAAAAACAGCACTCATGCAGGAAACCAAAATCAAATGTAATCGAAAACCAACTGAAATTAATTGAATGATAAAAGGCCACAGGAAGGGATGCGTTAGGAACAAATAAGGTGATGCGCTTATTACCTAGAGAGAGATTGGACATTTTGGTTCATCTCAATACCGCCTCTTTTGCTTTTAAACCATTTAATTACTTCGAAGAGCGGAATACCACGCGACCCCCCCACCCCGAATAAGAACCCGTAAACACGAGAAAGCATTTTGAACCCTCACTTTAACATCCTGTCTTCGCATTCGTCCAAGCTGAAGTCCGCCTCACCCGCCGCAACGACTCCAATTGGTTCGACCGGGGATTCATGAGTCGCAGCTCGAGAAGGGACGGGGAGAACCGGAAGTACGGAACCGTGAGTCTGAAATGAAGCGCCGTGCGGAAGGTTGTGTGATACGTGGAATGTATGCGCCACGGCACTACTGGGGCTACTACCAACAATTCCGGTGGTCGCTGTATGACTGCCAATCGGTAGTTTCGTCGGAACGGATGGTGCCGACGGCGTTCTTGACCCCATAGCTCCAGTAGGGCGGACGACTTGATTTGAAGACGTGACCACAAGCTCTGGATCCTTAATCGAAGCCATCCTAGTTGTAGCAGAAGTTGTGGCTGGTATGGAAGGTATAGTGGCCGACAATGTATATGGACCATCACCTGATGGATCCACCAATGCTTGGTTCTCGTTAGGACATGCCTCAGGCGGGACAGACATTGGTTGTGGCTGTTTATCTAGAAGAAGTTCATCCCCAGACTCCTCCTGTTCTGATGTCGTTGACTTTTTTGCTTTTTTCGAAAATGGTTTTGTCACACGTCGAAAACTGAAAAAAAGCACGTGAAAATGAAAAACACTGTTGATAATGCTGACAGGAACAAAAGTAGGGGAAAATTTATTAATGCCAGAATTACTTCCAGATATAAAACTCTACTAGTCCCCGGATTGTGATCTGTTTACGTTCTGTTTCATCTAATGTCCAAATTGTACTAAACTGAATTAAATAAAGATAAAGCGAACTGAAGGGTATACTAGCTGTAAAACCAATGCGTAGCGACAAGGCGAGACATGCATAAAAAGCAATACGAGAAGAAAATTGTCACCAACAAAACTAGTTTGCAACATTAATCAGAATAAAAATAAGAAATATGCAAAAATCAATTTTGCAACCAACAAACAATTGGTAGACCAATGAAATGTTGAGACAATCACCAATGGGTCAGCGTACAGACTGTTCATCACGTCCCGTTTAGGTAGAAATGTCTACTCTACAGCTGTGTGACCGATATTTGGGAGACCTAATCCGAGCGAGGGAACTTGGAAAATAGGAGTTTAGAGTATTAAACAACAATAGAAAAAAAAAACCAAACACAAAATTATATGCTGGTTCAATAGAATAGATCGTGGTTAGTATGGGTCCTCCGGTGTAAATAAAAGGACTTATTTTCTTGGAACAATTCAAACGGTAAACGAGGAATCGCAGCAAATCCGTCAGATCTGCTGCACGAGGGACCCATAAGACACAATTCTCAGTTGGTTCGGAAAGTCTTTTTGGAGTAAAGTGAAGTGAGAGAATAACGTAGACTGTGATATATATGTATTATATATATATAATACATGCGCAAACGTGGCCATACATCGAGTACCATAGAAACCTTAGAAAAAATACAGTACAAAAGAGAAAACAGAATGGGCTTTTATGTAGAGTTTGACATAAATATCACCTCATCCACAACATCGTCGAATCCCCGTCAAACCTCTGGTTCCTCTGTGAACAGTGTGTACCTAGCTGCCCAAGCCGAAACGCAACTTGAGACTTTAATTAAACAACCTGATTCACATGAGGGAGCAAAATAAGATGTTCGGAAACTGATGGGAATTGCTGAGCGATATCTCTGTTTATATTCTTGTCAGAACCCATCAGATCGAAGTACCAAAAAAACTGGTGACAAACATACGCAACCAAATTGAGAAAAGGTTTCGCGTTGTTTGCATTCTTTAACGATTCATATTTCCACAACTGATGAGAAGAGTCATCCTAGACACCCAAGAATCCGAAAAATTGCAAATTTTGACTTCATTCTGCTACTGAACAACGGAGTTTACCTAAAAACTTTCGCATGGCACATTGTTTTTTTCTCACAAAGATCGCAAAGAACGAGCAATAGTTTTTCGTTCACCGAAATCTGCAGTCTGCAGGAAAGGCATGTAACAAACAACCGAAGCCGAAAACCAGCCACCTGGAATTTGCTTGTGGAAATGTGAGGACAAGCAGACTGACTTCGTCCTAATAGTTCCACTAGTATTATTTGTAGTTTTCCGTAAAATGATTCATAGTACACCAAGTTTCTTTCGGTATTAGTGAAGCCGGTTCCACTACATTTAGTTCTGCTAGGATAGCTAAAATGGATTTTGGGGAATATGATATGCATGCTAGTTATTGTCAAACTAACTTAAGCGGTTCCATAGTAGAATCTCCGTGATTCCCACTTGCGTATATGTTGCAGAAACTGCTCTGGTCTACTAGAAACAATAATAACCCGCGCGTTCTGATGAAAACCTCCGGCTTGACCGCACTGGTGACGCAGTCAATCACACGTTGTCAGCACAGCGTGATACCACTGGGACTGAAACCGAATTTCAACAAAACAATATTTGTGACGAGAGGACTCAGCCAATGAGCGGAACAACAAAAATATCTCAGATTAGAATTACCGTGTTTTAAGTCAAACATTAGTAGAGTAGTCGACAGTCACGATCGAGTTAAACCGGGACGATAATAAACGAAGTAGACTGATTTTGTCATAGGATTTTAGAATAACAATGCATTTGACATTTTGGTCCTTGAAAATTCCCACTGACCATAATTTAGCTCATCCCTGGTAAAGCAGCAACTAAAAAAATCAATGATAACCAGGTCGAGGAACATGGAAACATGCTCATTCCAAACTAAATCTTTGGCTCTTCGAATCACCACCTAAATGGTCAGGACAATAAGCCAGAATTAAGTACTGCACTAAAGTCTGATAGGAGTTTTTATTCACTTGAACTGAACATTAGCCCATCGTGGAGTGCTTTTAAAATTACCATGCTGTGCACTTGTTTGGAAGAATGTGCAAAAGCAATCAATTGGAAAAAATCAAACCAGGATTGACTGAAAATAGTAACAATTGCTGAAAATTAACTCCCAACGAAATGTTTAATCGTTGAAATTTATTGACTATTCATTTAGCTGGGAATAACGCAGAACGGAATTATTTTCCAACGGAGTAGAGGCAACGCCTACGAAATGGATTACACTGAAATCGAAAGTAGTCGATTTCAACGGTTTTTAGGCACATATTTAGTGAGAATATGGCATGGAACAAAAAAAAAAGACTAATTGCAAGCAAGCACATATAAGACAAACGAATCAATCGTGCAACTGTAAGCCATTGAAAATACAAAAGGGAAATGATAACAGCGCTTCTCATTCTTCATTGCAGCGGTGGTAAAAATGTACTACGTGTATACAACATAGTATCCCTAATGTCAAGAACAAACGGTTCTTTCAAACAAAAAAGTATTTAATTGTCACCGTTATCATTCTAACGTTTCCGTGGACAGAGTCTAGCGGATATAGAAGGAACATCAGAAATTCCTTCTGGGTCTTTTATATTTGAAATATCCCTCGATTATGATGTACGGATCCTGCCTTCTCAAAGAAACAAATTGTTCTGACAAAAGTGAGTACAATAAACGCCTTCGAATGCACAACAGATTGTTGTCCGAAACAGAGCGAATGACATTATTGGTTTCAAATCATATGCACACCCTAGAATGACCAACTCAAATCATCAAAAAAGCAGACATTTCGAAGAGTTTTCCAGATTTTCTTATTCTATGGTGTACACATAGCATGCATGAGCCGAATCTGATGCCCGGCACACATGTAGACGAACGGGAATATATATTCCGACATAGCACGATTGTGCTTATAGCTAGAGCAATAACTATGAGGGGACTTTTTTTAGATGAACGCACCATCACGCCTGTTCAGACTTGTTCCAGACTGTTTTGCATGAAGTGAAAAACGAAGCGAAATGACTGATAAACCGACCCAAACTAATAAGTGGCGAAGGACTTTTAGCCAATTGAGAACGAAAGTTGTATGGATGTGCGTGTGTGCAAACGGCTTTGTTGTACGCATTCCTGTGAATACCCACGGGGCACGTATTAACAGAAAAATCAATAAGTCGTAGTATTCGTTTTAGATTGTGAGTGAATCAACCGATAACTTAAGAGGATCAAAGTAGCCCGTTGTATTTATTCTCATCCTTTTTCACCGGTAAAATCAAATATACCGATTTTGACAACAGGAAAAGACTGAAAATATGCAAATTTCATTCGAACAAAAATCCCAGACAAACGTGTTATGCAAAAAGATTATTTTGAGCAGTCCCGAGCATCTGCTGAGATAATGGCGACATTCGTTTCGTGGACAAGCTAAACAACCTTACTATGGAGAAATAAAGATATTGGGAAACCGTGAGAAACAATTCAGGATAAGTCGAACGATTTAAAGATAAGAAATCACAATTTTATATATAAGTGGACTTCAAATGACGGCAGTGGCCAAGTGGATTAAGCAGCCCCTAGCACCAAAATGACCGGAGGCTCAAGCCCAGATCAGCCGGTCATTTTGTTATTAAAGTGCGGCCCATTGTGGCCCGCATCGTTTCTACTCCATATTTGAAGAACACGGTTTTCAGTTCCCCCCCTGTGTCGTGCCATGGTGCCTAGCTGTCATGTATGCCTCTTCCATTGCATTCATGTTTCAGGCATGCTGTAAAGAAGTGATGAGCTACTTCTTCATGAAAACCAAAGACATTTTAAACAACTTCACATGGAGAATGCATGGTTCATCAACTGGGGATTTATTATAAGAGTTATACACTGTCCGTGATTCCCAATAAGACTATAGCCAAGAAACCTGCGCAAAGCTGGAAGTGGTATGCTCACTTGTGTTAGAAATAAACGAACGATCAGATGGGGCATTAGGCTTTCGCAACTTTGAGGCCCAGGTGGGGTTCATGCCGAATATAGAAGCACTAATTTGCAATTTGCGAATCTGCAAACGTTTTTCCAACCATATTCAAGCATACACAGATTTTCTGAACGAAGCGTATGTTGTCCCCTCCGTTTCCAAAAGTGTGCGGCATGAAAGTGTTGTATGGTAGGTTACTTGAAAATCGCATTTAGTCATTTACTTACGAAAACTGCAGGGATAAAAATCGATAAAAATGGAACCCTTTGCTGGATTAAGAACCCCCTGTGTACCAATCTAGTCAATATTATTCTTACTCATCAAGTTCTACATTTTACGTTTACGGATAATGCCCAAAGTTTGAATGTTAATCTCCAAATATATGTGTATGGAATCAGATTGTAGATTGCCGGATCAGTTTAGAGACACGGGGTGTAGAAGTAAACTTGTAAAGTTTATGCTCACCATTGAAGTGTCAATCAAAATTTGCTTAGGTCCATAATTATTCCTAGATCACAAAAGCTAGTCGACAGTCAGGAAATGTATGAATTCTGAACACTATAATAGAACGGATAATGATTCATTAGACAAAACTCTTGAGATTAGCCATATGATGGGGAGTCTTCATCCATGTTTTGACCAGATACAGCAATCTATCAGTTTCGTACGACGGAAACAAGCATCTGGAAGACCGAAAAAATAACTAGCGAAAAAATTAAAGGTTTGCCTAGAAAACAAGAAACAACAGGACAGTTACTTGACGATATTTCCCTAGAAGACTAAGAAAGTGACTGAGAGACACAGCAGACGCTTTTCTAAAGGTATGAGACAAAAAACCGCGTGACTTGAAAAAAATCCATGAGAGAATAAACACCATCGGTATCAGTCTTCGTTTGTATAGCCATTAATATTACACTAACGTGCTCCGGGTTTGCCTTTCACCTCACACCGGGGAATAACAGTGAAGTAAAAATCAAAAATTAATACGGAAGAAATATGTCGAATGAAATAATGCCAGTAACTGGGGATTTCAGCCTTATCGCCAGTTGTCTCCAACCCTATCGACAGCGGATCTCGCGAGCCCCAATCCGGTAATCTAAATCAACCAACTCGTGGTAATCCAACGGTTAAGTTTATCATAACCTTCTGCCTGCTCATCGACCTATTACCTGAACCCATCTCTCAAGTATTAACTGCCTCAGAAGATAGAAGTTAAATGAGTTTCATTGGCCCGCCCTTGACTAAAAGACAACGGCACATAAATACACGATTGACAGAGACAAATTTCTCCTCCAGAACAAAGAAGGTGGGTACTATGAGTCTACGGAAGGTGTGCCTATCTTTTAAAACCTGTGAAATTGAAAAAATACGGTCAGAAAAACCTCGGCTCGGTCGAAAGCCGGATTGATTTCCGAGTGCGTAGTCTTCGCGCGCATCAGATTACCGATGGAGAGTAGCACCTGCAGCCAGTCCGTTGCACTCTTTATCAGACTAAATCCCTCGTGGTTTTCACAACACGATGTATCACTCTTCTTGCGAATCGGTACAATCACAGATTTACACCAGTCTTTAGGGGGTTGCTCCTTTTTCCACGACAATCACAGGAGTTTTGTTAATTCCGATGATAAAGATTCACTATCGTCCGTGAAATAGAACGACAGAATTCCATTTGGCCAAATTGCTTCTTACTCTTTTAGAGAAGATTACTTCTTTCGTTTAGTGGTCCAGCACCTCTGGTCAGCCAGTAAACATTACGACTGTTGCCGATAACCACAGTTTACTCAATTTGCCAACATTAACCAATCTACCACTGCTGGCGGCCATTTCTCAGATACCTGGTCAACTGCCGTCGCAGTAATTCACACTGTATGTACCGTCCGAATGGACGGATCTAAAGGAACCGAACAAAATAACTGAGGCCGAAGATATTATTTCTAAGACCTACATGGACTGGAGTCAAGGCTGACTTCCATTTCCGCATGCAGGGCGTTTATGATCTGGTCCCAAAGTTCTCCTGGAACCCGAGCACTTGCATGTAGAACTTATCAGGCGATTATTGTTTGGATGGAGTTGGGCATGGTGCGTGGAATTCGTGTTGGCGTGACCGCAAACTAGCTGTTGTTGATATGCCTCTATGTAACCAAGAGTGATTACAGGAATAGAGTCTTGCATGCGAGTTACGATGATACAGGGTACATTTTCTGTAAGCGTTTAAGCAGTTCCAACTAGGGGAACTTGTCCTACCCGGAGAAGTGTGCGAAAGTTGGAGAAAATCGAGTAAAATGAACGCTTACGCATAAGCAATGTTGATCTTAAATTGTTGATCTTACATTTATGCCGCCATCCGATGACTCTACCAGGCCGCAATTGTTCGCAGATAAATGCTCGAAGTGTTTTGGCAAATACTGCTTCACGGTTCTCCGTCCTGCAGAAGAGGTTCTCCTCTAGAAACCCTAATCGCAGCACCTGACTTAGATTTATCAATAAGGCAGTGGAAATTGAAATCGCAAAGGAACTCAGAGCAATAACCCGCCTATCAGTGACCATACTGCCCAAAGGAATGACCAGAGCGTTCTTGATTATTCTTCGCGACAAACTATGCAGTACGGAGTTCATTTTATTTGTGTAATTTATTGGACGTTTCGGCTTGAAGGTCAAGTCACTCAGCAGGTTCTCAACTGGGAAATTCCGTTTTCACAAGGATTGGTCTGCAAGACACCAATGTACGGCTGAATAGAATCCCACCCATTTGGAACAGCTATTCTTCCACAGATATTTTCGGCGAAGTTGTCACCACAAATCCGAACCCAGGCTGGAGGAGCAGGAGACCACATCATCAGACCTCTACTCATTGAATTTTCAGGGATGACTGAATCTTCTGCTTGAGATAAGCTCTCCAGCAACCAGTCACATCACACCAAGATGGAGTCTCACTGTGACAGTAAACTTTGTAATATTTGCGCACTCGCCTATGTTTGGATTAGCTGCCGTTCAAACCCAGAAATCGTTTCCAGCACGAACGAACTTACGTATCACGAAATTGACGATTAATTCGCGAAAATGGACTCGATGGTGGTTGCTGTTGGTGTTGCGCATCGAGAGTCGGCGATCCCCCTGTCAAACCCGCCTGCTCATCGCAAACAGCATAAGTGCGCGCGCAGTTCAACTGATAGGTTAAACGCTTAGCCGTGAAAGAATCCGAAGTGACCAATACAAGTTCCGCATCTTCATCCATAGTTCGTTCGTTTGTCTTGCACGGCTCCACATCGCCGTGATTTCGTATGTTCTGTGACGACTGGGATGGTCTGCGCCTAGTCAAAGTCATACGTTTGTTCTTCTTGTAGTCCAGAAATGACAATATGGTATTATCCTATTTAACAGAGGAGTAAGAGATAATAGTAACAATATTAGTATGTTGATGCACAGCTTTGAGCGCAGTAAACGTGCAATTCAGTTTTGATACATATTTTTATTTTACAACATTCGAAATTGCACTTTTGTTGAAGGCCATGGTAGTTTTTCTAGTTTCTAATGAAGAAATTGAACGCGGTGATAACGAAAGTCCAATCGACCTGATGGATTACGAAAGGGTTGGAAATCGGGCTCAATAAATACAACAGATGTGTCCCGAAAACACTGTAGTAAGGAAACGTGGGTGCTGATTACATGATTAATGTTGTCACCCCATATAACAGCCTGAAGAATTACTTGCAATTGGATGAAAGATGTTATGGCACACCTGTAAAGGAGTCCGAAAACTAGAAATAAACGAATAAGATACTCGAAATTGCCTGAAAAGTAGCTGATCACTTTACTCGTGAGAACAATCAGTGTCATTCACTCAAAGGCTTCCAGCCGTTAGAATAGTCACGTAAGAAAATTGGTGCATGTAATTAAACAGAGTGCATGACAGACAGCCAAACAAAGTGCGCAGCAAATAATACGCGTAACCAAAATTATAGAGACGGCAGAAAAAGACCACAAGGACGATAAACTGTCTATTCCAAAAGCTGGCCTAAACCTATCAATGAGCTAATTAGCAAGAATGATCAGCACACGACAACATACATGGTCTCATACCTCCGATCAGTACTTAATCAGGACTGATTCTTTATATGCGACTGGCTGCTTTGCACCAAGAAGGGACGCTTGTGACTACTATAATCCCCGGACACAAGGCACTAACATTAATTTCTGTTATCATCGGACGCGAGTCTATAGACAGACAATGATAACGGAACCACATTGGAAGGGAAGAATAACGAGAAAGAAAGGAAAACTACAAAAATACTGTACAGAATTCACCAAAAATGTTAGTCTTTTTCTCGGTACACCGGTATGCATCAGTTGTTCAGCATGATGCATAAATCACCTGTGGGCGTTATCCTACCTAACTATTCAGGCTAAGAGGGAGGGTTGAATAAGGATCCCACTCGAACTTTTTGGACAAATAGTCTAACCCACAGGGACGCAGGACAAACAGGGTTTCTGGAGCCCATTTAGAAATGGCGGCTAATTTGAGCAGCTTGCACACATGCAAGATGGCCAATCCACCTGTAAGCGCCAATGACTCTCCTTTAGTAGGATCCTTAATCATGAGAAACTAATGTAAACAATGTCTCGGACGTAGGACACTTGGGAACTAGGGACACTTGAGATGTTCTGCATACGTGCCTGGAGTGCAGCTGACTCGGAGGTTATAGGTATAGCAGAAGGCAAACTCAACAGGCGACAGTGATTGTGACGGAGAGATGTCACCTGGAAAAGGGATATGAAATCTGGAATATTCAGTTTAAAAAATAGGGACTTGGAGTAGAAATCGTTCGTATAAGGGTGACACGCGTCTAGTATACTGTTAAACCTAACAAAATTCCAACTCGTTTGTATAAGACAACGAACATTTGCACGAAAAGTTAGCAAACAAAGTTCTCAAGCAAAGAGGCTATCAGAAATGACAGCCAAAGCCGTGAATTGCTTCGAATAGTCAAATTTCTCGCCATTTCGATCAAGTAGGGCAGCATTATCAAAAGATTAGGGAAAGGCTAAGGAACCACAAGCAACTAAAAAGCAGCATCAAACAGTAAAACACAAACACTAACTGTATTTCATCTGAAGCAAAGCAGGACTTCACTCATTGAAAAGATGAAGAGAAGAGTCCGTAAGACCGTTAAAAAATCGAGGAGACTCTGCATTTGTAGACGGATCTTCTGAGATGGGCACGTTATAGGTGGCTGAAATTTACTTGAGCTCAGACTGTACAACCACTAACCTTGAACAAACGTGCTCCGGTTTTGCGTGCTACCTCACAATATCAACCACACGAACAGAAAAAACCGGATATTTTGGAAAGCTGACTGAAAAACAGTTCAGAAGTAATATAGAAGGAAAGACTCAAATGCAAGAATGCCACTGACTGCGGCACTGAGCCACCTCACTTAATGTTTCCGCCCATCGCCCGGAGAGATTTGGTGGACCAGTAGTTCAAATGCACCCAAATGGGCCAATCGACTGGTTAAAGTTTTCATACCTTTTCCCATGTCGTTGACTGGCCAACTTCCAACAATTACATGTTTCGCAGAAGAGCGTACAAAGAGACAGGGGTTTTGCGGGTATGTGTTAAGCACATTGAGTTATTCTGACTCAGTGTCTGTTCTAAAGACCGAAGCCCAGGATCCATTAAATTAAACCAAATCTCTGAGGTAATTTACAAAATCGACCCAACATGTTCTATCAATACCAAGAAGATGATGATGCTTAAACACCAAAAACCTTCGTATATCAACTGTTCTCCGTGTCCATGTTTTCGAGCGGTACACCAGTACCGATCTCACTGCTGGCGCGCACCTTTGAAAGATAAACGAATGACACGCCGACGTCTCATGCCTTAAGTTGGTGAATTTTAAATTACCTCGTACGCGTGGAGACACTTGACCATGAAGGTGAGATACGGCCAACCAAGTAACGAAATCTATCCACCTCACCTTCCACCGGTGGATACTGGAAGTTGTTTTAACTATGACGTTAACACTCAGCCGCCATCCTTGAAGGTAGACTGGGACAGCAACGTGGTCCAGCTGCGTTACGCCTATTGAGAAAACCTATCAGCCTGATCACCTGTATTACTGATAGAGGGCTGATATCTAACGGTACTGGCTAATTTACAACCATAAGCGAGAGGCACGCTGTGGCGGTCGGCCAACTAAACCGCCTCAAAGTATTCTGCCCAACGCTCTAGTTAACCGTCCTGAAAGTAAACCAGTGAGTTGTCGGATGCTTTAGTCACCTCGCTTCCGCGGACCAGCATTCCTATTCAGTCGGTATAGATCGCGGCTACTGCCAATAACCGCAATCTCTTTCTATTCTCTGCATCTCCTTATCCATTACTGCTGGCGGCCATCACTCAGACTCTTGATCAACTAACGCGCGCAATGCGTGTTGAATCCAAGAGGACAGATCGGCAGTCATCCAATAGCACAAATGAAGCGGAGAATATCTACTGCTTACGAGGTTTGCATCATCTGGAGTCCTGCGTGGCAGCTACTGCTGAACGCAGAGCTTCTTCGACCTCTTACTGATCGCTCGGATCCTGGACAATCACATGGAATGTTTTGACTGGAACTGAAGTCGGGGATTATCTTCCAGAGTCAGTGTTGTAGCGAACATGGTTCTCGTGCTGATATGACCACAGACTAGGCGCAAACAAAAGCGAGCTCGAACAAAACCATGATCTGAGTCCACGGGGGTGAACCAGAATGATCGGCGATTCCTCGACTGATCTACCTCATTGGTGACCGATAGCAGTGTAATCAACCCCAGTCCAGTGCTCGAAAGGTAAAGATAGCGGCCAGATGAGTCGATATGACTTTTCAGGACAAAAAATGGTGTTTGTCAGGAGCAATTTGTGCTCGGAACAGACTTGGATGAAACAACCTCCGTTACCGAATGCTACTGACGTGTATGGAAACGTCCAACCTAACTGATTAGAAACGGCTGTTGACTGGGATTTAGCCTAAGAGTGTACAATTATACTCGCACGGTCCGGACGATATCAGTGGTAACCTACTCACGGGTGATCGAAACCGGCTGATCGGACATGCAGAGTGAGACAAGATGATGAGGTTGTTTCTGGGCTACGAAGGGTGACTCATCATCTGCCGTAGCATTCTTATAGAAGTAGGATCCTGTATGTGCGTTTCGGAAAAAGCATACATATTTTTTGAAGTTTGAAGTTTTAACTGGGGAAGCATACTATCGTATTTGCTTGAACGTAAGGATATTGAATTCGGCTGAATTGAACATAAGATTAATTAACGCGTCGAAGCTATTTCTTCTCTTTCCACTAATACTGTCATCAGTTAAATCTATGGAGCAGCAACTCTCCGTGGCATCTTCCCTGGTCCTTATGTCGGACGAATGGAAACTAAAAAGGTCCCTTGTAGAAAGAGCGCTGAAGGCAATCGGATTATCTATAATTCACGGATGCCCAATCTGCAGAAGAGACCTCTTTTGAAAATCCCAACCGGAGCATCTGACTTAAAGATCTCATCCACAAAGGAGTGGAGTGTAAAACGAGCACGGGGACTCGGAGTAGGTACACACCCTGCTCTAAGTAATGGGCACCTCGATCCCGGTTGTCTTACGCGACCGATGCAATATGGAATCGATTGTGTTCGCACTGCTCATGTAGGTTTCTGGACCAGTACTGGTAGGTAATCAAGTCACCAATCCGGAGGATGATTAGGGTTCTCAACCCAAACCTTTGGTTCCAGCAAGAGCCTGTCTGGAAGGCAGCGGGAATGGCTAAGTGGAAGTCCACCAACTTAAATCAATCATGATTTTCCACTATTTTTCCCGAGTGGGTTGCCAAATCAAACCAAACCCAAACTGGGGGACCAGAACACCTCTTTGCTAAGCCTCTCTAACGGTTGATCTTTCGAGCGTGATTACATCTTCGGCTTGAATTAAGCCATTATGTGTAGCTCGCTGGATCATGAAGGCAAGCAGTGTCACATCAAGTTAAGGTACGTAGCATCACATTGATATCCTGTCCCTGTGAATGATATAATGTTAATAACACAGCGTTGTTGGTAGATGTAATGCGCCAACGTTTCGACTACCGTAGGTAGTCTTTCTCAAAGCAAGTTTTAAAATCAAGTGAATTTGATATCCTCCCTCCTCGCGAATCCACGTTCACTTTACTTAGTGACCCTGGTGCCTCGGAGACGATAAATCGACTACGGGAAAGATCAAGAGAACTCAGTTATTTTGTGAGATGAATCAACATCGTCATTTGGTTTATTCGAGGGCGCAATCCTAGCTATGTACGACCGAGTGAAGAGCATTGGTGTCAGCGGCTGTCTAAGGTATCGATCACCGTTTTGGGTGAATTGCATTAAATCCAGGATTCTTTAAATCCCTGTTAGTACAGCAAGCCTTATCACACATTAGATCTCGTTCGTTTACTGAGTCATTAGTTGGCATGGAAGGCACTATGGCGAGATTTTCTGGGACCGTTGAAGCCAGCCTGCCCATCGATCCACCTGAGTTTCATCGCCATTGTATGTCTCAGTTTCGTGGAGATAAAAGTGACGGTTTGACAAATAATGGAGATGAAAATGATAGAAAATGCGTCAAGGGGCGCATTAATCAAACAAATACGAGATGTTAGTATTAAACACCAAGTATACTCCAAAATTGTAACTATAGAATAAGACGTTGGCTCATGACGAAGAAAACAGTGCTTGATTCGGATAAATTTTTCACTGCAAGTTAGTCTGCTTTTGCTTTAACCTGGAAATTCTGTGCCCTCATCGTCCTACATTTTCCAACTCCGAAAGACGCATCACGCTAGAGGAGCAACCTAATTGGACGAAAAAACGAAAATGAAAAGAGAACAGATTGGGGTCACATACACCCCGTTTTAGTGAAGCAATAAAAAGTAAAACGTCTCTTCAGTGAATTGTATTACGACTGTTCGAAATCGGTGACAACCAGAAGAAAAGAATGACAAAACGAGTTTGTTCAACCGTTATCTAAACGACTGATCTGAAAAGAAACATTCTGATTAACCTGTCTGACTCAAAATTTGTCCACTCGAGGATATGCACAATTTTCGGTTGGTACAAATTGTGGGTAAAAGTGCAATAAAAACAATCGAAAAAGTGAGTTTGGGCCACGATCAACCAGCTCCGCATTCTTTTGAAGGACAAACAAACATCTTCAAAGATACACATCCACAAAAAATGGAACACAGTTTGGGTGACTGGATACACTCTTGGCTGAATGCAAATTATGGATGGTTTTAGCAATTGAAATAATTGTGAACAGGTTTTTAGAAGAATATAAATTACTCTGTTGGAAAACAAAATCTTGTGTGATGTTTTCGCAAGTCCGATCAAATTGAATGTGGCCATAAACGAGGCGAAAAAATCAAGACGGCAAAATCTTGAGAGACTAAAATTCAAACAGATGCGACGAAGAAGATAAATTCAGATTATATGTAGTAAAGAATAGACGAAAAATCTTGGAAATGGTTTGGCGAGAAAGTGCACTACTTAATATAAATGACAAAACATGCGAAACTATGGCATTTTTGCAATTTGGAGCAATTTGTTAGACCAAGGAGTGCACCAGGAATAAAAATCCAAACAAATCCACTTTTCCAGGGGAATTTTTCATCTGAATCGAGAGTGCAATGCGAACCAGATGTGTCATGGTGCATCCGCACTAAACCGACAGTTACCTACCAGATGATGCTCATGCGCCAGACAGACAAAACGCGATGCGGTTGTAACTGTTCACTGGACAGAAAAGTGGCTATCAACCTGAACTGTCGGTTGTGATTTTCAGTTTGTGACATGATGAAGTTGGAGCAATTTCATTTTCACGAAGGATCATTTTGCTTGTACAAATGAACCATCACTCATGCAAAATGTCAAAACAACCAAACAACGGGACAGTGTTCTCGACCAAATAATGAGACTTCTATCACGACGAATGAGTCGAAATGTTGGAGTAAAACACGGAATAGCACGGGCGTATGTGAAATGGGACGACATCAAAACCAAGTAAACAAAGATCATGCACATTTGCTTGACCTACAACTCTGCATTGGTCTAGGTAATCCCATATATGAAAATTTATATGAAGAGATGATGGTGGCTTTTCCTATCCAAACGAGACCGGAATGAATGTGACTTCGATTCAAGTACTTCATGTCTTGTGCCTAAAGCGAACATTCATGGAAAAAACAGGAATTGTTCGAGACCTAGTCTCAACACGATGGGAAATACCACATCCATCTTGCTAAAGCCGAGGGGTCTGTCTCTGAAGCAAGTGCTAAATATCACCAGAAGAAAATTGGTTGTGGTCTACGAGGCCCAACCGCTGGGCATACGATATCCAATCATAACTTCCGTTTTCCGTTTGTGAATTTGCTAAGTACCAAGTCATTTTTCTCCCACCTAGACGATGTTACGAAGTTAGTCGGCAATGGAGCATTACAGAACGAAATTACCGTCCACAGTAAGCGTACGCTATCTGGAGCTATTTGTTCAAATAGCTTCAAAAACATGGATGCCAAAATTATTAACCATGAGTGAGACAAAGAAGGGGGTTAATCTTGTCCCAGGGCTCATTGTTCAACTTCGAAATCACGTAAAAGGCGTATGGCTTCAGAAGATGATTAGTTTGCAGTCATTAGAACATCCCGGCCCTCAAAATAAGCGTAAAGAACTATTCATCTCTGTTTGTAAGGCTAATGGGAATCCTACTCAGCAAGCAGTGATCCGTTTCGGGATAACTGGCTTTTGGGATAGCAACAGAAAGATGAAAGTTTACGATTTCCTGCCGTGACAATTTTGAGGCTAATTTTCAGGAAGCAAAATACAGTAGAAATCTTTATGCACCCGTTTTTTAGAGTCACGCTTTTCATCTTATATGCTCACCTGCGGGTGAAAAATAATAAAACTACCTACGCAGGGTATCAAGCTACTGGGGCAACAAAATTGAGTAGGATACCATTCGACTTTTCTGAACACCCACGGATGCCTGAAACTACTGGATTTGATTGGCAATTTGCACAAGCTTGATCGACTGTTTGCGACTGCTATACGACGAATTGCAGCATAATAATAAGGAAATATTTAACCGGAATTTCCAAGCCCATTGTCAGTATGATAACAGACAGTGAGAGGTCTGTCCCGGAAATCTTGCAGTGAACGTGTCTGAGGTCATTTCAAAAGCAGTCTATGGTTTTAAAGTAAACTGACCATGCTGTAGGATTCATTCGGTTATACAAAGACCACCAGTGCTAAACTTATGAAGGAAAAGATTTATGTGACTTTTGTAGAAAACGGTGTTGAGAATCACCATCAATGTGGGAAAATTTGAAACACTACCTCAGAGAAGAGGAATAAAAGGCATCCCATGTGTTTTTCTTTTGCATCCGAACTACAAACCGAAGGTTTGGCGAGAAAAAGCGTTGAAACATGACCAAGTAGACTGCAAACCTCTACTGTCGTACTAAACGAACAGCCTGAATTAAGGATATGGTGGAAAAATCGAATGGCTTGGTCAATGACCTATAGGGAAAAGAGAACTGGTGAACTCTTGAAGGCGTAATGCTACGTACTCCTTCGCGTGAACCGTTATAAATTTATTGTAGATAAGCATTCACTAATATCCACCTAATTTGGCACTAGGCTTGGTCTATTGTCGCCACTTCACTTGATCAACGTTTCTGATCATGAAATCACTTCAAAATTTATGAACCAATAAGATTTTAGGTCAAAGGAAATAGTGATCGTCATAGGTCGGGGTTTACAAGCCAAGAAAACTGCACCAATTCGGTGAAAATTGGACGCACCTAAAAGACACTGCACATTTTAGAGGACTCTTGTTCAAAATGGGTGAACGATCGTCATTTTCGAATCATAAGGAAACTCAATTATCCAATGGAATCAAGAAGTATGTGAAGGAAAATTCAAGTGTGGAGTACACAAATTGGAATATAAATAAAGATTCACTTCAAAAGAATCGATTTCACAAATAGTTACGTAGATATACTTATGAGAACACTATTAACATCGTCGACTCTCGGTTGATGTGGGAAGTCTCATGAATATATAAATTTTCGTCAAATGTACAACAGCTTTGTAACGCTTGACATTGGTCTGAAGCATCGTTTCGTAAATAACCGCTTTCACATTGCATTGATTCTGCAACCAACCTTCTAAGTACTAGGAAATTCTTATTTGAAATAGACAATGATTGTCATCTAATTTCGCACAAGCTACCTGGTAGCAGATTAGGACAGACTATGTGACCCATTTGGTGCACTTGTTTGAGATTCATTCTGATATCCGGCCCAAACACATGACTATCAAAGGCGGTAGATAAGTGAAGGGCAAGTGTCGTTCACTAAACACCTTTGCGGTATGGTTCGCATATCATATTAAGAGCGATGATGTCAGACCGAATCCATCTGAGTTCAGGGGCCAGTTCGAAATTGAAAAAGCTGAAACTGAACAGGTCGCAAATGTTATAAAATGTGTTAAGCTCGGCTGAAGGTAGATTCAGTTCACATTTTACTCGAGGTAATTACTTGCTGGAAGATGACCAAAGGCAATCGAGTCGTGAGATGACAAATAAAGTCAGTAAAAGCTAAAGAAAGCATTTTCTCATATAGGATTAGTCAGACTCCCATGTTGAAGTCCCCAAGATCCATCCCTGTCGAAATTGGAGGTAGTGTGTCATGTGGCCAATTAACAGCGGATCAACTGGATTCGTGGAATCACTTGTCCAATAGCATTTTATGATATCCTCGCCTGTTGAGTTTTCACCTCGAATAGTTTCATTCAATTTGCAATCGACAAATGATACGCTGCTACGTGGAAAACGATACGAGAACAAATAGATTGATCGTGATAACAGTCGGAAAACTGGAATTGTACATTTGTTTTCCTGTGTGTTTGTCGAGTTGCGGTATGATTGGAAGGAACAGAAGCGACTAAGAAACTGTATTTAGACAACCACAAAAAAAAACAAAATATAACTTGTCATATCCTAATACTGCATGATCCGAAAATCCCAACTGTTGGCACGCGTTGAAAAAAATGGAATGCGAAGAACATATCCAGCATATCCAAATGAATCTTCTGCGTATTTCAACAAGGTGATGGGTTTTAATACCACCACCTCCTTTATTAGTGGGGTTTAAAGTGATCACGTTTTTTTCGCACTCTAGGGCCGTGTGGCGTACCACGGGTACATTTTCCACCTAGATGGTTCTCTTATTGAACGAAAGCCCAACGATTCAGATAGTACGACATTCACGCATGTATCAAAATCACAATCAAAGAAAGTCCACAATGCATGTTCAAATTGGGTAGCTGTAAAGTCACAGTGACTGAAATCACACAAAAAACAAACAATTGAGTAACAGAAGCCACTAACTGAAAGTTAACGAAACTGACCGTAACTACCGTGCCGGGTTTAAGGGGTACGTGAATAATGGTCCGGTGTATCCGAGGCATTTCAAGTTCACTCCTGAAAACGAGAAATGGGGGTATGTCAAGAGGAGGCTGATTGGACCGACTTCGCTTAGAGATTGAAACCAGTCCCCTAGTTCAAGTAAATGTATTCAACATATCGACGGAATCATTATTGTTTAATAAAATTATGTACACACAATGTAATTGGGGTCACCGTAGAAGAGAAAAAGTGAGAAGCACATTCTGTGCATAGTTTTCAAGACACTCATAAACGACGGTACCGGACAGAATTCCATTTTCAGCTGGATTCCCATCTCGATGGTGATAAAATATTTTAAGATGAATCCGATAAAGCACAGCGTACTTGCAATTTAGCAGGCTACGAAAAGTTGATGAGATGGTCTGTGTCCCAATATATCACTGAAGGGATAACATTTATTCCGGTCTAATGGAAACAACTAACAAAATTATCAACGTGAGAGTCGATAACACATAATGTTAAGTCGACTATCAGATAAAGCTAATATATATTTATATATAATCATTCTCCGGATAGCACATCACGATAGTAGTCCAAATTTGATTACCACTAAAGAGGGTAATTTTTTATTGTGTTCAGGTCCCGCAATTGACCTGCTGAGTTCCCATAAAAGCGTTTGAGGAAAATAAACAATACGGGAGAAAAACATTGCGGTGATCGATCTTTTTTTCCTTTACATGTATAATCAACCTGGGAAAATAAAAAGCGTTTATCCTAATCATTTCCAAATACTGCTTCATAATTAAAATGGTAAAAAGCAGGGAATAACAACAAAATGCATAGGGTTTGTATGAAGTGTTCAGCAAAAATAAGAACGGGGATAACAGCGACGGTGTCATGGACTAAGTGATTAAAAACAGCATTGTAAAGGACAGATTAGCCATTGGTCTAGTCTTCCAAGTTTACAAAGCTGAGAGAAATTTGTAACTTGCAACCACTGATGTTCTTACTTTCTGGTTTTTGCAACGTTCAGATTTTAAAAGAAATAATTTCGTACTGATTGCTGAATTTCTAGAACCAATTACATGTTCGCGTGGAATCAAAAGCAGCGCGTTCACTGATTTTTTTGTTTAAAAACATTTCACTGCTGATGATAAAGCTAAAAACAGTTTGTGGTTCAGTACTAACTACTGATGTTACCGAGTGTTTCCGAAAGCTCTTTCCTATACATCTGCCCTTCGCCATCACACCTCTAAGAACATAAACACCTTTATTTCCTATCCTGTCCAATAACACTAGGGAAGTGACCTATCGTCAATATCTCTGGGTAACGCACGGCCATTCAGTCTGTATAAAACACGTTATAAACAGACAATTATTAGATGTAACATAACCAGGAAAAAGAAAAATCATCAAAACGGAGTGATGGTGTGGAGCAAATAATCACAAGCCAACGGACGGAAATCACAGTAGCAAACAGCGCAAAGACTCCACACAAGTTTTCAGCTAATTGCTGCTCGATGGATCCGACTAAGCATCATTCAAAGAGACTAAGCGAAAAACCACTGCCACACACCGGAGAGCCGGACACGATCATATAATTTCCGACCATTAAAAGAATCTTTTCAACTTATTCCCGCTTTGACAGATACTCAGACTCTAATAAACAACATTTTAGAATATTAACAGACAGATTACGGAAATTTTCAGTTCGGAAATTCAAGATTAACTAGGGCATTCAACAAGCACGTTAGCTGTCGCTCATCGTATCGCCTATGTTCTAGTACCATTTCGAGTACAGTATCCCATGCATCCAATGAACAGAGGATGCAAAATAAATGCCGTGAAGTAGAAACGTTAATTCACCGAACGTTTGTGGATCTTATGTAATCGCTTTTGAAGTAGCACTCCAAACGAATGAACATAACGCGACCAGGCAAAGTGCAAAGTTAAAAATACAGTAGGTACACACGATAAAACCGGGACAATAATCATGATAAATTTGAAAAGTATACTCTCCGACTGCATGATTTTTGTAAAATTGACAAATGTGATCAGGCAATGAAGTCCGATCGCAGACAGAACTGACAGATCACTCATCAGACAGTGAGAAGTAGAATTGAGGAACCGAAATCCACGCGAAAATGCTTAACGAATTATGCGCGGACATTAGTTTCGGTGTGCAAAGGTGCAAACAAAAAAATAGGAGAAACCAGCCATGTGAGTTCAACAGAGGCACAAAAACTGTGGGCGAGACAACCATTGAAACGTGACCCGCCATTACATTATGCATAGGTAAGCATGAAAAGAACCTGACGATCTTTGGCTGTTTACGATCAATTAAACATATAAGGGAATAGAAAAATAAAATTGTACCCAGGCCCAAACAAAAAGAAAGATTGTGTCGGTCCAAAATTCTAGATCACGCAGTGCAGTGACGCGTAGAGTGGCTTCTGGGGACTTTCAGTAATCTGGTATTCAAGTGCATTATTTTCTGTGATCACATTATTTTCACCTGCAACAGGCATCCTGTTTGCATTGCGTGATCCACCAGAAAACTCAATTATCAATCTATGAATAATATATTTCGTACACATATGATAAGAGAAATAATATCATCGAGTTCATGGTTCTTCCGAGAGCTTTTGACCACCAGGCTGTTCATACTAAATTATGGAATTGCCCTAAGATTTCCAAATTCGAGCCTTCAATAAAAACTGATTTCAAAGGCAGGGTGAAACAAAAAAATTTGCGTTCCCAAACTATTTGGGGCCAATGGTCAATAATCCAGCTTATATATTTTTTGAGCAATTTGCATAAAAGAACAACACTCGGTGGTAGTCCTTAGAGAACCTGAGGCTGAGAAATTCTGTTTCTACGCCTCTGCCAACGAACAAATGTAAAGAGCGAAATTAAAAGGTTATTGTCTTGTGGAGTAGCGGATCACATTCAGCAAGTCTAAGTGCATGTTTATTGTATTTTACAGAAATGAACCATACCAAGCGAAATTCACTATGACACTAATGTCGCTTGTACGTGGCCGCTTACTCGGTTTATGCGGCCTGAACACATTCACGACTAAATGACGTAAAGTCAGTCGTTCCCACGAACACAAGCTGCGGAAACCAGCGGATTGCAGCCTTCTCTTCGATTATACCAAACACTCGATCCTGCGCGTTTTGCGTTCAGCGATTCGGTTGCTTTCATACAGATCTGCATCTGTAAGTTGCTAAGGTTATTGTCCAATAATTTCGCAGAAAATGAGGTTGTTCATTAAGATAAGCGACGTCGAACATCGCTTGAAATATTTAAATATAAAAAATAGCTTAATCTAGCCAGTTACAAACAACCGTGTGTCCTATTCTTTACGTGTCAATCTACCACGTTTTAATGGATTCGCGATTGCTCAGTCGCCTCACCTATTCGCATCGATTTATTGTGTCCCGCTTCATATCAAAAATTCCACTAAGCGGCGGCAGTCAATCAATAATGATTAAAAACTGGTTTTATTTCCAGACTCGATTACGCCATTACATTCACAAATAAGCCGGTCCAAAACTTTTTCTTGCTACGTTTGCATACAGAACTATGATCTAGGTTACCGACGTCTCAAACTGTATTACTTTTATCCTTAGCGTTTTTATCGATCGAAAGTGATTGAAACTTTAATGACCTGTGTAACTCCAATTGGTCGTAAATCATTAGGCCACAAAGTTCTTTTCCAGTTTCTTTGCAGTTCTGATAAATTCGCAACATTTTTATCGGCTGAAAAATCAGGTTTTGATTTTCAAACTACCCCGCCGGCATAAGTCGAAAACATATCCACAATTTGGTTGGGCAAAAAGAAAAGCAAACGCAACTAATAAGGCAACACTGGAATTCAAGTTTATCAATTTTCTTAAATTGGACCTTGAGAAAAATGACAAAAGATAAAGAAAAAATATACAGTAGGAGACGACTGAGCTGAGATGACTACGAAACTACGTTGTTATTCAAAACCAGGTGGAACGACAGGTGAAATTACGGAATACCTAATTTATATAAAACATTCCATAAAATGTTTCTCTTCACGCGATGTGACGGCTTGCGTGCCTCCAAGATCCAACGAGCTATACAGGATGGCTTATCTCAAGCCCAAGATCCAACCATGCGTGGAAGGTCAATGGGTAGAGGCCTCTCGAAATAGTCTCCTGGTCCTTCCAATCGGGTGTTCATCCGAGTTAGCAGCTCAGTCGGAAAAACGAGTGAAAGAATAATTGATCCAAGTAGATGGGCTTCCATTCAGCTTTATCCAGCTACTTTGCCGTCAGTTTCTTGTCAGAACCAAAGGCTTTGGTTGAAAACCCTAATCATTCTTCTGCTCAGCGGCCGGGCTTCCTAGAAGCACTCGTCCATCAATCCCCATGAGTTACACGTCTACAAATAATTCCATACTGCATCGGCCGTCGCGCAGGATAATCAGGACCGCGCTGCCCATTGCATCGAGCACTGGTGGGGTAGGTAGTGATAAGTATGACACGGCTCAGAGTTCCCTTTTATATTCGCCTCTCTTTTGTCGCCAACCTAATCTCTGCCGACTCTGTCTACCCATAGTGTCCCCACCGATAACACGCCCGATACTCGCAACGGTTTGTTGTCAAGTTGTTTTGTAGATGGCTTTCAGTCTGTTAGCTCACATTTCTCAAGCCTCGTCAGCCTCTGAATCTCGGTTCTCTGAATGTGTGCACGTTAAGGTAGACTGACCAACGGTCGTGTTTGGCTCTGACAGTGGACTACCTTTCGACTGATGTCTGCTGCATCAGTGAAACACGAATTCAAGATTCGAGCAGAGCAGAATAATCCAAGTAACTGCGCCAAATGTCTCGTCAATATATTTCCTGCACACTTTAAAAAACGAAGCAGCTCAAGCTGTGGGTCAACGCGGGGAAGGAATAGTCTTCAGTGAGTAGGCTGAAGCGGACCGTTTATACTGGGTCCCGTTTTACAGTCATTTGTGCGCCGTGAAGCTGCAGGGATCAGCTGCCATCCGGAAGGATAGTAGTGTTAAGCTCAGTTTATTAATCATCTCGGCATACACCCCAACAAACTGCAGCACAGACGCGTAAAAACACGAGTTTTATGGCGAGCCCGTCACCCTTCTTCGGAAAAGCAAACGGTCTGACATTGTAGTGGTAGCAGGTGATTGTAAAGTACGAGTTGGAAAACTTAGCGAATCAGAAGCCTGTTTAGGCGGCCGGTGCGCCTTGCCTACTCAGCGAACAGATAACGGAAAAATGTTTCTACAATTCTGTGCGGACAATAACGTATTCCTGTCTAGTACGAACTTCAGACACAGTTCGTGTCGCACAGCAACATGGCGCTCTAACTAAACAGGTAGTCTGATTAAGATTGACCATGATGCAGTAAGCTACCGCTGGGGCGGTTCTTTCCAGAACGGTAGACGGTATTGAACCACGTACGTCGAATCGGACCAGGCGTTAGTTTTAATGCAATTTTCGCTGCAGCTCAACGACCGTGGACGTAGGCCACATGCCCGATTAGCCGCCTAATGTCTGCGTGATTCAGCTGTACGTACGAACAGAAACTATCCGAGGAACCAAGAATTTTGACGAGCAGTAGGATCAGATCAATCAGGCAATGCATTTGGCAGCAGATTTTGCCTGTGGTCCTAGGTCTAGCGTCCGTCAAAGACACTGGATCCAACAAGGGTCACTGGGTCTAACGGAGCAAAAATGCCAGTTCCCTAACTGCATAGAGTTGAATAAGATGCCAATATATCTGCAGCGTCAGCTGACGGTAAGCTTTAAGAATGACCGTGAAAACTGGTGGCTTAAGGTAGCCGAAGAGATGGAAGCAGCGGCCGCATCAGGTACCAGTCAAAGACTGTTTAAGCTTATACGTGACACCGGTGGGCGGCGAACTTCGGTTAGTGAAGTCATGCAAGATAGGAATGGACAGCTCATCCAACGTAGGCAACAAAGACTGAACCGTTGGGCAGAGCACTTCAAGGATTAGTTTAGCTGTCCACACACAAACGTATTTAGGCCGACGTCTGCAGCTGCGACTCCCTGGTAAGAGCCCGTCGACCCGCCAAAGGAGTTGGAAGTAGAGTCGAATATACGGCTTCTGAAGAGGAGAAAAGCAACCAGTCTCCGCGACCTTCCCTCAGTTCTTTTCAAATTCAGTGGAGTAGCCCTGATGAAATCCCTTACTTCCTTGCTTCATGATATTTGGATCAAAGAGGCGTATTCGTTATCGTGGGACGAGTCACTGATTGTACCCGATTTCAACAACGGCACACGGAGTGACTTTAGCAATCATCATGGAATTAGTTTAATTTCGATCCTTACTAAGGTGTTGGCTTCAATAATGCTGCGTCACTTGACACCGATTCGCGAGTAATATCCGCGAACAGCAGGCCTGATTTTGTCTAGGTCGAGATTGCATCGATCTCCGACAGTTACTAGAAGTGCGCCACACGCACCGCCGCCCTACGGCCGCAGTCCCTCTCGACTTGAAAGGTACTTTCGATTCCGTGAATCGACCAGCACTATTCTGCGACCTCCATCGGAAGAGTATGCCAACGAAGTTCGTAAACATGTTGCGAGCATTGCACTTGCATACCTATGGTCGCTGGAGAGTATACGATGAACTATCAAGTTCATTCGAAACGACTAGTGGCGTTCGACAAGGGCGTCCCATCTCTCCATTCTTGTTCAACTTCGTCATGGACGAGGTGATGGAAGATGCTATAGGAGGTCTCCGGGATGCAGGAGTCGAACTGGGAGGTGCAGGGAAGCTGTGCGACCTAGATTACGCAGACGACGTCGTGTGCCTGTTCGAGTCTGCGGACCATGCACAACAGGCACTAGATAGACTGTCGAGATCGGTTGCTCGGTTTGGCATGTGCTTCGCAACTTCAAAGTGCAAAGTACCGTCAAAGGACTGGACAACAGCAGCACCGAACTTGATACTTGATGGAGAGGAACTAACGACTGCGGACCGTTTCACCTACCTTGGTAGCTGCGTGTCTAACGATGGTAGCTCGGCAGTGGAGGTAAACACGCATATATCCAAGGCCCGGGCAGCTTACGCTGGATTGAAGCACTTGTGGTGTCGGTCTGATATTTCACTGAAACTGAAAGGCCTTATGTACTGTGCCCCAGTGTACTCAGTTCTGTTGTACAGTTGCAAGGCACGGAGTATGCGTGTCGATCTTCGTCAGTTAGAGGTTTTCGACCACTGATGTCTACGCAGTATCGTTAGGATTGGATGGAGTGACTGGGTAAGTAATGTGGAGGTCAGGAATCTAATACTAGGCACCTGCTCTCAGAATACCCTGTTTCACCGTATGAAACTTAATAGACTACGCTGGTTGGGTCACGTGTTGCGTATGGCGAACACTCGTCTACCACATCCTGCTCTCTCAAGGAATGGAAGAGACCATGTGAAGGCCAACAGATAACGTGGCAACGCAGGATGAGAAAATGTACAGCGAACTCAGATCATTTAGGTGTCTTACGTCTTCGTGGTTTGGGTCCGAAAGTCTCGTCGACTTGCTGGCTGGAGACACTGAATGATATGGCAATGAACCGTGAACAGTGGCGATCTGCAGTCATTTTCCATCGAATCAGAATGATTGAAAGAGTGCGTTTGTACAGTTAGGCTGTACTCCGTGTGTTGGCCACCGTAGCGTCGTAGCTTTTCTCCTCTGTGTAGGCCCACTCCCTTTTGGCCTTGGATATTCACTCTTTTATGGGAACATGTACCTTGGGGAAAATATATCGGTCGGTGAGGCCTACCTTGCTGTTGAACGCTGAACGATGATGATGATGACGATGATGATGAAATGAGTCACTGATCGTATCTAGTTTAAAGAAGAAAACACCCTGACTGTAACAATTACCGCAGGATCAGTTTAATTTCAATAGGTATCAAGATTTTAACTTTGACAATGCTACGCCGTCCGACATCCATTTGTGAGAGTAACATCCGTGAACAGCAATCCCGATTTCGCCAAGGTTATGGTTGCATCGACCAGTTATGCACACTTCCGCAGCTAATCAGGACGCGCCACACACAAACCACCGTCCGTCGTGGTTTTTCTCGAGGTAAAAGTTGCCTTCGCGATGCACTAGAAGGACGTCAGGATGTAAATCGTCGAACTGGCGAATGGTAAGAAGCTGTATGACTTAGGGTGGGTAAACGAGCACGCGTGCTTGTTCGAACCCACGCGCACTAGACAAACTGGAAAGTCTTATTTCTATTCGGAATGTGCTTTGCACTCTAAAATGTAAAGTGCTGTTACGGATCTGGGCGACAGTAGTATCAGAGTCTCTACTCAAAGGAGGACTAACCATTACTGGATTCGGAATGTGAAGTTTGTGTCCAAGACGTTCGCCGCTTGAAGATTTGTTCACTGTTGTTTGGGTAGTATCAGAAAGATTGGACAGAGTGACCGAGCGGGTGATGTGCACGTCAAGAACCAAGTACTGGTTACCGGTTCAACAAATTTTCTATTGAAGCGCATGAACCTTAGTGGATTTCGTCAGTTGGGTTACGTGTCACGTGTGAGCCACCCTCGTCTATAATAATGTGCTTTATTTTCCGTTCCTCCCATGGAAAAGAAGCCACGCGAAGGTCCAGATATGACGTGACAGACTAGAATGAGAAAATGTACAGCGACTTTGGGTAAAATAGGTGTCTCAGTTCTTCAAGTTTCATGTGTGAAAAACCCGCAAATATGATGAGTGGAGACATTGAAGGATGTGGGATCGAGCTGTGAACGGTGGTCATAGCGCTGTCAGTTTCTGTCGAATCAGGATGACTCAAAAAACTGCGTCCGTACAATGAAGCTATTGTTCGCTCGTTGTCTAGTACAGCGTTTCATTTTCCCTGAGCACATTTCATATCCGTTATTCTGTTGCAACGTGTAACTCGGTCGGTGAGGCTCCCCTTACCGTTTAACGCTGAAGTATGACAATGGTAATATCGATTGGGATGAACAAGTAGTTTGAAATAATTAGGAACGACATTGCTTGTTCTACTTTTAACCATGCGTGGAAACAGTGCTTGGAGTGAAAGTAATAAGGAGCTGGTGTTCCGGTTACTACGGACGATCTTTCTCCATGTAGTTTCCAATCAATTTTTCACTGTAAACATTGTGACTGTTTTGTAATTAAATGTTTATTGGGAAATAGTGGTTCAAAGGACAGGCTGAAAAGCATTTACGAGGCTAGGCACAACACGTTTAGAAAAGAGAACTAGAAGATAAATGATAGTCGGACATATGCATGTAAGCGTTCATGATATCGAAGGGGATACAGGGCGATTACCTCGGTCATAGGACGAATACCTGCACATATTATTATTGTTTATCTGGCATTTTCACCATGCTCATCATGTTCTTCGAAGACATCGGCGGGCGAATACAGTAAGCCATCGTGCATCTTCAACGACAAGGGCTCAGGACTTGCAATCGTAAGGAAGAATACTGTGAACTGTGGCACCGTGCACCCTTCCCTTGATGAGAAGCTGGATATCACGGGGGCGCCAAAAGCCGCCTGACTTTCACTATTCGTGAAGTGATCTCTTCGTCAACGAGTTCACCGGTTTTAATCAGGCTCCCAAAATGCATAAAGCTATTGATTACTTCTAATTGGTTACTTTAAAGGGTGAAAGTAAACACGGGCTCTCACCAATCCTAGAGAAACTTACTGCACTTTGAAGATGCAATTATTCTAAGAATAAATATCTCACTTCCTCCGTCATTGTGCAGTATTTTGTGAGGCAACATCGGCCACCTAAATTTCACCAAACGGTTAGATCAAAGTGGTTGCAGGATGAAGTACGCAGAGCCTGAAACTCGACCCGTTTTCCTAACCCGAGCTATTAGAAAGAGTTCATTGGTTAGGGTTTTGACACCCTATGTCATGGAGCTTCCAAAGGTAATTTAGTCTTCATCACAACATCTCATTATAATTACTAGCGACCTCGATCTTCCGAAGATTAACGTGAGTAGGAATCTTTTTCAACCAGTATAGAGTTGTGATACAGTCCGCGTGCAGCCACCAACAATCGGTGGCAAGGGCCCACAAAACAAACAAGGTTAGCTTTCTCTCGCTCTACAATGTCTGTGCTCTCTATCGTCTCTCCAATTACAACAATTCTTCCAATCCCAACTTTCTTGTCTTTAGGCATTGAAGGCTTATCTCTGTGTAACCCAGTTGCCAAATTACCGTTTTTGATGACTTCTTTTTCGCTATCAGGACTGCGGCTTGCATTTTCCGAAGAGTTCGGATTTTGGACGCGAATCCAGAGCTTTGTCTTCGATAAACTCGTCGAATCGCGCTCATGCCAGCTCGAGTTTGCGATAGCGCCGACACTTCCACACTATTTTCGCTCTCCGATATTACTTTTTTCGCTCCTCTTGGATTACTTGACTAATATCTTCGTCTCTATCCCATACCATGTTTCTGTCCTGTCCTCTTATGCAACTGAAGACCCAAATTATGGAGTTAGGAATTCGACTGGTTTAACCATGCGTGATTTTACGACGCTTGACCAAAGAACTCTGCATTCTGACACTATCACGTGTCCCAAACGTCCTCCATGTGACAGAAATAAGTGCTCACTAATCATGCTGAAGTGCAGTCAAAACCGCTTTCCGTAAGTACTGCTGTTACCTAAAGTTTCATTCTTCTGTCCAACGTATTCCTGAACTGCATCAACAAATCGTCACCTGCCACTTTCAGTCCCATTCATGCCTGTGCCGATTATGCCGCTCTATACCGCCTCCCTTCTATTTCCAAATCTCACCACGCCACCTCTCATATCGATTAAGACCACTGTGCTCTTACCACATCTGTTATTTTGCATTGGACAAATCTCTAAATCCAGGTCTATAGATCACGTAATGTTTAGTGCCCATAAAACATCTCTTCCCTTCCATCCCCTTGAAACGTCATTGGCTTCCCCAAACTTGAAACTTTAACCAACCTCCACTTCATATATCTGATTCACTTCATTTACTGAGTGCCTCGTTAGCTCTCACAATATCCTGGTTTCCATAGGTGTCACGCTTCTGGTGGAGCGCAGGTGATCCGTATTTTACTCCAAACCAGAGGGTTTTCGCTCATTCATAATTTTCTTTGTCATATAAACTCATCTAACACTCGAGAACTGCGGTCTTATGCGGACTGGAGCTTCGTCTATTTCCTTGTTTCTTCTCGCCTGGATCCAATCTAAAATCATTTGGCTGGTAGACACGCCTAACTTAATTTGTAATGCATAGCCGTTTGCCCGTCGCTAGTTGGTTGCCTCATTGTCGTCTTTCAATCCACCTCATTCTCGTTTTTGCCCCGAACTTGATTCGGTTGTCCCATTTCGACAGCGATCCCGTACATAATCTGCGGGCCAGCGATATCAGATTTCCATGCATGGATGTTGTACTTTCAAATTTAAATCTTTCTTCTCCGAACCATAAATTTTTGGAGCACATTTCCTCCTTCTATATTCTTCATTACTTGCAAATTGGTTCATTTTTAATGCAAGAACTATGAACTGGTTCATACCTTATTATTGCACTATGCACTTTTTTCATCTACGCAGTGTTTAATGACCATGGAGCCTTCCCTTTCTACATTAAATTTACTTATATGTAGTGAAACAATGACATACGTCTACGATTTGGAAACAGTGCTTGTGATGGAACTAATTCATATAACTGACATTAGTAGTTATTGTGTGGGAAATTCAGTCGGGAATTTTCGACAAATAGTTATACAGAGACCTGCGGCACTGCATCCAGATCACGTGATAATGTGCTGGCTTTAGACTGCAATGGATAAATTTTATTCTCCTAAAATCAATCAGGTGTCCTAAGATTTCATTTTGCAAAGCATACGACAGAACAAAAAAAAGCTAGTTCGTTTATTTACAAACCAAATTATCAACGAGATCGACAAACTGTTTCGTACTGTGCTTTCGTATAACACATTCAGGTGCACTATTACAAACAGTTTAATTTCCAAATGGACTGTGGGACTCAAGTAAGCAAAACTCAATCCGTCAGCAAGCAAAAACAATAGGTTTTGAACAGATAGTTTGAAAATTTTGAATTCAGAAACTGTGCTATTTCGCTACCAAGGGAAAGTTCCTTTTCGCCAACAAATGGACATTCTGTGTAGGACTATAAAACGTAGTTTTTGGTAAAAAAAAAAAAGCAACATAACCAACTAACTGCATCAATCACGATCGTCAAATGCTGGTTCTAAGGCGACAAGAGCCGATATCATATCGGTAGTAAAAACGTTTGGCTGCGTAGCCATACAATAGAGTGTGGGACTAACGGGACTTCTTCAATAATCACGAGAATGATATTTTTACCTACCCTATTAAATATAGGGAATTTGCCGGACTCTTGGAACAGGGCCGAGAAAAGTCAGATAAGATACGATGCTTCCCGGACGACCACTGACAGTTGATTACAAGTCCGAAAAATAAACGTTGTCAAATTATGCGATAGAAACCTTAATTTTCACACAACTGACCTACCGGAATGTTTCAGATAGGGCAACCAAGTATAACACAATGTAACGCTGTATATTAGTCGCGTCCGAACGGTGTTATGAACATGGGGAAAAAAGGCTATAAATCAAACATGGAATCCGCTAGGCTATCAAAGCTGCACCACAATGGCTTATTGAACTTCCGCACCATTACCAGGTACACACTACCGCTGCGGTTTTCAGTAGTTTGTTGAGTTTCAACACCCAAGCACGGACTCTCCTGGAAGTACTAACAACTATATTTACTTGTCACTGTTCCTAACTGGACTGCCAGCTAGCATCACTCCTATAGATAAACCACAGATTACAACGGAAAATCGATGAATATGAAGAGAATAGAAGAACTGGCATGTTCCTTTTTGCTTTCCCCCCTTTGCTTTCCTCTTTGACCATGGGTCTTCCGGCGCTGTGTCTGCATGCACATTAATACCAAATAGAATGATGATCCGATTAATCGCCCGCTTTCTCTATTTGACTAGACCACTTCAGAGTACAACACTCTAAGAGGAAGAATATGCGGTCAGAAAACTGAAACACAGGACAAGCGGTCCATAAAAACTTCAGTGTTAGTGAATGAGAAAGTTGGGCAGACTACACTGAAAGCCAAATTACTTGATTGTCAGGTGCTTCAACCAGTTACACTATCGCTATTTTTTGGCGACCCATATCTGGAAGATTAGCGTAGCAATACAAAGAGTCAAGATTTACAAAGCTTTTACGGTTTTTGGAGCAGTTTTAGCAACGTCCTGTTCCATCATAAACGTGTCGATGGAACACCTTTGAGATGCGCAAAGGTTAGTGATAGAATTTTAAGGTTGAATTCTTGATAAAACGTCTAACCATAATCGATTGCAACGTTACCAGGACAAAACAGAATACCGCACAATTTTACATTTTTACTCGTCTTTTCGACTACCATCGAAAAGTTGTGATCGCAAGTGAACGGTCCCGGGAAAACAGTACAAATTTCCTAATGAGGCCTGCAGCAAAAGAAATCAAATAGTACACCAAATATTCGTTCATTATACGCTACGAATCCATTTGATGGTTGTACTGGGCCACGCTTCCCCAGACATTTGTGGGTATTTTAGGCGTTGGCCAAACAGCCCCAATTAAGAGAAGTGGGAATGAATATCTCTGATCGGAATTCCAGCAGGGGCCATTCATTGTGTCGCTTGGCAGTCTTTGTCTAGATGCCTGACTTGACCGAAATAATATGCAGCAATATCGTAGTGAATAACAACTAGTAAAAAGAAAAAGATCAAGAAAGAGGTCCCATCCCACGGCTAAGCGCAAGCGGCACGTTGATACTTAATGCACAAAATACATTACGTAGAAATCTAGCACTGGATTTATTGATTAACGAGACAAAAGTACTTAGACCACCAGAGTGACACATGCATATGCGTATAAATACACCTGTGTCTGAGTGTGCATTCCAAATCGAAAAGGTGCCAAATTCTATGTGCGCCATAAATCAAAACAATGAATTTTACAGATTCGTTCAGTGCAGCAGGAATAAGTAAAGTATGAAATAACGATCAATTCATACATTCCACTGCTTTGCAGTTGCACCCACTCAATATGTCAATACCAGCTGGTATTGACCAGGTCTAACTATAGCGTTCTGATGAAACCCAGGTCGACTTGGTCTCTTCCCAGACTCGATCCGTGTCCCCAAACGCTCAGTTCAGTGGCCAAATGCTGCCACTATGACATACACATGATTGAACAACAAAAACCAACCTCGACCTAGATAGCCGAGAGCAAAAAAGTTGATATCAACCAGTTTATCAATGAGCACATTTTAGTGCAACGCTAGCGCCAGCAGCAGCAACAACAGCACGGCTTAAAAAAACGAACCTGATGCGTCAGATTACTAGCGTTGGACGGTGGTGCATTTTATTTGGCTGATGGATCGTAGTAACATACACAAAAGAAAGAAAAAAAACAAATCTAACTACAGTAAACAAACGGCAAATCATAAGTACAAATCACATGGACGGTTGTATATCAGGATGAAAATAATCGCTTCACTAAAATTTTATTACGGTCTAATAACCAGTTTCCGTGGAGCCTAACGCGGAGACCTAACATGCACTAGGTGATAAAGATCACTGGTTACAACTTCGTAACGTTCCTCTAATGAGATTAGTCATAACTGATCAGTCCAACACATCAGTTGTCTCAGGTAAACACCAAAGAATGCGTGCCACACAGCACAGAGAGACTACTTGCAATAAAAACATCGACTGACCGACTGAGAATGAAGGTTTATGCTTTCTCCGTTCTTCCTGGTGTACGCCGATTACAAAATGATCAAAAGAGATAAATGAACAGAGCGTACAAAAACGTGCGAATTCGCCAATAAAACGGAAGGTAATTGGTTGAAATTAGTCTGCGACTAACATAATTCTGAATGTCTGCTTTTTATAACATTTTAGGCACGAGTGCGGTGAAAAATTAAGCTCCATAACCTCCACGGCTCAGTGCTCTGATGGGGGGGCGGCAATGATGACCTAAACTTGGAACGGCATATCACGGCCCAAAGTCTCAGTAGACCAGGTATGGTGACAAACCAAGCGACAACAGACTGCCGCATATCAACAAGAAAAATGCACCCAATGCGTCCAAACTAGGACGCGAAGTCGGGAAGAAAGAATCGAGAACTGTACATTGCAGTTACTATGCTATCCGGGCCACGGTTTCTAGTTCCCATATCCAACTGTTTGAGTGTGGTGTAGGCAATGTTGGTTACCATTACGATATGATTACACTGAAGTGAAAAGCAGGGTCTCTGAGAGGAACATGCTGAACAAACAAAATCGATTGATGCAGAACAGAACTGAGTTCATTAGCCGTTGGAGGCCGCTGAATGGTACTCCAGGAGATGCGCTCTTGTTCATTTTAGAACAAGGACCCGATACCACCAGAGGGTCATAGCACAGACTAAGATTCGGTTCGCACGTATCTATTCCCCTATAATGCGTCGACGGGAGCAAAACTACACATGGATTAGAAGTATGAAGCAATTGAAACGTGTGACGAACTCCAGACAAACATAACTCTTTTCTCTTTCTCTTCAGTTTGCATTGTTATATTTGTCTGTATGGTTACGATGGCAAACCTGCAGACTGACATGATATATATATATATATATATATATATATATATATATATATATATATATATATATATATGCAGTTCTCCCCATTTAGCCTAAAAGGACTGGGGGATGGGTTAAAGCCAGCAAATCTGACTCTCTCTAAAGAACCACATGAACGACCTTGTTTATCCAAAAAGGTGCAGTTCTCGTCCGACGTCAGCAATTTGTTAAGCGTAGAGTACCATTCTGAAACTGGTTGTTATAGTTGACCACGAAAACAATTCAATGGAAATCGTGGCATAAAAACAACTCAGTTCACGTCCAAATGAAAAAGCAACACAATGCGATCGCTCATTTGCTTGAGGTCATTTTCTCGCGGTAAAACAGGGCAAAAGTTTAACGAACAAGGAGGACAAAACAAAGCGGATCAACGGCAAAAAGCTGTCAGTTAATCAAGTTTATTCACAATCCTAATAAATTCTCGCATAAATAACCTTTAAAACAGTCCACTTTGCTCTTGCCCTTGAATCTACCAAGTGGCTTCGGCGTTTCATCCTAAGTAGTAGTGTATAATAATTCCATAAGTTTTCAGGTCATAATCGAAACAACATCACAGCCTTCAAGGCTAAGCCTCAATCCTATTTTAATTTTTACAGTGGACGATGAAGATTTTTCGAAGATTTTTATAACATTCTAAAGTCCGGTTTGTCAGTAAGGGATCACAAAATAGACTTGGAAACTTGCAACGATACTTCAGTAGTATGTTTCGCATACGGATGGATGAACAAAATTTCCCTGGAAGTACACGGTCGATTTCGCGGTTAATGCCGCTCTTCAGGTGTGCGAAACATACCACTGAGGAGGAAAACTAATACTTTCGGAACCTGTGTCCCTTTTTTGAAGGTTACCCTTGCCTGACCGACGCAAACCCTCGGACGAATCACCATGTGGTCCTTAAATTGACTTAGCATCCATTCACGCTCCTAACGATTCAAATGAGATTCTAGTAATTAACAACGACACTGCTTCAAAAAAACAGATTAGAGTGAAGGAGAAGTAGGTTTTAAGGTTACTAGGTCTCGTGTACCGATGACAAAATGATTACATCAGTCCTGAGAACCTAAATCATATTAGCGCTGTAATTCCGCCTCGATTTCGTCCACTCGGAAGCAAAATCAACAGAAAAATAAGCACCAAGCAAGCGGAAAACAAATTTCCTGCGGATACTCAACTAAAATAGAAAAACAACCTGTGGAAATACGACCACGACCCCAGTTTACATATTTAGTCGCACGATGTGTGATACTATGCCACGAATGTGTACTTTATAACCGAAATTCAGACGCACGATTTGAAAAAGTTTCGCTCATCTATTGGTCATTGTTTAACATGGCCACAGTTCTTTGGCTGTTTCCACTGCATTTCGTTGTAAATACGTACAGGTTGAAACACCGATAGCCTTCGCCTATCTAAAACCCGTATTGATTAAACTTCTCAGACTTGCAGGAGATTACTCCAAGAACTAGATGAGAAAGCCGATAGATGGCATGTCGACTTGACTGCAGGGAGTCAGAACCAAACAAATATTTAACGCCATCAGCTGAAGAGGCCAGCTGCCATTAAGCTGGTCAAAATTACTGACGACTGCAATCACACAAGAATTGTAGCCTAGAGCCTGATGTTCACGAGAAAATAGTACATAGTTTAGCATAAATATTTTCGCTAGCCTATCAACAGGGTACAAAGAAGGTACAATGAAGAAAGGGGATTCTGACTCTAAGCCGGAGGTTCAGCACCAACGTCAGCCTGATTTGCACAAGTGAAGCAAATAAACTATACAAACCATACAGGAAAATCGTTGTACTTCACGGAATCATGGTAAAAGATTCTTCATACAGTTCGTCAACCGCATCGTTTTATTAAAATCTTCATCCTCTTTTGACGGTCATACCAAACAAACAATCTCATTTGAATTAAATCAAGTAAGAAGTATACGGCCAGTAACCACCACCAGTGGCTTGTGTGCCATGAGACTGCAGGGATCAGTCGGCGTCCGAAAGGATAGTAGTGTTAAGCGTAGTTTATTTGTTATCTCGGCATACGCTCCAACAGACTGCAGCATTGACATGGAGAAAGACGAGTTTTAAGATAACCTCGTCACTCTTGTTCGAAAAAGCAGACGCTCTGACATTGTAGTGGTAGCAGGCGACTTTAATGCACAATTTGGAAAACTTAGTGCACCGGAGTCCTGTTTAGGTGGGAGATGCATCTTGCCTGCGCAGCGAACAGACAACGGAGAAAGACTTCTCCATTTCTGTGCAGATAATCATTTATTTATATCTAGTACGAACTTCCGACACAGTTCGCGTCGCACTGCGACATGGCGTTCTAACTCGACAGGTACTTTGAGTCAGATTGACCATATCGTAGTCGGCTACCGTTGGCGCGGTTCTGTCCAGAACTGTAGATCGTACTGGACCACGTACGTCGAATCGGACCATGCGTTAGTTTTAATGCGATTTTTGCTGCAGCTGAATGGCCATCGACGCAGGACACAAACCCGATTGGCTGTCGAACGTTTGTCTGATTCGGCTGTTCGCAACAGCTACGAACAGAGACTATCCGAGGAACTAAGGACTTCGACCAGCAGCAATGTAGACGATCAGTGGGATCAAATTAAGCAGGCTGTGCATTTGGCAACAAATTTCGCCTGCGGTCCCACACCTAGCATTCATCAAAAACACTGGATCTCGCAAGGGTCGCTAAGTCTAATGGAACAAAAACGCGAGCTGCCTAACTGCAAGGAAATAAATAAGATGCGCCGGCAATTGCAGCGTCAGTTGACCATAAGCCTTAGGAATGACCGCGAAAACTAGTGGGTTAGGGGAGCCGAAAAGATGGAAGAAGCGTCCGCTTCTGGTAACAGTCAAAGACTGTTTAAGCTTATACGCGACAGCGGTTAGTGAAGTCGTGTGCGACAGGACTAGAGAGCGCAATCATGGTAGGCAGGAAAGACTGGACCATTGGGCAGAGCATTTCAAGGACCAGTTTAGCTGGTCACACGCAAACGTATTTAGTCGAACGTCTGGAGCTGTGAATCCCTGGGAAGTGTCACTTGATCCCCCAACGGAAGTGGAAAGGCAGTCGAATATTCGGGGAAAAGCAACCAGTCTCCGCGACCTTCCCTCAGTTCTTTTCAAATTCAGTGGAGTAGCCCTGATGAAATCCCTTACTTCCTTGCTTCATGATATTTGGATCAAAGAGGCGTATTCGTTATCGTGGGACGAGTCACTGATTGTACCCAATTTCAACAACGGCACACGGAGTGACTTTAGCAATCATCATGGGATTAGTTTAATTCCGATCCTTACTAAGGTGTTGGCTTCAATAATGCTGCGTCGTTTGACACCGATTCGCGGGAGCAACATTCGCAAACAGCAGGCCGGATTTCGGCCAGGTCGCCAAATAATAGAAACGCGCCACACGCACCGCCCTACAGTCGCAGTCTTTCTGGACTTGAAAGGTGCTTTCGACTCTGTGGACCGACCAGCACCATTCAGTGCTCTCCACCTAATGGGTGGGACTTCAAAGGTCGTGAACCTGTTGCGAGCATTGTACTCGCATACCAATGGTCGCTGGAGAGTATACGGTAAACTAACAAGTTCATTTGAATCGACTAGTGGTGTTTACTAAGGATGTCCCATCTCTCCATCCTTGTTCAACTTCGTCATGGACGAGGTGATGGAAGATGCTATAGGAGGTCTCCGGGATGTAGGAGTCGAACTGGGAAGTGGAGGGGAGCTATGCGACCTAGATTATGCAGACGACGTCGTGTGCCTGTTCGAGTCTGCGGACCATGCACAACAGGCACTAGATAGACTGTCGAGATCGGTTGCTCGGTTTGGCATGTGCTTCGCAACTTCAAAGTGCAAAGTACCGTTACAGGACTGGACAACAGCAGCACCGAACTTGATACTGGATGGAGAGGAAATAACAATGGTGGACCGGTTCACCTACCTTGGTAGCTGCGTGTCGAACGATGGTAGCTCGGCAGTGGAGGTAAACACGCATATATCCAAGGCTCGTGCAGCTTACGCTGGATTGAAGCACTTGTGATGTCGGTCTGATATTTCACTGAAGTTGAAAGATCGTGCGTATTGTGCTGCAGTGCGTTCAATTCTGTTGTACAGTTGCGAGACAAGGAGTATGCGTGTGGGCGATGTTCGTCGGTTGGGGGTTTTCGACAATCGATGTTTACGTAGTATGGCTAGGATTGGATGGAGTGACCGGGTGAGCAATATTGTGGTTAGGAATCTGGTATTGAATGCCACTTCTGAGAATAGCTTGTTTCACCTTATAAAACTCAGTAGACTGCGCTGGTTGGGTCACGTGTTGCGTATGACGACCACTCGTCTACCATATCGTGCCCTATTTCGTGTTCCTCCCAAGGAATGGAAGAAGCCAGACGGAAGCCAAAAGATGACATGGCAACGCAGGATGAGAAAATGTACAGCGAACTTAGGTAAAGTAGGTGTGTCAAGTCTCCGTGGTCGGGGTCCGAAAGACTCGTCGACTTGCTGGCTGGAGACACTGAAGCATATGGCAGTGAACCGTGAACAGTGGCGATCGTGCTTTCATGTTCTATCGAATGAGAATGATTGAAAACACGTGCGTTTGTACAGTTAGACTGTGTTTCGTGTGTTGGCTGCAGCAGCATCTTATCTTTTGCCGCCTGTGTAGGTCCACTCCCTGTTCCCGTTGAATATCCACTCTTTTTATATAAATGTGTAACTCTGGGGAAAGGCAGCAGTCAGTGAGGCTTGCCTTACTGTTTAACGCTGAACGATGATGACGATTAGTTCGATAACAGTTTCTAGATGCCAGTAAAACTAATTAAAATGATTTATCTCATTGTAACCCTGAATGATGTAACAAAAGAAATCTCAGTGTCATAACAAACACAAAAATTACAGTCTCATGCACATATTAAGCACAGGTCTGTGTACGGAACAAATATACTCAAACCATGGAAAGAGGAAACAATGGGAAGAAAAAACACTTATTACGTTACCCCAGAAAAACAGTAGCTTTTTCGCACCTTACCCTCATTTCATTCGTTGGCCGTCGATACAAAAGCAAAAGTTATTTCAGGTTTTTCTAGCGCAAAAACGTTTATCGTCGTTAATTCACAGATTTCTTTCCGTAGGCAGGGTATATGGCTGTCGGTCGTGTGGTCGTTAACAAAAAGCTCATCAAAGCACCAAGGCTGACTGAATCAGGACCCACAAAAACAGTCTATCATCTACAGGATGTGAAGATCAATTCTTTAAATGTAAGTTAAAGGACGCTCCAAATGCAACCAGGGCTTGTGCATGAATGAATAATTCATCTACCAGATCAGTCATTTCAATTCACCTTTTACAACCAATAATTCAGCATTTATGTGATCTAACTTCGGCTGCTAACTTGCTGCATCACACAACAATGGAAGAGAAACTTGAGATCATAAATCAGAACCATGTAGCAGTAGAAACATATCGATTCCTTAGACGCTATTGACTTCGACATTTAATCATGTAACCTAAGGTACTCAAATATTTCTTTTGAGAACTTCGTTGACCGCAACTCGGTAGTCCAATTCGGCCTACTCAGGATGCCACTTTGTGAACTGATCACCTCGATCGATTTGCCTCGGAAACAGCATATAACCAAGTGATTAAATTTGCGGGTGTGTAACTCATGTCCCAGCCACCTTAACCTATGCGAATTAAATGCCTATTCGACAGTGAGCTCCGCGACCCAATTAGTTACCTCGAGCTCTAAAATTTTTAGCACAATCCCATCATATTATCGCAATACTATACAGATAACAGACGCCTGTCCTCAACGGTTGTACCTCATGTGCATTGTGCACTACCTACTACGTGGGCTTCATGTATGTACTACGTACTGATAGCCTTCCAGATCGGACAGGAAACAATGGAATTTTCACCAATGAACAGAATTAAATAATGAAGTATTTTCGATATTAAAGGATTTGAGACAAGCATCTGGAAGTTACCCCAGACTGGCTAACTTCAATTGACACATAAGTACCTAGGCATAAAATGTGACAAACAAATCGCTGGGAGAAACGGTGAGACAAAGACTGTAGCAAATCTAGGGCTTGACGCATGATCGCAACGTCAACTGCGATAAAGTAACCATATCTTACTTATTTACTTTTTTCTTCTCTACCAATCATTATTTCGCCAACCTAGCCACGAGCAATCGAAGCTGGCTCATGGAATACGCAAAGAGTGAGACAAGATAATGATGCTGCATCTGGGCTACGAACAACGATTATGGATGTGGATCCTGTATGCGCCCTTCGGAGACAGCATAACTCTGTTTTAAGAGTTTCGAAACTTCTAGCTGGGGCTGTTTGTTGTCCTATCTGGTTGAGCGTGAGAACAGATGGAGTGAACACAGGCGCTCAAGCTATTTGTTCCCTTCCCGCTAATACTGCCATCAGTTAAATCTATGGAGCAGCAACTCACCGTGGCATTTTGCCTGGTTTTATATCGGACGAATGGAAACTAGAAAGGTTCCCTGAAGAAAGAGCGATGGAGGTATTCGAGTGGTCGATACTTTGAGGCAGTCCAAAACACAGAAGGGGTTTTTCTTCGACCCACATATTAAGATCTGCAATCTATCGGATGTTACTGCTTCAGTTCCCGAGGAATGGATATCTAACTAGTTTGTATTAAAATGAACTCCAACATTCTGATCGATGTTAATTCTGCTATTTCGACTTACTGCCTTAAGCACTCACTATTTGTATCAGAAGTAGCCCAGCGGCTTTGCAACAAATAATTCAATTTGGTAATCCTGTACCCTCAAACGCCCCTGTCCACAACAACAACAACGGCAACAAATGGTTGTCGATCCCATAACTGACGCGCCCGGATTTTACACTATCCTGAATGCCTCGGCTCACGCCTACACCGTCCTGGATGACTCATGGATTAATATAATACCAAGATGCCAACATTCCATCACCTACAACGCACGGTGTGCCAAAACAAGAACTGTGCTCAGTTCATTCACATCGATGAACCACTTAGTAGTCGCACGAATGAATGCGTTTTGTTTCCTCTCAATTGTTTAATAGATTACCTCATTTCTCTTGCCAACAGCAATTCACATATCTACCCGGTTACAAATTATTCCCAAAATGATACCTTCCGATGCAGTGTTACTTTCCAGTCACAAATGAACTGTGCTAGATGAACGTTGTGCACACAATTTATTGTATGCACGTATGTATGTGTGTATGTGTGTGTGCGTGTGCACCTTCTGTGCATCCGGGTGATCGGATGGCGACAGAAACAAAGACTTTGAGAGATTAATGGTGAATGAGAAGAGAAAAAGCAGAAAGGAAAACAAACTTGATTTATTCAGCCATAGAATGCTGAAAGTTCAAACTGTTTGACCTAGCGTTTATGTGATCCACCTAATTGTGTACCAGGTTGTTTGGAAAAAATACCAGCAAAAGCTAACCTATTAAACAGTTTCAACCACAAAATATACCAGTTCATACCGAACGAAACAAAGATAAAATAAAATAACAGAAAATTCGCCTTGTCAGTGCTTAAGTTTATCATATCAGAACAACGGTACGTCCTGGCCCGTCTAAAAATCGTCAAGGCACGAACATCCCTAACTTGTAGTCAGATGAGAAATCTGACTTCTCAGGAGTAAATAACAATATTGGTTATTTTCAGCATCAGGTTTCTGTCTAAAATGTGAAGTAATGATTTTCTATAGAACTGAAAGTGGATTCATTACCCAATTTGTATCACCTAATAATCACTCAAGATAATCAATATGGTCAATATAATAAGGATACAGAATCAATACCATTTGTCACGCTCAATGTGGCACTGTAATAGATGGAAGATTTAGGACTAAAATCTTTGACTTCAATCTTCATGTTTGATAGCACTAAAGTAAAAATTAAACGTGTAGAGAAGCATCGGTTGACCGGTGCGAACAGACCCAGTCATTCGCTTCCGAAGGCGTTGGTTGGCCTTCGATCAGTCGGAACTAAATTAACTCTGGTAAAAGCACTGTGGTTCGACTTTTGAGCGAAAAGAGGAAAAGTTTATCACTGAAGTGGCCGGACCTACACAAAAGGGTGCTTTTAACCGTCCCGTCGCGTTCCAAGTATGCCTACCTTAGTGTGCAATGCTCAAACACCAGCTACATCAGCAAAACGTTCGAAGCAGATGATACCACATATAAGGAGGGCCCGACTTCATCAGAACGTCCAGTTCAACGCTGCAGATTTGTGAGCAAAGCGTTCACCTTATGGTTTGCTATCCACAACAGACTGTGAATCCTATATGGGGATTTCGTAGGCCCCAGTGGCCAAACAACGAATTGGAAAGCGAAAAATCATCATAAATTCATATGTACATCACAACTGTTTGCAAGTACCGCGTGATCGATGTAACTGTTTGACTGACTGCACTTTGAACCTCAGGTCATCCGGTCGGTCCTTCGCTGCGGAAACAGGACACTTTCGCTTTTATTTGAGCTCACTGATGGTGCGCACCCTCCACCGCACCCCGGGTTCGAATCAGAACATGCCAAGTGGAAGGCTTGTATGTTGCCACCGTTTCACCAGATCTCGTCCAAACCAACTGGAATTAGTGAGTCATATTCGTCCGGGTTCGCCAGTCAAACTTGATTACATCGATCCCAAAGACTACTTGTAAGCAACTGTCAAACGCCAATCAGGTTACTGGAGACATTTGTTTATCCTGTGTAGAAGACCGGATTTGGTGGGAAGAAACCGATTCGAATTAAAAAGACACTTGCCGCACCTTCTTTCGAAGCTGTCGGGCAGAGCTCGCTGTCATAGAATCCAATCCTGGTTAGCCTGGACAAGAGCTGGTAAACCATTGGTAACATATACGCCTTCCAGTAGGAAATCCCTGGTCCAAACCATGGGTGCGATAGTGGATATGCATTACCGATAAGCTCAGATGAGAACGAAATCAAGTCTAGTACTTCCCCAGAGATGGCCTAACGGATGACCTAGGTTTCGGTTTCGCGTGTAGTCCGAAGGGTAATCAGTCAAAAATAACTAGAAACTTGGGAGAATACTGAATGAAGTCTTGTTGCGTAACCTTCATTTTCCAATTTTGTTACTTACAAATGGAAATATTCTTGGTATTCAAGAACCCGATTTTATGATTAAATATCACCATTGCCAATGTAATTGATGGTGGCCACGAGCTGTGACAGAAGCTGTTGAACCAGTAAATGTCAATGTTCCCAATAGGTTAACTTTAAACGTACCAATTAAGTTTACTTGTTTCGGTGGTTTCGAACTCCGGGCGCAGAAGCAAACCATTTGAAGCGATTCCCAGTTGATATACTTTTCCTCCTTGGTCCTGAAAAAATAATATGCTAACCGTTAGGAATGGATCAAACTTTATTGGAGAAATTGTAAAACCATATCATTTCGTGACCGAGCATTTTGACCAAAAACTGAGACAGAGAATAGTAGCATATCACACGATCTACGACCACCTAACTGACGATGACTGATGGTGCGAAATTTAGGCTAAGCGACACAGCAACCCTGTGCGTCCAACACCATGTGGGACACTTCCGGAAATAGGAACTCCCCACAAACGATAATGGGCATCTGGTAAGCGAAGCGGTTCCATCAACCACCGGGTAATCGATAGACAACATTTAGGTTGGGTAACTAGCGATTTCCAGCTCATTTCTATTGGCAGTAGATTTTATGGGCTATTTGCTTTCTACTCTATGAATTTTGAATGACAGGCATTTACTTCAGTAAGAACAAAAAATTGGATCACGAATAGAGTCAGGCCAAATGGTTCTGAGACTTTACGATAGAGGGAGATCTCAGTTACAAGGCCAAATGACCGGTTGGGACAGAATCAGTTGGAACGCAAGACAACAAAGAGTCAAAATGATTTAATAACGGATATCTGGAAGTAGAATAATTTCTGAACATATGACCGAGTATCACGTTCGGTCGGAGTCAGATTCACGTGCAAAATTAGCCCTGGCGAAATGAATGTTTCAAAAACTCCAGGATAGTCCAGAAAAAAGGGTGGACTGAACGCGCATTCAATGCAAAACCAACAGTTGTGTAAAAGCTCGGAATAAGGCAAATAATGTAATCAAGAAACTGTTCGTTGACCGAATTCGACGACTCTTGGTGGATGTGCACATTTCGATAAATCAGGAACACATCCCATATTCGCGATTAGTCCTTCGTTTCGCATCCAGGGTTCAACAGTTGAGGAGAGCAGCATAGAAACTGAAAATAGGAAACTGAAACAATCACACGAAGAGTTTTCAAAACTAGGATTTATACACCTAACATTTGCCGGCATTTTCACGGTGTCAAGTAACATGACGTAAACATACATGTTTGACGAGAAAATACCATCGGAAGGACAACTGATCTTCGATTCTGTCGATATATTAACTAGTTATATGCAAACAATCCAAAGAATTCATAGCTAAAAGCAACTGCACTGAACTGAATGTCAGATTACTAAAAATAAAAGTACAGACATCCCTTAGCGGAAACAAAGTTTTCGATTAAAATAAAACAACGTTAAACGCTCAGAAATTTCTTTTCGACAAATCATATCAGGCATTCCGAGTAACACGGAGTCGACACGCAACTGCAGTTCGGAATTAATGAGTAAAATGACAACAAAGTTTATTGTATAGACAACATTCTAGAGGGTGGCGGTTCTGATAACACCGGTGAAGTCGGCTGCATGTGAATTATGAGAGTGGAAAAGAAGAATTGGTGTAAAGTATCAAATGCTTAAATGGACGAGGGAGTGAAGGGATACAGCGAACAGAAGGTGCACAGAGAAGAAAGAGTGACCGGGATCAGCATCGCTCAGAATTTCGTTGAGATAACGCACCAATTCACTCCTTCATTGCGAACGAGAGCTACTTATCTGTATTCACAACCCAAAACCATGGATGTAAATAACTGGAGCGAAATGAAAGTTTTGTGCACAAAGCACACACAAAAACAAATGTCTAACGTTGAAGCGCATTTAACAGCTTGTCTGTCACCAGCATGCAGACAGAAAGGCAACTGCACAATACATTTCGAGATATTAACATGCTTTGAGACACCTCGAAGATATGTCTCGTCAACTCATGGGAGAACCACAATTGGATGGTAAACGGTAGAAAAAACAAACTAGAAAAAGTATCCAAAACCCGAAGAATTTGATTTTCACTCCCACCATAGACACTATTGGTGCTACTGCACTAGCGGTGGAACGTTTGCCATCTAAGCGCCAAGCTCCCGAGCTGCGAGTAAGATAAACCTTTAAAGTCAATGGGAATCCCAGAAGAACATGCCTTTGGCGATAGGTTTATAAGTTTCCTTTCTTGATAAGAATTGTCGGAATTACTTGACTCGATTCGTGTTTACTCCAGCTGGGACTCCTTATCCAGCCTCAAACTGGTCGTTATATACAAAACAAAAAAAAACCGCGCCCGCAGACATGAAAGCACCGACAACTCGTGTCGTTCAAGGATGGCACCATAAATCCTAACAATAGGGTATTTACACTTACCACTTACCACCGGGGGAAAATTGCTGATGTTGGGTGATACGCCTTTTCATAAAGATTTGCTCGCTCTTAACGAGCAGCTATGTACGTTCCACGGATATCAAAAAGTCGATTGACTACAGTGATTTAATTGGAAGTTTTTCAAGTTAGTCAGTAATCACTTATCACGAACCATTGATGAGCAGTCGTGCCTAAAACGGAGGGGAAATACGGTAGCGCAACGCGCTCATTGGATTTCCTCAGGTGTCCAAAAAGTGTGGTTGCGCACATCTAATGTTTCCATGTTTTATCCTGAATTTGAGATAGAAAAACCACAATTTATAGACCTGCGGAAAGAGTTTGCAGAACGACGACGATTAAAGAGATATACAACAACCAGGTCAAGGGAAGACACGGAAAACATGAATGATAGAAATTGACAGGTTAAAATATACAGCATCGAAAACATTACATGCTACTCAATTTTGTGATTCCTGTGCAAATTGCGGCCACATTCACTTACATGAAGATTCTGAGAATCTTAGTGAAAAAGAAGTTTCAACGATAATACTGTACGGCGAAATCAAACTGTACGTAAAATAAATGTATGGCACTTTTGCCATTGGTAGCCAAAACAGAATACAACCATTAGTGGTGTGCTGTTTATCAGCCGATCAGCGAATGCTGTTAATATTTAGTCGGAAGATTTTATAGAGACATTCTAGAAATTAAAAAGTTCGGACGGCGGTGGCTAAGTGGATTGAGCGTCTGTCAGCAAAAAGGTCAGAGGTTCGAACTCATGATTGGCCGGTCACTTTGGTGGTAGACGGTCCTATAGCACACGTGACCTAGTAAAACCTTGTGCAGTTCTGTGCCACTCCAAGTTTCAGAGCTACAGTTGCCGATTCCTCGCACCACCCACCTTCCCCCCCCCCGTGTAATGGAACCCTAGGGGCTACGAGGCATGCCTCTTTCACTTCATTCATGCAGCAAGCATGTCATAAAAAACCATCTTTGAACACAATGTCGCATACTTTCAAGTTGGTTCGAATCGGGGACTTGGGCGGTCACAAAAGATAGCTTACATCTATCTAATCATCGTTGTTCTATGGGGCGTTTAGACTTACATTAGAAGACTAGACTTCGCACTTATTACAAATGAACTGCTTTTAATTCTAAGGGTTTTCAATCATCACCTATCCCCGGATAAGATACGTGATCTTTGTCATGTTCGTACGCTTGAATCAATCTTTCTAAGCTTCTTCCATTGATCAATATCTGTCACAGAGAGCACGGATATCACCATTTTTTACTACCCATTAGCCTGTGAAATATTCAGTTCTTTTGAACTAACCAATTCTGATCCCGATGACACTTATCGTAACTAGATCAGTTTTCCCTACATTTAAAACTGCAGAGTTGCATGTGTTCCCAACTGCGTGGCAGTGATTCAACCTACTCAGCATGCAGTCTGACAGCCAACGCGAAATTGCGTCAGATGCTAAGGTTCTGATATTGGAACAAAATCGGTCAACTCAGGTGAGCCGACACGCGTGCATGTGATTTGCTCAAATCACATGACACTGCTTCCGAGCATATGTAGCAAGATTCACAGCTCTCTGCTGGGGAACATCCTTGGCGGTGTGTAGCCTCAGCAACATGTGAGCAAATCGATGTAAGTCTCGAATAGCGGCATTGTATCTAGATGTCAGACAGTTACTGTATCGGTTTTGAGTTTAAATAAAATTCAAAAGACGAACTCAACAAAGCCCCAACGTGAAGTGGTGTGATGGTCCAAAGAGCCAAGTAGGATTGTTCTCCTAGGCTAAACAACTAACTATGCTTGATAAGTCAATCAGCTTGGGACGGAAGAAATCCAGTCTCAAAAAATCAGTTGCTTGAGGATTATCTAGCTCTGTACATCCAACCATTTGTCCCCTAGAGAAGTTACCTCAGAGGCGAAGAAAAGACGTTCATCGGCCGAAGGACTACCAGTAGATGGACTCATGAGTGGAATACGAGTTTTTCTCATCACACTTTTCTAGGTGGCCAATGCACGCCCTACCTGAGCAGTCTCCGATCTAAGGGATACTAACAGGACCCGTTCCTTTTGCTTTATTGGGTGCATGGAAAATATTTGAACCGATGGAGAATTAGCGCATCAAGGAAGACAAAACACCGGATAAACGACAATCAGGTCTTAAGTTAAAAAACCTTCAGATTCTTATCTACAGGTGCTCGGGTCGTTCTTTCGCTCAATTAACGCCCCATTGCGTTGTACATCATACTTTTGTGTCTTAAGGTCCGGTCAGGATTGCCAAAGAAAATCCGCCTACTGCGTGGGCAGACACGAATTATCACACGTTCTGACAACGCCAGTATCCTCTCTATGGTTAATCTTACCAACTTTTATTCTTCCGATATACAAAAGTAAGTGCCGGGCAGATTTATCTAATGGTAACATGTACTGTATAAGCCTGGATGTTTAATCCAATCGGATGGCTTCAACGTCCACATGCAGCGGCAAATAGGACTACAAATTGAAACAGCTAGAACCTTTGAAATCTTTAAAAGCGATGCATGCGCCCAAATATTATTCAATTCTATCCGGAAAATGCTGCATGAAGTGCCAGCAATAAGTGTGTCAGACTTAGTGAAAACAAATTCAGTCATAAAATTTTCACATAAACATATGTAACACCATAGTCGCTTTTGGATGCAGTCGATTTCTTCCGTAAAAGGCATGCTGTTGGCACAGTTCATTCATCTAATATGATGTAAATAGTGCTATTGCTTAAGTTAAAACTTTAGAAAAGATAAAACTAAAAGTCTTAGTTGACCGAGATAGTTAAATCGATTCATTATCCTATATGATGCAGCGCCAAAAGATTTCTCTGTTTCTTGCAGCACGCACAAATGACCTTGACGCAATGTCATCCTTGATAAGATTCAAGATTAGTCCAAAATTTTCTTGTTCCTGATAAACCATGACTATTAGACTCGAGAAGACGCAAAATAATCCACTTAACAAAAAATCATCTACAAAAGACAGACATTGGCTTAATCATTAATATAAGTATTTCGGCTTGGCAGGCAAACTAGGGTAAATCCTAAGGCTCTTCCTAAGACTTTTGTGATTGTTTTAAGCTCCAGTAGGACTTTATTTTACATGTTCAATCACATTTATCTGGAAAACCAAGGTCAATCATATTTAACAAACCTTTAACTGTGCAAAATAAAGAGATTAAGGAAAACCTGTAAGCAAATCCATACTTGGTAATGCCTTTATGTATCGCAAGTACCAGAACCTTAAGAATAATGCCATAGGAAGTTTTTCAACGGAGCAGTTTCGGCGGAATATATATATATATATATATATATATATAAATTGTATGACAAATTCACATTCCGGAAGCGGAGGCGAAAATAGCAAACGTAATCAAATTACATGTTAGATTTGGCATATCCAACCAATTAAGATACGGATCGAACAGTGAGTGAACAGGAAACAGAAGAGGCGAGTCATGATGACCAGATATCTGTGTGCACGACTGGATGCGCACGCACACTCACACGCACGCAAACAAACGCATAAACAATTCCCTTTGGTTTGCTCGATAGCAGCCTACAGTCTAGGACTAATTAGGTACCTGGTACAGACTATCTTACCGTTTGACAGATGAATCATTTCCTATATTATCCAACCAAAAGAACGGACGGCAGGCAGCGTGTTTATTCGAAATGACAAGACTAGACATAATTTAGTTGATCTGTACATGACCTCCCACACGCGGCTGGACTAGGCTTGTGACACCAAAAAAGAACGAGATCCCTAACGATCTTATAATAATAATCGGACTGTATTTTTCTAACATCGAATTTCCGGATGCGACTGAACAGATGCTGTATGTTTAGGATTTATCTTAAGGATAACCAGAACCATGCTTCACCAATGAACAACCCAAGTAAATTAAAAGAAAATTTTAAACGAAGGATGAATTCTACCTAGATGGACCCACTGAATTATGCACTGTTGGCACGCATCAGCCAAAACAGGAATAAAAAATTGAAACGAGCATCAATGCACTGCTTATTTTTGAACTGTGAAAATCAGCGAACGGTACTCTGGTTTAAAGGGAGATTTTAAACGCAGTACTATCAAACAGAGATACTGAAGTATTAGTATAAATTAAAGATAGTTTACTGGGATGACTTTCATCCTGCGCAGTAGTCCAGTTAAGACAGTTTCACACAGATCACCTGTTACCGAAAATTCAACTGGCCGGTCAGAAGAAGCCGCTTCAAAAGGTGTTTATTTGACTAAATTTTAAACGATTCCTGGTTACATTCAAATGAATTTGGAAGCAGAAAGTTTCCTGTGTCATTTGCGTACACGCAATCGAAGCTGGGCCCTTGTGTTATTTTCGCAGTCACGTCAAAGGGGAAGACCGTGGACGGCACTTTTTTCATCATCACCCACGCTACCTCCTATCAATCCGTGCTCGAACAGGTCAAAACACATCGTAGTTGTCAACAAGCAACCGCTTTGAGAAAAGTGATTAACAGAATGAGGTCGAATAACGATCGTCGGCAACAGTTTCGATCAACCTGAAAATGACTGAGCAAAACTGAACAGATTACTGTGAAAACGATTATCGTCGGAAGTTGCAAGGAAAGTCATGAACATTTTTGTTTACTGCAATATTCGAAGTGTTTCCCGTTCATGTCCTCAACTATTTCTTCTCAAAGTGGGCGTTCTCTGCGATATATCGTCATTAATAGAACGAACCAGAGTGATCAATTGCTGTTAGATGTTATACGTACAAATAATCATCATCAACACGCCACACGAATATGTCCTACGACAAACTTCACACTTTGTCAGTTAGCAACTGCAATTATCGGCGGGATTTTATTCTCTCAGATGGCACCTTTCCTATTTTCTGCCGATAAAATCCATTTTGAAGCCAACTGTGAGGGAAGCAAAAACTGAACCATTTGAATATAAGCTCTGAAATGTCAGTTTCACTTTTTTGACTCCAGAAGCATGCAAAACTGAGGGCGACGATGATCGCAATAGGCAGGTCACAAAAGATCGGCGAAGACGGAAGATTTTACCGCAGCTGAACCGGCAGCTAGAACATCAGACGAAGTCATTTATAAGACAAACGAATATTCGCAACCCATGCATAAAAGGCGGTTTCGACTAATTTTATGAGGGGTTGGAAGGAGCATAGAATAAACAGAAACCTATGGTTCTCCGGATGCACCCAATTTAAAAACCAGGAAGGATAGAATTTCCTAATGAAAACTATTTTATCAAAACAATGAAATATTTCGAATCGATTGGGAGTAGTGGATTGACACGATCGACAAGGCACTGGAGAAGCGAGGATCAACAGACTAGATAAAGTATTCCAACGACCGGTCCAAAGGACTATGACCCGAAAGTGTTATGCACATGTCAGAGAAATATTAGCGATTGCAGGACCAACCAGCAAGATCAAGAGTTGCATCATTATTAAGTTGCGCAGTATTCCGCACATTCACTGTTAAAACCTCCGCAACTCTACTCTATTTCCTCTGCAAACTGGAGACAACGTGACTGACATTTGCAGCCTCAAAGACATGAAAGAATACTGAGTTGGTATCAATAATTATTTCGCCTTGAAATAAAAAGGATATCCAGAAGATTTTAACCATACTGAAGACCTGATAGAAGCAGTGAAGAAAATACTATAGGCTCATTAGAGAGGAGTTTCGTCGGCTCAAAGCGCATCGCAAACAAGATAGGAAGGTAGAGAGGACTACCCAGACAGGGAAACAGACAGACCGACAGACAGACAGCAAAAATGTCATCACGAAATCGTGAACAGAGAATTTACAATGAACAGCACATCAAGACGATTGCCGTTCTAAAATAAACGAAGGCTACTTAAGCTTTTCATGGAATAATTGGCACAAATGGCAAAGAAATAAGTGGACGACTATGATGGGAAATAAAGAAATACGTAATTAAAATCAGTTTTACACCAGCATATGATACTCATATGATACTCTTCGGATAAGGGATTGATTAACTACGACTACATGCAGTTCAAAGCGGTTCACCGACATCGCAGAAAAAGTCCGACAAACACACTGTGCTGAGAAACAAGCACAAAGTGAACCAAAAGCAGCAGTTTAATGGGTTTTGAACAGTCGAACAATCTGTCTACAGCAGACTCCACTAGTCCCAGTTGACAGACACGGGTCTAGTTGGGTAAAAATCGATTTTAAGCAAAATTCCGTCGATCGCACGCCTCACCTCCCCAACACACACTATTGTTTTCATTTTGCAACACGCGACGCAACGAACTCACTTCTAATTCAGCTTGAAACATCATGAAATAAGCTTGCAAAAGTACAACTCGTTTCCCTACAGTTGTATCACAAATTAAAGCAATTAAAGCGTACCGTTGGAGAATGTTAACAAAATTCTATAGATAGTAAGCAAGTAGGGCTTCTACACCATACATAGAAGCATTTAAGAAATCTTTAGGTTAAATTCCAGAATTAGCAGGGGAAATAAAAAACAGTGCCTAACATTATAACTGAATACCAGTTTGACTTTTTACGTTTGACACTATTCCCTGATCAGCTGACTCATCAATGTCCGGGCCAAGGCTACCACAACTTGAAGGGTAAAATGATGTCTAAACAAGGTTCAGGAGTAGATGTTAAAATGTGACAGGCCCCGTTCATTCTCAGGGGTTGAGTATAAAGTAAATAATCAGTGAGCTTGTCCGGGTGGTCGGTTCGGACTAAGGCTGCACGCCACTTCCAGCAAGACGGCTGGCGACTGAATGATACAGTTAAGTGCCCGTTTATGACGTACTAACATACGAAATCGTCGTCTACGTAGTTCGTTCGCACACTATCTACGCTCCTTTTACCTACCATTCTTCATCGTTTTCCAGCCAAAAGGTTGTCACTCCATTCAGCTGAAAACGTTGCTGGATAGGCGACAATAACGGTATATGTAACCATGAGTTTCCCTTCAATGTTATGTAAATTGTTTATCTCTGGCTTTATTTGAATAGCTTCTGTACTTTTCAGAGGCTATTCTTCCACTGGGAACTGGACGACTAAGGAATCACTGGCCGCGGACAATCCGAAGATCTTCGCACCGAGAAGCAGCATCAACCTCGGATTGTTTTTCTAAAGAAGCCGGTGGCGGCAGCTTTCGGAATTTTTCCATTTAACCTTAGACTGATGATACACCAACAAAAATACAGAAATAATTACTCATGTTGCCAGTTTCATCTCAGTTCATGGAGACTGAACACAGATCGCTTTGATCACGAATTTGCACAGCACCCGATTGCACAAGATGTACCACAGCGGAACGAACTATACTTTAGACCAAATAAGATTACATTGGGTGACGATCAGGACAATATAAAATTGCTGAATTTCCAATCGGCTTACTACTGACCGCGCGCACCTGACACTCGTTGGTCAATGGGTCGATCTACGTTTATCGATGATGCCTAGAAGTGTGAGACTGACAAACCAGTCCGAAACACGCAGCGCAACTGGCAAACACAAACGAGCACAATCGAAATAGACCAGTCAAGTTCACGTAACCTCGATAAAATACCCAATATTATTGATTAGAAAACACAGATCACTACAGTAGACGAGCGTGTGAATGTGGAATCGGTTGAGCCTACACGCTACAGGGTTGAATCCGATGAAAACACATTTAAGCAGAACGGTTCATTATTAAACTGAAATGTGTGGAGATCATTTCGCACGACAATTTCAAAGATTAATCAGGTTTTATCCGTAGATTTTATTGGACAAGAGAGTACCGCGCACGCATACCTGACGAGCGACAATAACCGCGAGACCGGTCGTGTGCTCCCGGGCAAATCTTGTTTACGCATCCAGATACTACTCATTACTTATATATATATATAGTAGTAGTAGTATCTGGATGCGTAAACAAGATTTGCCCGGGAGCACACGACCGGTCTCGCGGTTATTGTCGCTCGTCAGGTATGCGTGCGCGGTACTCTCTTGTCCAATAAAATCTACGGATAAAACCTGATTAATCTTTGAAATTGTCGTGCGAAATGATCTCCACACATTTCAGTTTAATAATGAACCGTTCTGCTTAAATGTGTTTTCATCGGATTCAACCCTGTAGCGTGTAGGCTCAACCGATTCCACATTCACACGCTCGTCTACTGTAGTGATCTGTGTTTTCTAATCAATAATATTGGGTATTTTATCGAGGTTACGTGAACTTGACTGGTCTATTTCGATTGTGCTCGTTTGTGTTTGCCAGTTGCGCTGCGTGTTTCGGACTGGTTTGTCAGTCTCACACTTCTAGGCATCATCGATAAACGTAGATCGACCCATTGACCAACGAGTGTCAGGTGCGCGCGGTCAGTAGTAAGCCGATTGGAAATTCAGCAATTTTATATTGTCCTGATCGTCACCCAATGTAATCTTATTTGGTCTAAAGTATAGTTCGTTCCGCTGTGGTACATCTTGTGCAATCGGGTGCTGTGCAAATTCGTGATCAAAGCGATCTGTGTTCAGTCTCCATGAACTGAGATGAAACTGGCAACATGAGTAATTATTTCTGTATTTTTGTTGGTGTATCATCAGTCTAAGGTTAAATGGAAAAATTCCGAAAGCTGCCGCCACCGGCTTCTTTAGAAAAACAATCCGAGGTTGATGCTGCTTCTCGGTGCGAAGATCTTCGGATTGTCCGCGGCCAGTGATTCCTTAGTCGTCCAGTTCCCAGTGGAAGAATAGCCTCTGAAAAGTACAGAAGCTATTCAAATAAAGCCAGAGATAAACAATTTACATAACATTGAAGGGAAACTCATGGTTACATATACCGTTATTGTCGCCTATCCAGCAACGTTTTCAGCTGAATGGAGTGACAACCTTTTGGCTGGAAAACGATGAAGAATGGTAGGTAAAAGGAGCGTAGATAGTGTGCGAACGAACTACGTAGACGACGATTTCGTATGTTAGTACGTCATAAACGGGCACTTAACTGTATCATTCAGTCGCCAGCCGTCTTGCTGGAAGTGGCGTGCAGCCTTAGTCCGAACCGACCACCCGGACAAGCTCACTGATTATTTACTTTATACTCAACCCCTGAGAATGAACGGGGCCTGTCACATTTTAACATCTACTCCTGAACCTTGTTTAGACATCATTTTACCCTTCAAGTTGTGGTAGCCTTGGCCCGGACATTGATGAGTCAGCTGATCAGGGAATAGTGTCAAACGTAAAAAGTCAAACTGGTATTCAGTTATAATGTTAGGCACTGTTTTTTATTTCCCCTGCTAATTCTGGAATTTAACCTAAAGATTTCTTAAATGCTTCTATGTATGGTGTAGAAGCCCTACTTGCTTACTATCTATAGAATTTTGTTAACATTCTCCAACGGTACGCTTTAATTGCTTTAATTTGTGATACAACTGTAGGGAAACGAGTTGTACTTTTGCAAGCTTATTTCATGATGTTTCGTATTCTCACTGACTTCGTTCCCAATTACTTTTGCGTTCGGTCGGGTTGCACACACCCATCAAGGTGAGCATGTTACCAATGTGGATCACGATGTCCGAAATTGGAAACGCTACTAGGCAGAAACACATTTAGGCTGTAGCGATCACGCTAACGGATGAAGTCATGAAAACTAGAATATGAAACGCCTCAAAGGAACATGATAACTCCGGATCCCTAAGCCAAATCAAAGACGTGAAAACCGGGACTCAGTACTGTCGCATAGAGAACCTAACGTAAAATACCGGTAACTCGAACGACTTCCGCAAGACCAGGTGGGGATGAAATGCGTCACGGTGGGAAGGAGTGACGGAACAAGTATTTAGTCTGTATGCAAGCGGGCAATCCAGTCCGGGAGTAGGGGGAAAGACATGGGCGCACGCATAAACATAGGTGCGAATGTGCGCATGAGTAATGACCAGACTGGTCGTCCTCGATTCAGGACATCGTCGGTCCGTCGCAAAAGGCCTAGGAGCTGTCTTGACTGGATGACACTGACGTGCGATAGACCAGAGAAGCAGACCGGGTACGAGCATCATTGTGCCTGTGAGTCATCATGTTAGCTTACGTGGTTCTAACTGATGTTACCCCATTGCCCTATCGGGAAAACAGCTGAACTAATAAAAACTTTAACTGTGACCATAAATAGCTTAACAAGCGAACGGAACAACACCAACAACAGAAGTAGCAACATAGCTGCAGAGATTTGTTTATCTGAACAGTCTGTTGTGTATGTATACGGATATATCGTGCCTTGGTAACCACATGATAGGCTGGGGTAAGAACAAAGGAATCTAACTGTCACCGTATGAAATCCCAGTCTCGCAATCGAAGCGAAGGGACTGAAAGAGCAAACATAATCGCAATCAACGTAGTTAGTTCAGAGTAATATTCATTATATTCTGATAAAGTTAACGACCGTCTGCAGTGTGTTGTTTTATTTTGAGTACTGAGTAATATTTTAGAGGGTTGCAATTTCAGGCTGTTCACCCAGAAAGTAACCAGTGACAGTAGAACTCGAACTCGGAGACGTTAGGTGCAACGACACCGACCACTTCCTTTTACATGTTCAATAGCTTATCACATTTGAGATAACGGATAGCCTTATTACATTTACAGTTCAGGTTGCCCATCGATTATCCAGTTCTTACATCAGAGACAATGACAATCTTGCTGATCATACATTGGCATCACAGAAGTAAAAACACCATTTGACTTGACCTGACTTGGATACAATCAGTAGCAACGGTTGACTAGTAAGTAAACAATATTCTTATGAAATACTTAGCTGTATCTATTTGTGTTTCACTAAAATTCAAGAAAAACAAAAAAATTAGTCGCTTACAAACGAATAAGTTTTCGTTTTTGAAGGTCAAGCCCTATAAAAGTCGAAGTGTTCTAAAAACTAACTAGCGTCTTCAGCCACCTTGAATGTCTATTATTGGATTCGGATCGCGAAACTGTGCGTGGATCGTAAACATATGCCGGTCAACATAAATGGCTTTTCCAGTGCGATTTCATAAGTCTGTACCGTATTTTGTATTTTGTCTGGTGAAATAAAGTGCTAGGAACAATGAAATCTGTGAAAGTCAAGTTGATCAAGGACAATTGCGCCTCCGAAATTAAATTTTAATTGTCCTATAAGATGCTGTTGGCTGAGACTCCAATTTCATTGATCGACTGATAAACAGTGTTAGCTAACGACCTGTATATGCGTTATTGAAGTGTTTCCAGAAATGGGACAATAGAACAGATACAGAAAAATGGATGGATAAGTGAAAGGAAGATGACAAAATACCCCACATCGGGTTGAAAAAGTAAAACGACAATTAGCAACCTACCGATAAAACATCAGCAGCAAAACGGTTTTCGGAACCCTATTTGCCTACGAATCAAGCTTTTCACTCCCGTTCTAAACGTTTCTCAGTAGTAACACGGAAATGCATACAAGCAAAGAAAGGGCGCACAAACATTCTCGATCAACGAAGAACAGACGAAAAGTTAACTATCACTAAGGATACCGTAGTGAATTTCCGATGGGAATACGAAACAGAAATGAATGACTACTGATCGCTTATCGAGAATAGCCTATATTCTGCAAACTGGGTGAATTGAATGCTGACCTGACGCGTTGCAGTGACCTGGATTTCTGCCAGGTCTATCCTTTCCATGCAACCTTGAAAATCTTAAATGGTAATGAATATAAACAGTGTGGTTTAAGTCCCTATCACCAGAATGGTCAAGATTTCGAATACCGGGTTTGCCGGACACATCTGCAACAAAAGGCAAAATCGTTGTCCTAAACACTAGACGGAACCGGAAAAGACAAGACCTTATAAGGTCGTCCAAAATATCAACTAAAAAGTAATACCTGGCGGTTCCCCACCGAGTGGTAGGCAGTGCTGGTTATGGAGCATGCGCTTCCAATACACAACTCTAAAAAACATGTAGTAAAAGGAAGCATCGACCAAAGCGAAACGAGAATATAACACAAACCAACAAAGCCATGAGGATCTCTGTTGGGATCAACGACACTTATTGAGTAGGCCGATCACATCAACCTTCTCGGCCACGATCCACAGCCAATTCAACAAGCACTGAACCGTTTGTCTATTGAAGCCTCCAAATACGGTATGTGCTTTACACCGTCAAAGTTCAAGGTACCCTTCTACTACTCAACACTCACCAGAACCCTGTGCCTGTAGTCACTCTCTCTTCTGAATATTTAGGGGCAGTCAATAGCTTTAATTACCTCGACAGTCCGATTAATTGGCAAAGATCTTATGAAGATGATCACGTCACGAATTGCAAAAACTTTCGCGAACCTGCGGCATTTGTGGCAACGCCATGACATCCAGATTTCCACCAAGGGAGGAGTGTAAGTGCCTCAGTTAACAGTGTTCTCCTCTACCGTTGCAAGACCTGGCCTCTTCACTTTCAGGTCGTTCAGTGACTTTATATTTCACCACCGATGTCTCCGAGGCACCACTGCAGTCTGGTGGGAACGTGGAGTGACCGATGACGAGGTGCGTCGTCCTGTCTTGCATGCAGACAGTCGTCCTTTCACTAAACTAACCTTTCTATACTGTTCTTAGCGGCTAGGACACGTTTCGTGTATGCTAGAGGCAATGGTGCGAATGTTGTGTGGTCTGCTTGCAAAATTCTTGCTCCATTAATTTAAACCGAAATGTAACAAAATGGTGAAAAACAGGATGAAAAATGTTTTCTCCGGGTTTGTTATTTTCCTGACTCACATACGTCCTTATGATTTTATTCGAGTTTTAGTTACAACAGCGTTATTCTCAACTCCAACCCGGTTCTACTGATTTATGAACTTTGTCCACTGTAAACGCCAACTGACGTAAAACTAGTAAGTATACTTTTTAAATTTCATTGCGGTGTCTTCACGTGAAATCACCTAATGTTCTGAGTTATTACATACCCTCACCGGTTTCGCTTTATGTTTACTTCTTGATTGCATTGAATTTGCGAGCAAAATCGTAACTGGCTGTTGCAGTTTTAACACAGGGGACTTCAATTGCTGTGCAACTTTGCAACATGATTGGTCGTTAGGTTGTGCTTCTACTGTGGATGTGTCAACACAAAAATTGGCTAAAGCATTATTCAGCTGTGGCACTGTGTGCCCAAAAAGGGCTTCTCGACAAGTTGCACACAACAGTGAAGTTAAAAAAAACGAGCATCCAGGTTTGTGTGCAATGAGACGAGCATTGGCACAGATAATCACAACATACCCTAAGGTGAAATCCAGACATAAATTACGAGCGTGACGGCGGAACACAAACACGAACCAAATGACGCATTGGGACTGCTTACAGATAGAACAACGAAAATGGTACAACAGTACTTGTTTCCCAAACCGATTCTACAATTTAGTAGGAATGTGCCGAAATCGACTGGAGAGTTTTATCAGCCGTGGTCTAATCAACAGTTTTATCGCTCAAGACAGGCACATGATTTCAGCAAGCGTTTGGATTATTTCAATTTATGAATCTATTTTATCCACGGATAGTTTCTAGTAACAGCCATTCGAAGCGTGCTTATGTTTTTTCCTGTACTTTTCTCATAACAGTAACCCAGAATGCCGCATAAGGCCAAATGTGAACTGACGGAGCTGACCATAGTTGCATATACTTCCGACCAAAAGATTCTGCATTAAAGATTAAAAATGTTCTAGTTCAACACTACTTTGTATTCCGAGGATTCCTCAAGGCGATTTTGTTGCATCAGGGTAACAGGTTTCGATCGTGATTTCAGCAAGACGTACAACGTATGATCTCAAAGTGACTGTCATTTCTTTCCACACAAGATCAACTTTGAACCGGCACTTCAGCTATATGTAATAAAACATAACTCATTGTGAGTGACACGTCTGTTTCGCCTAAAGAATTGTGAGTAGTGATGAAAAGACCACTCAGTTAGCACCAATTCTTAAACGAGACGTTCATAGAAGTATCGTGCAATCACTTTATTTGGAATGTTAGAAGTCATCGGCGGTGTATATATACCACAAACCGACCAGAACTCAAATCCGAGGCAGACGAATATGAGTTGAACAATTTGGTCATTAGACCATCCAGATTCCATTGTGTGTGATAGTGAGAAGGTCACAAATACAATTTGGAGAAATGAATTCAGCTTGCTACAAGTGAGACGGTGTATAATATATTTGATAAATTCTCTCTTCGAAAACATTTTTTCACCCTGAATCGTCCGTCATCAAAACAAACAAGTAATCAGACAGATAAAAAACAGTACTAGAAAAAGAAACGAATTGAATAACCATATGGTATTGTAAAACAGGTCAACCGAGTAAAAACCCCATAGCAGACGAATGCCAAAAGTAATCGTCTTATTGATCAGCCACAGACCAGACTGTCAGTAGGTTGCTTTTCTTATTAGCATAAAATAATCACAAATTCCCATTTTTGTCTGGGATTGGATCCAAAGGCGGAAGATTGGACAACTGCAAGTCCGTGCTGCATATACATGTGTACGATAAACATGACTGTCAAGAGTTGTTTACGAACTTCAAATTTCGCAGTTGGCACCATCAATTTTAGTCATTAACTATTTGGCAATCACTCCATCATATTCAGTTGCCTGACGACTACATTTTGGAATAAAACAAACTGATAGAAGCAAACGAACCGGTGAATGAACAGCTGAACTGACAGGAATGATAATTTTAGACAATACCAAAGAGGCATAGATATCAACAATCGGCTATCACTGAACAAGAACTGGAGTTATAACAACTTGACAGTTATAGACACATCTGCAAAGAAAACTGGCATTCACAATGCGGTACATCAAACCCGTGAAAAGTGAAGGATATTTTCGACGTTAAATCATCACATCAAAATTTCTCAGTAATTCTTTTCCAGCTTCGACCGGAACCGTGTTCTATATCAAGGTATAATTAATAATAATTACATCCCACTAGTTGTTAGGTAGAAATGAAAACAAAAATGGATTTTTTGTTACTGTAGGTAAGCTGGAATTCTTATCGTTGGAGGGCATGCAGCTATAAAGTCCAATGATACCACTGTTTCCTCTTCCAATCACATTAATTGCTAAAATGTCAGAAAAGATAGGTGCTTCTGGTGCCGTAATAATGATTTGATCAAGCCACGCCGATAAACAGTGATTGCAAAAATCTGCCGCAGAATATGCGCATACGCGGGGCTGTCGTAAGTTTGGTAGTACTGGCTAGGCCGACTGTAAACACAGGTACACATAAGACGACCTCCAAGTGTGAGTTCTCGCACAAACGTGTTCCCTTTTAAATCATAAGCTGCATTAGTTGATTGCAAACAGGAAAGAATCACGTGGAGTAATGTTTGTTTGCCATTCGACCGATAAAACAACTTGGTTTGAAAGACAGTTCCAAATTTACATTTTCTTCTCAAAATCATTAATAAAGTCCTTTAAAAAATCACTTGAAATGTTTGTCAAGAGGACCAACTGAAAAATTAGTCAGCGTTTTCTGCACGAGATGCATTCAGTGTTTCCGAGCAGCACGTGTGGTCACAGAGGATTTTCGATAGCACAGAACAGGACCTCAAGTATCCAAAAGTTCGTTTTGGCCAGCGATGATTCCACTGAAAAAGCATTCAACTATCGTGCATAGTTTTGTCCTACCCACAATCAGCGTATCGATACTGACTGGCATCTATCAGAGCCAAGAGTCTCACCGAAATGACTCGAACAGTTCTCGTTGATATTCTGCTGATTAATTATTGCAGTGTACTCTTAAATACATTGGCGTCCGATAGTCATTAGTATTTGACTTCTGTGTTTGCTTATTTACACCACTTCGTTTATCCTGGTGAGAGCAATTAAAGTTTACGGCCACAAGTACCAAGTACATGCTAACACAACTATTACGTGATACTTGCTACAAATATAAAAGTCGGTGAAAATGTAAGATAAGCTTCGATAAGCCAGAAAAAAACATGCCCAATAGCCACTCGACTTGTAGTGGCATGTAATTGGAATAATAAACTAAGCCCAGCGAAGTGGTCTATTGATCATTGGTCTAATTTAGATTTGGCTGTGAAACAACCTAGTCCTGCAAAAGTGTTTCCCAATTTTGAGGCTAGAAACCTCTGCTAATTATTCGCAAGCATTCATTTGAATCGCACGGGAATGGTTCGATGTCAAACAAAATCTTTTAATAGAAATAAAATACGTGAAAAAATCACATGAACACTCCTGACAATCTACTTTAGGAATCACATAACCATGCAGCAAGTTATTCACTTTATTCACACCACCGACCGGTAGTTAATTTTTCCTCACTTGGGAGCGAACTCGGAACCCGGAACGCATACTGAGAGAAGCTGATGTGGCAGACTACAAGGTGATTTGCAGATCTGTATTGGAGATCGGTATGCGCATAAAGTCTGTGCACATTTGGGGTGGACTCGCATGAAAGACAAAAATGCAGAAATGACCCAAGTAACCTGGGGCGTCCTAAGAGGGTTAGGCTGAACGAACTTGCTAAAACGGTTTGCCACAGTTAGTTCAGATTGTAACCGGTCTACAGTACAGGACCGGGACAAGGAATGAATTCTGAGGTCGAACACTGGCGTAAGAGTGAAAACTTAGGCGTTCGAAAGTAAATCAACCGGGTGGTAAAAAGGATCAAACGCAGACAACCCCACACATTCTTAAATGTGCAAGATTTATTGCAAATTCACGTATGGTATACGGGGAGTTGATTAAAACCTTATTTTCCTCTAGTTTAACTAACCGTAATTCAACACCCAGATCCAATTTTGATAATGGCAAATTCATGATGACGACAGTGGCAATGCTGAGAAACCATCCAAAATCTAAGAGCTGCGGAGTGTTTTTAGCGGTTGATGGACCTGAGAGAAACTGGTGATTTCAGATCGAACGTAGATTTTTCGTCGGTAATGAGGAAACGCATCACAATTCATTCGAACACTGAACACAGACTGTGGATAAACGTCATAAAGGCGCTGTTTAACTTAGAGTAGGCACAGAACTATTTAACAAACACCTGCTGGTGGGAGAGTGGACAAACATAGGAAGTACACGGTAGGTTGATCTTTCTGGTTTGGTTTATTTTAGTGCAGTTTGCCACAGTCATAAATCATAGACTCAGTGTGACAACTCTGGGTGCTATCATCCAGCGCAAAACCCAATGAGGAATCGAAACTTGTGTCCATAGAAACGGCGACAAAAACAAAGAATCATAATATGATGTCGGTGAAGAATTTATGTACATGGATACAAAAACAGGAGGGTAGCTTTCATGAACACGACTTCGCACGACGAACTTGTGCGTAAACCACTTGCAATGATACGTTTGACCTTGGTTATTTTTAGCAGGAATTTATCAGAGAAAAGAATTATCTCTAATGAGCCAACCAGCGCGAGGCAGCAACACTTAGGAATACCTTTTGGCCAGGGAGGGAGTAATAGCGATTAAACGAAAGACGTCTACTGAGGTCGGAACTTCCGTACCAAGAATATGTTGGAAACAACCTCAGTATAGTTTAAATCAAGCTAATATTCAAGCGTAGCGGTGATAGAATGTTCAAAATCCACTGAACCAACTGTAAAATCGACTGAATCGGCTGTGAAATAAAAAGCCCATACGCAAAAAGTTCTCAGTGCGGATCACATCCTCTTGCAGAACGTTATTCACGAACTACATTCTTTGACAGCTCACTTTCCATCTAATATTAGCACATTCAGCAGGAACTGCAGTCGGTAGAATCACTGAAAGGAATTTTGCTCGTGTCATTTCGCGTTCTTCTTCAACCAGGATTTAGAAATCATCAAATGAGCTTCCGCCTGCTGATGCTCTTCTTACTTCTCGATGTCATTTCAAACTAGCCACCTTCAGTGTGTGAACACTGGTGCATGTAGGATAGCAGGCGTGTTTAGCCCGTACACTGGATGCGTGTTTTATCCAAGAGGCTCACATTCAAGATACCAGCTCTGACATTTGGCTGGCATCCCCACTCAATCCTTCAATAAAGTTTCAGCTGCGCCTTTCTGGGGACTCCCGAGACTGCGGCTTCTGGCCTTGCTCGCGCTCGTGCGGCCCGCATGGAGAGCGTTAGGCCTGTACTGCTGAAGTAGGTCGAAACCAAAAGCCGAGTAGGAAGAGTGAGGCTAAGAGGTTCGTGCAAGGTTAACGATCACCGCTCTGATGAACGCACCCACAAATTTCAGCCAAGATGCAATGAAGAACACTTTTTTATCAAAAGCTGAACAAACTCTTACACGCCATAAAGCAGCGTGACGTCATGATTTTAGCGAGACATAAAGGCTAGAATAGGCAGGTTGTCTTCGAACGAGGCGCATTTCGGAGGTCCTCTTGGTCTTGAATCTTGCCGTTCAAAAAAACGGGGAACGAATGCTAGTCTTGTGTCCAGACCATCAACTGTTTATCGGTAGTACGAACTGCAGGCACTCCAAACGCCAATACGCCACTTGGAGTACGCCTCGTCCTAGTCAGTGATGGAGTCAGATGTACCAAACTAGCCAAAACTTTGGGGATAGCTATAAAAGTATTGGGAGCTTTGAAGAATTCCCTCGATTCCGACCACGCGTCAGTTTGCACCAATGTGCTCCGGTGCTTCGGAAGGCGCTCAAAAGGCAAGCTGAAGCGTTGGTTGGAGTGTAACAGGCTCTCTGATCCGATTGAACTATCACTGTTTCACAGCTCGCGTGCTAGAAAGCAGGGACTGTCCATTCTGATGTCATCAAACAGCGCCGGCCGCTAATCAAAAATGCTCCGTAATAAGCTGATTTAGTGAAGTTTGACCATTCTGCACTTGCTGCAAAATTTAGGATTCATGCTGGTTCTTTGCGCTATCTTGACGCAAATCAGTCCATTACGGCACGGAATTATTTAGCCATCGTCATATTCTGTGGTCTCAAACAGATTAAAAGATGGAACATATTGCCGCCATGTCAAATTCTCTAGTTTCTCCCCTCATCTCAGATACCTCCAGGAAAACATTACAAGTAGGCGAAACGATCAGTGAAAATTACAACTCACCTATCCACACTCAACAATCACGTCTCGTACACTCGCTTTAGCACTTTAGAGCCACCTCCTACCATAGCTATTCTAACACACGCTCCGTGGACTACTACAATAGACACACTTTCTGAGGCAGAAATCTACATGGAAATCTAAGTCCTACGACATCAAAAACCTTAAGATTCCGATGGCTTTTCACCAACCCCATTTGAAGATGGAGAAATGAAATTGGTCAGAGACATTCAAACTACTTCCGAACGTCTGGTATTCAGAAAACGTTTTCTCTTCCTGGGAACAATCGATTGTTTCCGCCATCTTCAAGAACGGCTAGCGCAATAAATGCGATAAGCATACAAGTACTACCCTAACCTAGATAATCCAAAAGCTGCTTGCACAAAACGTTTGAAGAGCAAACCCATGAACAGCAGATTCAATTTCGCGCCCAACATAGAGGCAACGATCTAATCTTCAGCCTCCGACAGTTATTAGAGCACTACTCTGATTTACAAGAGCTAACGACCATTTCATTTTTAGAAAACCATCCGGCCTGCCACTACGTTCATAGGTCTGTTTCAGAAATAAAATGCCTCAGAAGCATGTGTCCATCCTCAAACAGTTTTACTGTCACATCTCAAGTCAGACTAGAGCTTGTGGCTAGCTCTCGCTAACATCCGTCGTCTCGACTGCACTACGGTAAGGCCACCCTTTATACCAATTTCTTCTCAACTCTACCAAAACTGGTATTCCTCAGGAAGCTTCATCGGGTTTATTAGACTGTGGAGCTAAAGTCCTGCCAGGGAACACAGTCTTGACCTAGAGCATACCGATCACATCAACCTTCTCGGCCACGATCCACAGCCAATTCAACAAGCACTGAACCGTTTGTCTATTGAAGCCTCCAAATACGGTATGTGCTTTACACCGTCAAAGTTCAAGGTACCCTTCTACTACTCAACACTCACCAGAACCCTGTGCCTGTAGTCACTCTCTCTTCTGAATATTTAGGGGCAGTCAATAGCTTTAATTACCTCGACAGTCCGATTAATTGGCAAAGATCTTATGAAGATGATCACGTCACGAATTGCAAAAACTTTCGCGAACCTGCGGCATTTGTGGCAACGCCATGACATCCAGATTTCCACCAAGGGAGGAGTGTAAGTGCCTCAGTTAACAGTGTTCTCCTCTACCGTTGCAAGACCTGGCCTCTTCACTTTCAGGTCGTTCAGTGACTTTATATTTCACCACCGATGTCTCCGAGGCACCACTGCAGTCTGGTGGGAACGTGGAGTGACCGATGACGAGGTGCGTCGTCCTGTCTTGCATGCAGACAGTCGTCCTTTCACTAAACTAACATTTCTATACTGTTCTTAGCGGCTAGGACACGTTTCCTGTTAGTTCAATCACTCTACTCTAATCGCATCGTGAATTCGTTTTCACTGACGCAGCAGAAATCAATCGAGAGGAAGTCCACTACTAGCGTTAACGACGCCGGTTGCCCAACTTGCATTAAAGTGTGCAAACTGAAGGAACCGAGATTCGGAGGCTGACGAGGTTTGAGGAAATGTGAGCTGGCGGACTGAAAACCACCCACTACACTATTTGACAATGAACCGTTGCGGGTATCGGGCGTATTATCAGTGGAAACATTATGTGTAGACAGAGGTGGCAAAGGGATTTGGTTGGAGACAGAAGAGACAGGTTGAATGAAAGAGAGGGAACTCTGAGCAGTAGCATATTCACCACTACCCACCCCACCTGTGCTCGATGCAATGGAGAGCGCGATCCTGATTATCCTGCACGACGACCGATGGAGTATGAATTAATTTTGTAGACGTGTAACTCATGGGGATTGATGGACAGGTGCTGTTAGAGAGTCCAGCCGCTAAGTAGGAGAATGATTAGGGTTTTCAACCAAAGCCTTTGATTCTGACAAGAACCTGACGGCAAAGTAGCTGGATAAAGCTGAATGGAAGCCCATCTACTTGAATCAATTATTCTTTCACTCGTTTTTCCGACTGAGCTGCTAACTCGGACCAACACCCCATTGGGAGGACCAGGAGACTATTTCGAGAGGCCTCTACCCATTGACCTTCCAGGGATGGTTCCATCTTCGGCTTCAGATAAGCAGCTCTATGTTGTCCTTAGAGTCTTGGATGCGTTATGCGCATGTTTGCCTCTCGTTTATCTTTTCGTTGCTGGGAGACACGTCTCACAACCGAAGTCAGTGGTACGAATGTTGTATGGTGTCTCCAAATTCATGTGCCGTACAGTGCACAAAAACATCGGTTTTCTATATTATGATTTGTGAATGTTTGTTGCGTTGGTACTACGTGTGCTATCAAGCGGTGCAGAACACAAGTTAAAACATTCTTAATTTTGTCAAGAGCTGTCACTAAGGCGGCATTGTTTGGTACGGAGTAGCTAAGGGAAACTACTAGGTGTTTGGTTCGTGCATGCGAAAACTAATGAGATGATTATTCCGGTAACGAATCATCATGTTCTCACAAAATACCCTAAAAGACTGTTTCCAGTTGTTTTGGTCTACAATGATGAACGTATCGTTTCAGAAGAACTCGTTTTTACTCACACCGACTGTAGTGCACTTTTAAAGTGGACGTAAAGTGCGCAAATGCTGTATCGACGGCTTTTACAGAACCACAGTAAAATAATCGTAATATGCTCACCTTGATTCGATACCACAGAGTAGTCAAATCTGGCAGGGAGAGAAGCGTGCCCAACAACCGAACAACTGCCTGTTCCGAGTCCAAAATAATCTTTCTAAAATTCAAAAAGTTGCAGACGAACGATGAGTTTAGCGATAACGTGGCAAAGGAGGTGCTAATCTAAGGCTTGAGGTTTTTGAAGAAAACTACACAAAAGGAAAATTGCAGCCTTCACGATGGTCTCCAATTAAAACTAAGATAAACTGAAAAGGTAAAAGCATCCGCCAAAAACGGCGAAATCATGTTTAAAAACTAGGTAGTTTCCCATATCCACCGTATTTTCGGTGTGGTAGCAATGTAGAATTCAAACTACCGCAGATAACGAAGTACCACAGTGACGAGGTGGTGCCAACCTACTCTGTCGCGTCCGTTTTCACCTGAATACTGCCAGTATTGCTCACTTTATATCTCAAGGGCCAAAATCAACGGCACCTGGCGCTCCGTAGATGACAGATAACGAACTGACCGTCAAATGGATGATTAGTCATGAGCACAGTGGGTCACTGAATTATCGGCCGAGAACAAGCAGCATTAGTGTTAAGGACGTCATCGTTTCTCTGCTAGTGAGCACTCTCAACAGAAAACACCACCTGTCCGTTGGCTGTACCGTGACAGGGCGAATGTGACCTGCCAACCAGATCGGACCACTGACTGTTACCAGGGTTCCGTTTACCAGACCAAATTTTTCAATTAGACACATGAACCGATCAACTGGCTACCGGACTACTCTGGTGCAATCCTATTGTGTGTAGGTGGCGCAGAGCTGAGAAGGTGCCAAGGATGCGCACCCAAATAAACAGAATTATTCCGAAATTAGAGACGAGACAGTAAAATGGCCCAGAAGGCAATCTCTGGTGCGTATTGGCGCGCCGGAAAAAATTCAGAAGACCCAACGCAGTGGTCAAACTTCGATTGACATAAGGATATGAAGAAGTCAGCATCAATACTTGATTCCGTTGGATCATTCTTCCTTCCGGCTTGGGTCCAGGGAATGAAAATATGACATGGAATGGAGGTCAGTGGTGTGAATACTCTGTGACTTGCCTGAACGGATGTCTCAAAAGCACAAAACCAAACAGAGAAAATTCGAATACCGTGATGAAAACTAGAGATAACTTTTATTGTCGTTCTCGATAATCATTTTTCTTAGTTTTACCTAACCTGTGATCCGTTTTCTTCTCTACTCCTGCATTGAGACCATTAATGATTGTACACCGGCGCCCAAAGATATATATATATAAACAAAAACCAAGTACTCCCCAGCGAAATCAGCATTTTGCGAATCAAGGGACACGAAATTTAAACACAGGTATCAGTCCAGTGTTTGACTAAATCTACAGTCAAGCACTCAACTACTCAACTAACCAGTCAAGCAAGATTCCAAACGTAAATGGCACATTGCGATATTCATTAGCTAGAATGACGTAAACACGATCACGTTATTACCAACGAAAATGTACTTATCAGAAAGCCATTCGATTACCAAATCTCGAATGTTCAACGTCTGCCATCAATCACGATCTTGATTGTGAACAAATGCGCACGTAATTGAGCGAAAGCTGAAATTCACTGCTAGCCTGACGATGCCCGACTTAACTAATGAACTGCAAAAATTTCGTGATACTAACTAGCCTGACCATTGGCGACAGAAAGCTGGCATCGCTAAAAATGCACAATAGGTTTGAATCCGGGGCACGTCAAGAAAGAGAACTGATGCCCGACCCGGATATGTACCTTCCCCTTACATTTGAAATCAAGTATCATGTAGTGTCTTGCTAACAACTCAATAGTGATCAAACTCTACTGATCTAACCAAACGATGGGCATACTTCTGTACCAGAATATGTATATGTTAGTGCAAAAACACGATATGTTGAAGAGGCTACGTCTACGTGAATGATAGAACACGTGCACCAAGAACAAGTGCTATAACAGTTTGAGCCAAAATAATCTGATAAAATCGAACTGCACCACTGGCCAACGTTAGTTTAGAGATGAGTTTTCCATTTGCAGGCTTGATGCACAAGGTTCAAACCCGATTATGATGGTGAGCTTCAGTAGTCGAGGACATTTCTTGATGCCAAAGCCAGTCATTGTCAGGTTTTTCGCGCAATCAGTAGGCTTTTGTATAGGAAGAAAGATTTTCCAACCATTTTCGTAATACGCAAATCAAAAACTCAAACTAGAAACCAAGCCTCCTTTATTTGAAAGTTAGTTTCATATAAACAAGAGAAACATTCGAGAAGTTACCGTTATGAGTGATTTCTCATTCATGGACATTTCTGGTCAGTCTTTGTCTTCGTGTCTATTCTGGGTCAGCTGCATACTATGATAAGCAGAACCCCGGCACTGCAATTCCGGATGATTCAATCTGCTTACTCCTTTTGGCCAGTATGACCCTCTTATGTACAGCAATTCGTCACCAACGTACGAAACCCATTAATTCAGATTCTCGGAATTTTCCATACGAAGCCTGTTGTATGGAAGTACAACCAGAATGAATGCAGCTGTTTCACTGCTATATGCTGCTACATATCCGCTTTTACTATTATGAAAACTGACTGTACAAGTAGGCACTACCAAGATCGGCAGCAACAGACAATATAACCTAGTCAACATTCAATTAGATAACTGTGTTTTCATCCTGAATCATTTTTTAATTCATTCAGGCATCGAGGCGTTCCATCTCTAATTGGGCAATACTAAGAAAATACAATTCGAGCGGAACAGTGAGGCAACTTTTTAGCAAACTGGTGCGTTCTGGTGGATTTCAACCATAAGTTATACTACTGTCATTACGATTCACTTCCCAAACTGGCACCTTGCGCTTAACTATGATCGTCTCGAGGACCTTTTACTCCGATTGAAAAACAAATCAAAAATTTAGTGATAGTGAGTTTTCTTCTTTTAAGTGAACTAACATGGTTTACTACTTAGAGATCTGACTATTGCAATCGACATATTCTATGAATTATGTCCCCTATATCTTCAAAACATATCAAACTGATCACTCGAAGTATACACAGCTGAAAGGTCTAACCTTGCATGCACCGAAATCAACTTACGGTTAGCAACACTGGGTGTGTCAAACGGATCAACATTCGATTGTAATTTGTCCCTATACAAAGTTGTCCTGAACGATGATCCACTGAATGCAAGATAGCTTAGATGGTACCGCTGCCGCATCAGTGCACATTTGGCAATGACCTTCATATCCATTTCCCTCTTAAGCAGGTTACTTGATCGTTTGTTCCTCAACTATGAGTTCATGTGTACCCACGAACAGCAAACTTTGCGGGCTACTGTTACTTATTACGGACCAATCAGGCACGATCAAGCAGCATCTTGATGAAAACATGGAAACGCCGTTGTTTATTCGAAAGGACTATGCGCTATCTCCAGAAAAGTTCCTAGGCATCAAGAAAGATTTTCTTGACGAACATTTATTTATTGTGGTCCTCCTTCTCTATATGATAAGGTGATACACAACAGAGGACAATATTTTTGGCAGCCATATTTTACTGAGAGTAAAGTCAGGGTTTTAATAGCTAGAAGTTATGATTTACTATTGCTCCCAAATGAACACCTAAGGACCACAAAGGAGGAAAAATATGAATTAAAAATGACGGACGAGTTCGATACCGGCGATAGCATTCTAATCTCTGTGAGACTTCTTCGAATCGATCTGATGGATGTAAGATGGATATTCTGGAGGAAAAAAATATCACGAAAGCACGAAACAAGCAGACTTAAATGGCGACTGTCCAGACAGTTACTTTATTGGTTGATTTACCCACAAACAAGGCTAGAAGGGGGTTCAGACGGTATGCATACCTCGTAGTTAGTTACCGTTAACCATACATGTCCGGAAAAATTAGTGCCTCCAGGTGAATCTCTAAAAGGCACTAGAGATGGACTGGGTAGATGCGGACGTAGGAAACCAGCTAGTTGTGAATGAAAATGTCAATCGTGTCCAAATGCTACAACCGAAACTGGTAATTTTTCCTCGGTCACACTAGTCTGCTGCCTATATCTGGATCTGCCGGAAGCTGTCCGTCAACTGTTTTTTTACAAAAGGATTAATCGTAAATAGCTAGAGAGAGGGCAGATAGTCCGGCACAAATACGTATGCAACTCCCAATAAACCGTACATCCAAGCAGAAGTGAAATAATCACACTAAATCGAATAACGCCACAAAAGGGAAGTGAATGACCCCAAAACCTGCAGTACTTGGCTGACAGGCCAGTAACCAGCGCCCAAAGTGACCCGTTTGTGTGTGTTCATTCGCCTACGACATGATTCATTCATATTGATCGACTTTTTTGAAAGTAGATGGGAAAGACTGCGCCTTTCGATAGCGGCAGCATGAAAGATGGCAACGATGCCTGAATATAATGTTTGGGATGCCTACATTCTCCTAAATAGGTCGACCGTAAAATATTCCATGTGGCAACCGCCAGGTTAAAAACAATGAACTGGGAATCCCATTGATAATGATTACTGGAGCGAAAACTATGGAAAATTCCTTGACTGAAAGAAAGACAATCCCTGTCAAAATGTGGCATTTACTCATTTTAGGTAGTATTCCTTCTTGTGCAATAGTTACTCTTATAACTTATTTTACTGGTGTTACTGCTGACCCTGCGCCTATATATATATATACATATATATATATATAAGTATATACATATATATGTATACGTACACATACATATATATGCGCACTTGTGAATGTTTAATAGATAAAAAACAGGGATGTTACGTAACCACGGAGCGTAAACACAATGTTGTGAACAACCAGCTTCTCAGAAAATTTCTTTCGTCCATTTACGCGCGCACATAACTGATTCATCCTCTAATAACCTGGTCCAGATTGCTGAGATATAGCGTAATATGAAATGCTGAGCAATATAAGGTCTTAGAATAAACCGCATCAGCGCTACCAGGTGAAACAATGAGAAATGTTAGGAAGCGTCTTAACAATTGCTGTGAATCTTTGAAGCTGACCAATGCGGCACTTGACTTTGAACTCTACATTGTATTTCTTCTAAGTCCGCACCCAAAGAAGGATAAAGTAGCCAGCTGTAGCTCACGAAACACGCCGTTTCACTAACACATGCAATGAAGCGACAACTGAGCAAGTAAAACCAGTGATCACTTCCGAAGTCATACATGCGACCTTCATTTACACTAATTCTGTGCAACCAACAGATATCATTATATATATATATATATATATAATATTGGCTTCAAAACAGGTATGGTGCCAAAGCTAAAACAAACAAATGGAATTTCACAGGTGGAGAAATAAGGGGAAGGGAATAATAAACCACAGAAAACAAGTGTTTTGTTCAGTGTATTAACCGTACACACTCAGTAAAATTTTAGGTTGCTATTGGATTAGGATGGGTTCTGCACACAAGCCAACAACATTGGCCTGACCGACGCCCGTTATGAGCCATATCTGTCAGCGTCTCCAAACAACAACAATCTTCATTTCTTGGGCCCCAACCGCGAAGGTGGGAAACATCAGCCGAGGCCGATGCCGAAACGAACTTCTTCATCTCTCTACCCCATTTCATTGTCTGACCGCCACGTAGCTTCTTCCAACATAGGCAAAGAAGCACGAAAAGATAATCGATGGACAGGCATACGCAGTACGTTTCCAAACCACCGAAGACGACGTAGGTCGATTACCTCAGTGAGAAGACTAATCTCTGCGCCCAACACACGACGACACACCTCGGCATTGCTCATCCGATGATCCCACCAAAAACGAGCAATGGTTCCGAGACATCGATGGTAGATAACAGAAATTCGCCGGGCATCCCCAATGCGAATGGGCCAAGTCCCGCAACTGTAAAGAACACTACGAACTGTGGCACTACACACCCTTCCCTTGAGAAAACTCCGGATGTCATGGCAGCACCACAAGTGTCGCAGGTTCGCAAAAGCTGATCTGACTTTCGCAATTCGTGATGTGACCACCTCCCCAACACCTCCGTTACGTGTAATTAGGTTGCCGAGGTATTTGAGGCCAGTGACTACTTCTAAGCGGTCACCATAGAGTGTGAATGCAGGCACAGGCTCCTAGCAGTCCGGATGAAATGTATTATATTTTGAAGGTGCAAAGCACATACCCTACATAGATACCCCTATCGCCAAGCAGTCTAACGCGTGTTGAATTTTCTGTGCATTGTCACCCAGCAAGAGGCATACTGAGTCGAAACCGCTGTCTCCTTGGAGGAATTCAACTTCATTATCTGAAAGATCAGATAAAGCGTCCTATAGAACATCGTCCATGACATGGAAAGAAACGAGGATATAGGACAGCCTAGCCTTACTCCACTGGAGACGACGAAAGTGGCGAAAGCTGACCATAGGCCCTAACCCGACCTGAGGCATGACGGCACAATTCTTTGAGGACCAACACATACTTCGCATGTACTCCATTCCTCAACAAATAGTGCCATAGTGCAGACCTGTCAGCAGAGTCAAAAGCTGAGGGAATGTTCAAGAACACGATGCTCGCTCGACGGTTCTCTAACATCTGCCGGAAGGTGAAGATTCGATCGACACATCAGCGACCGGCGCCAAAACCAACCTGTTCCTTACGAGTTTGCTATTCACGCGTGTTGTACAACCTGAAAAGAATAACGGACGAAAGCAGCTTTGACGTTACTGAGATCAGGCTAATACCCCAATGGTTAGCGAAATCATTGCGCAAGCTCTTTTTGAAGGTGGGAACAACGATCGCTTCCCCCCAGGAGGAGAAAAATTTACCGGAATAGTAGATGTTCGAGGACAAAACCTGAAGTTCTACCAGTTCCACCCCCCATTTTAAATAGAATTGGGAAAAGCCCATCGGAGCCCGGCGACTTACGACGTCCTAATGCTCGGATTTCCTTGAGGATTTCCACCTCAGTTGGTATATCTGTTGTAACAGGCTACTGGACGCTTGCCGAAACAGCTGCAAAAGGCATAGGGCAAACCATCAGCATCACAAATTACACCCAATACTTTGCTATTGGCAGTTCGGATTAGGTGGAATAGTTTGCGGAAATTTACCATAGCGGCGGCACGTTTCATCTCCAAAGCTGGCTGAGATCACCACATCTCGCAATTTCTAAGCAAGCTGGCATTGAGTTCACGTCTCGTTACGAGCCGTGCTTCATTATATTCGCTACCAGTCGGGATACACTGGAGTGAGTTAGAAAGATGTAACGACTCAGCAGAAATCCACGGTATCAGAATGCGATTGTTCAGACCACAACTAACTAAACCTATAGAATGAAAAGCATCCTTGATAAGCGACCAGTACCCATAACTTTTTGAGGTCATCATCACCATCATCATCATCATCATCGTCATCATCGTTCAGCATTAAACAGCAAGGCAAGCCTCACTGACCGATGCCTTTTCCCCAGAGTTACATGTTTCCATAAAAACTGAATATCCAAGGGGAACAGCTAACACACGGAACACAGTCTAACTTTACAAACGCACACTTTCAATCATTCTGATGCAACAGAAAATGATAACACAATCGCCACTGTTCACAGTACACTGCCATATCCTTCAGTGTCTCCAGCCAGCTAGTTAACGGGTCTTTTGGACCCCAACCAACAAGACGTGAGACACTTACTCTACCTTAGTTAGCTGTACATTTTCTCATCCCACCTTGCCACGTCATCTGCTGACCTCCGCATGCCTTCCTCCACTCCGTCGGAGGAACGCCAAACAGGGCACGATATGGTAGACGACTGTTCGCCACACGCAACACATGACCCAACCGACGCAGTCTACTAAGTATCATACGATGAAACAAAGTAATCTCAGAACTGGTACCTAGTATTAGATTCCTCACCTCCACGTTGCTCACTCGGTCACTCCATCCAATTCTAGCCATACTACGTAGACGTCGGTGGTCGAAAACCTCTAACCGATGAACATCTCCCGCAAGCATACTCCTTGTCTCGCAACCGTACAACAGAACAGTACACTCGGGCACAGTACATAAGGCCTTCCATCTTCAGAGAAATACCAGGCCGATGCGAAAAGTGTTTCATTCAAGCGTAAGCTGCTCGAGCCTTGGATATAAGCGTGTTTACCTCTCTGCAGAGCTAATACTCTTCGACAGACAGCTACCAAGGTAAGTGGAACGGTCTACAATCGTTAGTTCCTTTCCATCCAATATCAATTTCGGCACTCCCGTCGTCCAATGCTGTAAAAGCACTTTAAACGTTCAAGGTGCAAAGCACATGTCAAACCGAGCTACAAACCTCGAGAGTCTATCTAGTGCACGTTGTGCATGGTCCGCGGATCCGAATAGGCACAGAACATCATCCGCGCAGCTTAGTTCACCTAGCTTCCCTCCATTTCCCAGTTGGAAGCCTACATATCAGAAACCTCCTAAACCATCTTCCATCACCTCGTCCATGACGAAATTGAACTGGAATGGAGAGGTGGGACACCCTTGTCGAACGCCGCTAGTCGTTTCGAATGAACTTGTTAGTTCACCGCAAACCCCCACGCGACCACAGTCATGCAAGTGCAATGCTCGCACTAGGTTCATGAACTTCGCTGACATACCACTCCGGTGGACAGCACTGAATAGCGCTGTCCGATTCACTGAGTTGAACGCGCATTTCAAGTCCAGAGAGACTACTACCGTAGGGCTAAGGTGTGTGTGTGTGGCGCCGAACACTGAATATCTGATCGATGCAATCCGGCCTGTTGTTCGCCAATGTTACACTCGTAAATCGGTGTAAAACGATGCAGCACTACGTAAGTTAAGACCTTAGTGGCTATCGGAATTAAACTAACCCACGATGATTACCACACTCACTCCATGTGCCCCTCTTCAACATGGGTACAACCAGTGACACACACCACGAAAATGGAATACGTTCCTCGCTCCAAATATTACGAATCAATGAGGTAAATGATTTCATCGAGGCTTCACCTGATTGGAAAAGAACTAGGGGAAGTTCGTCGGGACCGGCTGCTTTCCTTCTCTTCAGAAGTTGAATATTCGACTCTACTTCCACTTCCGTCGCGCGTTCAAGGGACACCTCTCAAAGATTCGCAATTGCAGACGTCGACCTAAATGCTTTTGCGTGTGGACAGCTAAATTGATCTATGAAGTGCTCAGCCCAATGGTCTAGCCTTTGTTGTCTACCATGAATGAGCTCTCCATTCCTATCGCCAACGACTTCGCCAACTGAAGTTCGTCGCTCGCCAGTGTCACGTATAAGCTTAAACGGTCCTTGACTGTTACCAGAAGCGGCCGCTTCTTTTATCTCTTCGGCCACCTTAACCCACCAGTTTTTCGAGACGGAAGCGATCCTAGGGTTTCAGCCAGTGCTCTTCAAAAGATTGATAGGCGAGCAGGATAAGAAAGCTTGTCACAATCTAACCGACGCTGTGGCGTGCGTTTTGCATGCCCACCAAAGCACATGGAAAACTTAGTGCGTGCAAACGCATCGTGGTGGTCTAGGGGAGTGCTCTAATATGACCGACAGCCTTGTAGACAGCCCCGCTATTTGCAGCTAATGGTGATGTGGTCGATTTGGGTTCACGGCTCATTTGAAGGACGCTGACGCCAGACGGCACGTAGGCCACTGGGACGTCTGAAGCTCGTACTATCAGGGAGCCATTGACGTACTGGGCACAAAGGCAACAACCGTTCCCCGTTTTCAGAACGACAGTAACCGAGACCAAAGGAACCTTCTGGATGCAGCCCATTCGAGGACAGCCGACATTCATGTTCTCTACCAAAATCGAAATGTCACCCCACCTTGCTGTGCGCAAGAGGTTGTGCAGCTTTTGATGGAAAGTATCCTTGATTGCATCCGGGCTGCAATCTACTGACGCATACACTGAGACAACAAATAAGTTGCTTCTATCAGAGCGACAATTGTTTACTTTGCAAGAACCTTTAAGTTTCACTGCACACACCGAGCTGTCGACTGGGATTCTATCAAATAATGCAGCCTCAACCCTGAGAGCCACATCAACGTCAGCAACATCAGAAGCCGCAGTCTCTGGGTCTCCAGAGAGACGCAGATGAAAATTCACAGAAGGACCAGGTGAAGATGTCAGAGCTGGATTCTTCAATGCGAGTGTCTTGGATACAACACACGTCGATGGCTAGGGTCGCCATCGCCCGTGTTTAACAACTCTGTTGACCTACACGCATCAGTATTCGCACAGTGAAGGTGGCTGGCTTAAAAAGCATCAAGAACGTAGAAGTGCATCAGCTGGCGGAAGCTGATTCGGTGAGATTTAGATACATTCTGAAGGAGAAAGCGAGAGAACAGCTACAGGGCCTATCCCGGTGAAACTACCACTATCATGGCCGACTGCGGTAACTGAAAGGCATAAGGAAATGGAACGGGAAGAGGAAGAATAACAGAAATTAGATGGGCAAACAATTGTGTATGGCAGAAGGTCGCCTTCGCAATTGAGAGAAGTGCCAGAAACCTTCGCGCTAAGATCACTCATATTCCTGGTCTAATTCGAACTTCGGGCCGATTCTACAGATGCTTCAAATTGATGAATGTCGATCGACCTTTGTATGAGCGAATAAATTCCAGCCGATATGCAACTACCGCGTGAGATGCAACTCTACCGGTTTATCGCATTCAATTATAGGTCTACACTTTTGCGCTTATCTCCTGTTCAGAATTACAAACACAAAACTTGCTTTCAAACTCGTAAACTTCTGGTGATTTGTAACTTCAGAAAAAAATATACCTCGTGTTTATATATAGATATGTACGTATTCAGCAATGACAAAGATATCAAAAGTGGCTAGTTTATGATCTTGCGCAATCCGCCCAGTACTCATACAGAAATTCGTTTTGTGGTCACTGTTGCATAACCAATGAAAGATAGCCTAAGTGTTACTAATCTAAGACCATACTGCTACCACGATTCAACTTTATTGAAATTTGATTTCAAACACTGCATCATGCCTTCAGTATCAACAACTGATTGTACAAAATATTTTCAGGACAGAATGCATTTAGTACTTTCTAAATAGGTTACATTATTTTCAGAAGAGCATTTCGAGAAACAACATCACAATCAACCGTCCAGAGAATGATAATGCCCGACTATTTGAAAACGTAATTTTATAAGAGTAGATAAATACTCACGCGGCTTCAACATCCTCGGGATTTGCTTGAAGGTTATTTCTATCTGTCGAAAAAGAAATGAATTTTGGTTAAACGCTGGAAATAGGAATAGATGAAATCTGATAGATGGTTTACAGCTGCAACCAGCCGTAGTATGAAACAATGACAGGTATAACCCTGAAGATCAGTGACTCAGGAATTGTTATCATCAACTTTTTGATGACTTTTAGCCGTCAAAAAGATGTGTATCGGCTAGCATTTTACAATGGAACTTGAAAAAATTATGAAGAAGAAAAAGCGGAGAGGATAGATAACACATCTAGTACCATACAAAAAGTAAGGATTGTTTCGCCAGTGTGAATGAAAGCCCGGTGCATTTCATCTTGTTCCCATCATCAGACTTAGAGTGGTCGTCTACGGTGACAAAACTAATTGTACGTGTTCAAAATCTGTTCTGAGTTCGTTGAGAGACTGCGGAAATATTGCGAGAATCCAGTAACCAGTCGTAGCTTCATCCGGTATCCTTTACAATCTTATACCGGAAAATGTACAGTATTAGCAAATACATATATGCAAATACATACATGCAGGCATTCCCTGTGGAGACTCAACAGAAACAAACAAAACCGGAGCACATGTGTGCAAGGTTCGTGGCCGAATAAGCGGAAAGTAAGACAGTTGCAAACTTTGCTGTCCAAAAACAATTTGGTATGTGAAAGATTTTTAAATAGTGCGCTATCCAACATTAAGCACTTCCTCCACAATGCAGTTCCCAGCACTTATCATTCATTAACACATTCCACAATGAGGCCCCTCTTGAGCGACATCTGCACGTGCAAAAGCAGTCATATTTTCTATCATGACTGTTCTCGCACAATTTGCAAACTAATAACGGGCGGTCTCGAAGTTTATGCACACTGATATAACCCATCTGAGTAACGCTCATGCGCTGTTACTCCCTGCTACTGCTTTTTTTAGGAGGCCGCTCACGTCACTTGTAAGCGTGTTAGTAAACGCTCACTTTTCTCTTTATTTTCCACGGTTCCTGTGTTTGGCCTAATTATTCGTCCTCTACTGGATGTACCAAAGCGTCCTTTGATTTCTCTAGATTTGATCATCGCCCTTGTGATTCAGCATCTTAAGTAAACACAAAACTAACCAGGCTCTCAAGGAGAATCAGAAGGCCAACTGAGAGGTCGTTGACCACAGTCCAACGTACAAGACAGTAGGACGATGGAATGATTCCTCAGACCACCAAAAACTAGCATACGTAGTGTAGCTCAGGTAACTCATATGCCTCACACCCACGTGGTTAGTGTCCATAACATCCCGAACAGTCGAATGGAGACATTGGGGGATGTAGCAGCAACAGATATTTTGCGGCTCATTATTATCGATACAATGTGGTTAAAAAATGTGCGTTTGTATGGTAAACCTGTATTTCATGTGGCGGCTATCATGAAAGTTTTTTCCACCACCACCAACATGGTGATAAAGGCGGCGGTCAATATGGCTCGCCCCGCTGCTTACCTCTGTGCGATGGAGATGAGCAGCGAGCCACAGGCTTGCCTATGCATCCGTTGGTTATGTTGAGTTATGGTTTAACCATTTCCCGTACAGTGACTGTTAAGGACCACAACCGTCATCAAAAATGTTTCGAGGCTTTTTAAGACTCATAAAGATACTCACGATGAGTAGTCATAACGGCGTCTGGGACGACCGCCCGAACATACTGAGATATTTGAGCGAAGTATTCTACAAACATTTCTGAGCTTAAAGTAAAAAAACCTTACGTGTGCCAGGCTCCACACTAAGAATCTTGTGGAACTGACAGAAACGCAAGAGGCTTCCCACCTCGTCGGGAATCAAATTCCCATATGGATGATAGCCCCCCAGCTGAGCTACAAGGTCACACCGGATAATAATTTTCTTAAGGCCTATCGGTCATCCGCCAAAACTGCATATGCGCACGGCATCCGTCACGGCGATGTTTTCATTATTGGAATATTTGGGTAGGATTTCCTTATTAATTAGTCATCATAGTAAGTTTAAATTTATAAGCACGATTGTCCCAGAAAAATGAATCGACCAATTCGATGCATGAAAACGTAGCTGGCGTCTGTGCCCTAGTGAGAAACCCGCCAACATGGAGATCTTGGCATTCGAGTTAATGCCACACTTGTAATATCCGTCAACCCAAATTTCACTACTCAGAATGGTTTTATTGTCACTGGTTGCATTTTTGCATAGTGCAGAATAACAACTAAATTAAGCAGGCAGCTACTTAAGTCCACAGTATCACCGTGACAAGTGGACATCTTTTGTTCATTGCATATTACGTTGTTTACCCTACTTAATATTATCAAGTCTAGTCTAGACAGTCTCGTATACCTAGGTGTTTTCCATCGTGCAAGTAAAATTCTCTGGATATTGGTCAGTGACCTAATTTAGATGATAACCCAGAACTATTTAAACACGACAGTAGGTAGGTAGTAGGTAACCTCTGCTGCACAACCGCTGTTATGGATACCACAGAAAACGATGCAGAAACATTGTAATGAACTCTGGTAACTGTGGTTCCTTATTATATCCATAGTTTGAATGCTGACATCAACATTAATTTATAACCCTTTGCTGACGGAACTCAGAAATCATAACAACTAAAATTGGAGCGCCCAGAATCACTCAAAGTTCTAACAAGATAGATATGATCCATTTTATAGGGCTCGATCAAAGTACAATGGCAAAGAACTTTACATCTATTTGCATTATAGTTTTGAACTGTCCTGCTATCTTGGACTCGGGGAGGTTCTGAAGAATCTTAGGTTTTTCATGCTCATTCCCTTTAACGATAAAAAATCTCCCTACTCTCAAATTTACCTCCGATCCCAGCTCAGTGCAAGAATTACATTTTGTCCGACTATCCCCACTATTTTTACTTGTCGGAATTCTAATTCACGACAAGCAAGCTAAAAGACCAACACATCTAAGAACATAAATATTTTATTCAAGCCGGAGGTGGTCAAGTGGATTAAAAATCCGTCGAATCCCGGATTCGCCGACTGCTGTGTTGACAGACGGCAACTCGCCGTCGCCCCGTTTGTTACGAAGCCTAACCTGATAAGATCTTAAGCAGTTTTGTGTCACTCCAGGTTAAAGGGCACAGTTGTCAGCCCCTTCGATTCACCGTCGTGTAAGGATTCTTTCATTGCACTTATGCTTCAAACATACCTAAAAAGTCATATCCCAAGTTGCGAACATCCGTATAAAATAAAAGTGGCATCACACCAAATTGACGCTGTTTGATGGATGTTGTTCAGCATATATATATATATATCATAATCCAAGGTAAAATTTTACCTGACTACTTAAATGATTAGATGAACGGTCACAGCGTACAGAGGACTAGTTCATGCTTTACTCGTTGAGCCATTCGTGACGGCATTATATTGACTGGTTCGTAGTAGTTAGGTCAGCATTTCTGTGACTAAAAAGCTGTTGTTTATGAATAAAAAGCAAAAAATGATTGATATTTCACCAGCAAGTTCCTTAAACCACCATAAAAAAATGCTTTTTCAGTAAAAAGTGTGGGATGGCTGATTTGTTTTTATCCTGAAACAAGTCTTTTAAGTAAGATATTAGAAAAATTGATTAGGTTTGGTAGCTTGTTTCCTCCGGAGCTATGGATCTAAAACACTTAAATAAACAAGTGAGTATGGATTTCCAGTTGAATAAACCAGAAAAAAGTTCAGCGTAATGGCCTCAGTTTCTTGAGGTGGAGCCACCGAATCCGCATGCAAAAACTTTTTATGTCGAAGTAACCTGTTGGGTTGTATATCTGCATCATGAACCCCACCTATGTCATATAACTTGGTTATCGGCTTTTTGCCTATGTACTTTCATTTTTATTTTTAATGGTATGCTTGAATCATGATTTTATTGTAAGAGACATACTAGGACCTACTAGATGGTAAAGGGAAGATCAGTAGCCATGAATTTGAACCTTCCAGTGTCACATAACCACATGAGATCTCATCAGGTTAGGTACGGTAATGAACGGGGCGACGAGAGTTATCGTCTACTACCAAAATTTGGAATTCAAACCATAGATCTTTCTGGTGATGGACAATTCATTTCACTACCTTGATTTATTTCACACTTAGATGACTGCATGAAAATTCACCAAAACTGTGACACAGTCCTGCAAAAGCATAAGTTCAATAAAATCTCTGATAAAATAGAAGTGGAACATTATTCAGGATTACTGGGTATCTATTCACCTAATACATATAAACATATATATATTGCTGGTAATGAGCACATTGAAATGTGGTGCTTTCCTCTGCAGCCCAATTTTAGGAGCGGTTAGTCACTTTGAAAGAGTACACCTGCTCAGCCCTAAGCAACACCTTTACGTCAAGACCTTCTTCCAAGTGAAAATGACCCCGAAGCTCACGACGTCGGGATAGGTAATGCAAAAGCAAATAAAAATCCTGTTGACCAAATCATAATTTTATACCTAGCTTCTGTATGAAGTATGGTTGCTGGGAGCACTAAAAGAGCACTGAACATCAGCAAAAGACGAATACTAGAGGATTTATCAGCATTTCAAATTGGTTTGTTTCTGGTGAGTAGGCGTTATCAATCCAGAATACCCGAGTTTTTGAATGTGCTCCCTCGTGTATATTAGTAGAGGTGCTGTAAAATCTCCACCAGAATAAGACTGAGCGTTACAAGCGTTATTTAGATCTACTCCGTTTCGCATAGTTCCCTCGACCAAGGAGGGTAAGAACATGGTGGTAGACTTTTGGCAGTGCCTCAGAGATTAGGCATGGGGTAATGGTCCCTAAAGTTCAAATTTGAAGCAATGAATCTGGCTGATTTGAGAAAGTTGCAACACGTTTTGCGCCCACAGAATGCCTGGCTTCATTCACCCTGTTATCCGAGGCAGGTAGTGGTTAGCAGATGAACTGAGATGGTCAGTTGACCACATTGGCGAAAAGCGTAAAATCCCTAAGGGGTGAATTGGATTGTTCTGATACCTGTGGCGTTAAAATGCTTTCGATGCTCGACCACATGGTTTCGTACTCAATAATACGTTCATTACTTCATTCTTCAGAAGTTTTCATTCCCATATTATGTCATGCACGGAAGCTTCATGATACACGGGATCGAATTAACAAAATTTGGCATTGATTGCTCTTTCACAGGGTAAGAAGATTGCTTTAAACGCTTTGAAGTGTGGTGTTTCATCAAAAACAACCTGATTAGTGAAAAAATGACAAACATCTTCGTGCATTCCTTTGGGAGAGGAGCTTATGACCCAGAAAAATCGATTTTCCAGTCCAATCCGAGAGACTCGTCCTAATGAAAGCTGTCTCTAGTTTAGCAATAGTTCAAAGCCGTAAATTTTTTTGCTGTGGAACGGGTTAAGTTCAATTCTCTAGTTCGTTATGAAGGTCAGACTGTGCGGGATTACATACTCCAATTGCAGATAGGCTCTAAAGTGTGATTATGGCTCCCATTTGGAGGAGCAGAAACAGGACTGCCTAATTACAATCCAGTTGCCAATTACAAATTCAAACGGACCAAAATCTTCGACACGCCCGTAATACTTATGAGGACTGTCCAGGTGTAAAGTCCCCCACGTCTATCAGCGAGCCAATCATTTACCAGAGACATATAATGTCAGTCATACTGCCTAATCATTATTCAAACAAATTAAGAAAACTATAAGATCGATCCTTCCGCTTTTCAACCTCGGAAAGTGCAGCTCAGGCGATCGGTTACATGCACGTCATTTATTCTCACATAGATGACCAGCATGGTAAAGTCCCCCAAAAAAGTGCTTCCAAAAGTAATCCAGCTTGCAGAATGATATTCATTGCCAGCGGATGCAGAGGTTCACTGTCCCTATCTGTTTTATCACATATGACCTCGCACGTGACACATACACCATTAATCCTCAAGGGTTATAAAGGCGGACAGTGTAGAATCTATCACTCCGCAAACGGACTTCGTTGGAATTTCCAGTGACGAAACCCCTTCCTACCAGCATTAACCCTGCAGTATTATGTGGCATACAATTCCAATTCTTGTCCCCTGAGTTGTTTCTATTCAGTCTAACGATTCTAAAGCAATAAACCGGGTTTTGGTTTCGATTCTGGAACTCCAGTTTTGGCTTTAAACATTCCTCGTCAGCAACAGGCTGGTGCCACATATCTGATTTCCTTATTTAATTGCGCAAAGGTGCAACAAGTTGTTCTAAAATTATCAAAAGTGTTAGGTGGTATGAAACTTCCTGAAGCCAAAACTGGAAAAATCGGGTGATCCGATATTCTTGAAGTGCAGTGGTTTACGGGAACCAAAGCGCCAAGCGCATCAATCATCAAATGATCACAGCGCTAAATTCGCTGAATTGGGTGACACCAAATGTAATCTCACTGAAAAGTGATGGAGAAACATCAGAAATCTGCACAGATTATCGTTTAACTTTGAACAACGGCTTCCTTTAGCGCATGTGTACGATGAAGGAAAATGAAGATACCCTGTCGTCCAACAGCTTCCAATGTTGTTGTAACAGGTATTACGATTCACATGCACGCAAATCAGGGAATACACCGGAAAATGCAACGATACGAAGATTTAGGGTGATTTCTGTGATACAACCAACGGATTACAAACATCCTTATTTCAATTCAACGAGTGGCGGATGTGATACATGCAACTGACCAGTAAACAGGTGCGTCGATGCGCTTTTGTTTAATTACGATTTTGTAAATTCACTTGATAAATAATGTTCATTTGCTCATTTATTACAAATTTTAATTCCTTGGTTGTTCTTCGCGGGTATTTATCCATTCATGGAGTTCACGAGATCCCCAGAGATGTGAAAAACGTTGATATGGTTCACGAAGCAATCGGCTGTATTATTGCATCCAAAATCTGTTCCTGTAGTTCTTGTAGTTGACTTTCATTACTTATTTTTCCTTATCTCGAGAAAACCATAAGTTATGGTATCGGCTGAAACCAGAGCACGCTGTAAAAACTGCAAATAAACTAAACCCAAAACTATTCACGACTAACAGCAGTTGCGGTCATTTCAATCCGTAAATGGGGAGTGCCCCAATTAATATACAGCTGTGCTCTATGCAAACACCAAAGGTCTATCAGTCACAAAATTAAAATACTACGTCAAGTTTTTGCGTACAGACGGATTGTCACGTCCTGGAAACTCATTCCATTGGACCCGTTTTTGTATAAGGAACCAGTGAATAGTGAAGTCTACGCTAGAAACTAATGACTTCTTGCCACCCCGGTTCTTCAATAACGTTGCATTATCGTCCTTTAAGTTATTTATTTCCATTTAACCTCCTTCAGATAGACAATGCATTAAGGTAGCAACCAAAATTACAAAACGTTAGTGCACGGTTCCCAGTTGTAGACAATGGAACTGAAGTGAAACTGTTATTAGGGCAATACCTACAAACATCTGTTTGGAATTGCTCGTAGGATAAATAAGTAAATACGTGCAATGAAAGGCTTAAAGAATCCACCTAAGCATCAACTTCTGGCTTACTGAACGTCACCATATCGCTTTCACATGCTGATGTGCGTAAGCACAACCGAATAGCGTGGAACAATATGCTAACCCAATCAATACAACGTCTAAATCTAAGCAACTATCAGAGTACCTTAGGCAGCAAACCCATGAGTTGCAAAAACCCTAAGTCAATGAGCTAGTTCGTGAAATAAATATCCAATAACACTGACAAACTGTCTGAAGATTCGCTGATGATTTACTTACTCATTAAAACGACGTCATTTAACAAGTGTGTGTCCGTCAAGTCCTTTGGGTTCTCCATTGAGAGACACTTTGATACACTGCTCTCAGATAGATGGTACAAAAAGTAAATTCTGAAGCGCTGGATTTTCGGAAGAGGGTTACCTTGAAATGTGGTCTAGCAGAACGGATGGGTTCTTTGGGAAACACGATGGAAGCAAATTCAACCCATCGTCATTCTTTAAATCATAAGTCATAAGCACTCGCACAACATCTGCCTACTTTCGTGACAAAGAAGAAGTGTGTATCTCTCTCGAATCCAATTTTCGCAGCAACAACGCGTAAATCACTAACATTGTGCTCTCGGACCTAAATTAAAATAACAAAAATTATTTTCCAGTAACGCCACACCTTTTTGTCACATTTGTAAATAGTTCCATCCGGAAGTCTGACCAATCTCCTTGAGGGTGCAGATGCCCTCTTTGGCTTTAATTTGCGTGCGAACGCAGACATCGCGTGAACTTGCGCACCGCGCGATGCTTTCGAGCTAGGACACACAATGCAACTGACCTAGACAAACCTGCTTCAGCTGTTTAGCACGTAACGTAGTAGGTTTCTGAAAGACAGAAGGCCCGGGGATTTGAACTGAATTTGTACTCTGGTTCGATGTTACAACGCCGCCTGTTCTTTGAACTTACCCGACTCCTTACAGGTCACACTTCTGCCAGCGATGAGAGCAATACAGATTCCTGGGACAACGGTGCCCGACCGGAAAGTAGTTTAATGAAAGCTGGAGTGCCCTACGTATGGCCTTGCTGTGGTCGCAAACTTTCCCCCAAGTTAGTGTAGGTTAAATGGTGGAGGCTTTGCCCTCAGTCAGGAGGTAGCGCAACATCACGGGGCACTACTCTCGCCCATAGTTGAATATTGAGTATTGTTTCCTTTTTGTCGTCTTTTAAGTATTATCACACTTATAGGAGTAGTTAACTTCCTCCTTGTATCCGCCGCTTGTCTTCTTCCCCGTCACCATTTCCTTATTATCTCCGATGGCTCACTTTTTCTTTTTACTTTTCCCCCTTTTGTTTCATTTTCCGGCTATTCTGCTTTACACTGATGCTACCTCGTTCTGCCATCTTCTCACGCTATGCCTCCTCTTCTTGCCGCTAGCTTTTCTGAATCTTGTAGCTGTATTCTAGAACATCGGATTAGCCGTGAGACAGGACAGGAAGAATATGACCGACATTTCTTAGGTTAACTCTGGTCCACCGCGTACATTGTTCCTCGATTAGATGATCCGCCGTCTGTCATCGATGCCACCGAAGGACAATGAACCAGTTAATTTCAACCTTGGATTTAGTTGTGGGTGTTGACTGTCGTTTCTCCCTTTCCCTCAATTGCTTTTTGGGCGGGGAAACATTTCTCTTCCCCCTTCATTATTTCTGGTCGGCAGCACCCTGTCAGCACACCACCTGGGACCCATTATTTTGAGGAAACGAGCTCACAGAATATAACACCAACCCAAGAATAATCCCGCCTTCCAACGGTCTGACGTGAGCTTAGGTTCTCCTGAGGTCTATTGGCATTTGGCTGTAGAGCCTTCGGGTACGCTCATTATTACCTAATATTCCGCCGGCATTTCTTTACTTTCTGAGCCCTTCTGGGGTAAGGGATTAGCAGTTGCTGTGTCACGTACTGCATGACCAGCCTCATGGCCCTGCTTTGGTTCTCCATCCAGCCCCTCAATCCACCAACCCGTCGGCAAGGTTGGAGCTCAGTTGTCATGAGTCTCACTGAGTCTCCATCCTGCCACCCGAATTTTCCTCCTGCTGCTGGGATATCTGACGTCTCATTGGATCCGCTAGTGAATTCGGTTATCAAGCAAACCTATGGGCATGCTTGCGATCTAATGGCACCCACCAATGGATAGATGTTGGTTTGAACTCCGTGGTAATTTAGCTTATAAAGAATCTATTTGCCCCTGGAAACCCTTCACTTTTCCAGCTTCCGCTAAAGATACCGGAGAGCTATTCCATTGATTGACCATCCTCAGCGAAAGAAACTGGTCCTCACTGCTATATTACACATTTACTGTCTGGGTTATACTTTCAGCCCCGGGGTCCTTCGTCAGTGTATGTTTAAGACACCTCAACTCTACTCTGACAGAAGGGTCGTTCCGTGATTCGAAGATTTCAATCGACATATTTTACCGTTTTTTTACTCCAAGGGAGTTGCCCTTGGGGCTTTCCTTCGCTCCTCCCAGGTTTGACCTGTAAGCTAAGGGAACATCCTCGTGAATTGCCTCTATGTTTTCTCTTCCTCGACGTTGTTTCTCATTATGGGGAATATTACACCGGGACCGCAAATTCTAGATGTGGCCTTGCATGATTCCCACGAAGGAGGAGCGATACATTTGTCATCTTCGATGGTAGAGTTCACTGGAGCCGCAACAGGTCCCTGTTGGCTATTTTGGCCCCGTTCAGGCCCTGCCTCTTGGGATTGCATTCTTCCGTCTTGAAAACGGTTGGGTTTTGACAATGGCAACTCCCTTTATGGCCACTGGATTATCATTGCCTCCCCGTTTTTACGCTAACGAACCCAAAGTGGTTGGGTCCTGCAGAATACGCACTTAAGGTCTATTTGCCCACGCGCCCATTTACGAAATCCATTCGCACTCCACCCCTATCATACGGAAACTCTAATGCAAGGCAACTTTGCTAATAGGCAGTAAGCTTCACTTTCGTAGCAGTGACATTCAGTGACATCTGTTCCATGCAGAAAGGACAAGCATCCTTCTTTTTAAACGCCCCCTTCCAAGCTTTGGTGATACTACCAAAAAGCCGAATGAAGGCTAAAAACATCAGACAAAGGGCAGCAGCAATAGCTGAGCTGCAAAGGACAAAACAACAACTTAAAGATGAGGGTTACAACTTGGAAATCGTGGTCATGGAGTTCTCATCAAACTAAAGGCAGCCAAACAGGCTCGCAAAACGTCGAAGCAGGAGGCGCTCGATGATGCTAATATCTCCCAAGGCGGCGGGATATGAAAAACGCGTAATCCTCTGGGATATGTGTCCCGTTCGGTACAGTCCCAGGACTCTTACACACAAGCTTTCAATCGTCTCATTCTCTCGTTTATTATCAAATAGGCAAATATACAAAACCTCAAAAGTTATTAAACGGATTTCATTGTAAACTAATACCTCAGCATATGTGAGCGAATTGCCTCCTTCGACAAGACGCTAATGAGAGATATAAAAAGTACTAAACTAATTGGCGGTGGATAAAGCGCTTTGCATCCGTTTGCCCAAGGCGAAGCCTGAGCGGGTGTCGTCCCCGACGAAAATTTTAAACTAAACTCTTCACTGCACGGTAATCCGCCATAAAATATAAGGTCTGGCCCTACTGCTGCAGAAGATCTGCCTACTGCCCATCCAGCTGCGGTCAGCACATATAGTATTACGCCCACTAAGGAAACAACAAAAGAGAAGGCAAATATTTCTAACGGTCGGCAGCGCATTATGAACAAAATTCTTTAAAAAGGGGCAGTAGCGATTTGCCCCCAAAATCCCTGTGGAAGATAGGGCCAAAGAGGATGGGCCAATAAGTACCAACGTTACCTTGGTGAAAAGATCTCGTTCTACGAAATCCCAACGTGGTTGACAACCGAAGCCAGAAGCATCAGCAGAAAGTTTTATCGTCCTTTACGAAAGCCTTCGAGATCGTCCTTCTGGATGGCTCTCCAAGATTGGAAGATGTAGTCTCCTTTGACCCAATTCTCCCTCGTCTCAACCCGCCATGAGTCCTCTTCTTTAAACTCCCACATAATCCACTGCCACAAACACACACAAACGTTTTGCCCTCCCAGGTGCTGCTTACCAGAGAACCAACTTCTGAACATGCGCTCAAGTGCCAATCGTCTTCTAAGTAAAATCCATGAGATCCAGTAGGTAGTTTTTACACAAATTTCTTGCCTGCTTTGTCAGCTTGACATCCCCAGCCCAGTTACCCGGAGTGCTGATTCCCACCGATAGACGCCACAACAAACCGTTCAGCGCCTGCCCGGTAACATAATGGCTAAAGCGTTCGACTCAGCATCGTTCGCCCCGGGTTCGCGTTCCAGTTCGGAAGCGGTGGGTATGCACTGCCGATGAATCAAGGATGAAACAGTTGTGCACTGCTTCCGTGGTTTTTTTATCGTGATTTGAGCGATGATATCACATGGTGACTTATTTCATGAAAACACTCACTCTGCTATTGCTACTAGATACAAAGTAACTTATGTTGAACTGCGTACTGAAAGAACTCTCAAAGCAATAAAAGCTGAAAGTTTGAGGCGAATTTCGATGTGGGCGGTGGGGACGGCAGCATATAGCAGGAATTTTGTAACCGTATATGTTCACTAGCATCATGCGGTTTGTTTTAAGTGGCTTCATTTTCAGAATTCTCAGTTGGTTCTAACAGCAGAAGTAGAGTTTGAAAAAGAAGAGGAAACTGTTGACTAGCTGGTTTGGAACCGGACATGGCTCGGGCAGTTTCAAATTCACCCCCTTAAAATGGAGTTTCTAGGCGCGATAGTCTTCTGTTTAATCTTCATACCACAATAATAGTTTATGGGAGTCAATGGGTCTCAGCCTTGAGCAGAAGAATGGTGCGATATGTGCAGAACGTTGGTCCATGTCAGCTACCAACAAATATTTTCCACGTGAGTACGTCTTTAAAGTTTCCTTGAAGCAAGCGTTTTTAAATACGCCTGTCAAGGATATCGTCTAGGCTGTCATTTTTGTTGTCGCAGTTTTTCATTTTGGGTGTAGGGAATTTGAAAGGGCACACAAAACAATCCAGTGGCATT
>LUCM01000783.1:0-10417 GCA_008360955.1 Fasciolopsis buskii | reverse complement strand
TCTCATGTCCCATTTCTCCGGGAGGTTGGGTTGAAAACACCAGACAACACTGTGCACAAAAGCTTATGATTCATTGAGAAAAGCGATCCATATGCTGGTTCCGTTGCGTGAATTGTTGTGCACGAGACGAGGATTCTGAACCGGAAACATTGTGCTTCATTTGCTTTGGATGAAGTGTTTTTAAACTTCAGTATGGAAAATATTTTGCCAGTACCGCTTGGCAGTCTTCTCCGCTCAACGTATGCCTGCGTGGCGCTTTTACGTGGCAAGGGCGTATACATTGATTTCCTTCCTACAGTTACCTTTACATTGATTGCCTTCCTACAGTTACCTTTACATTGAGATTTCCCTTTCTGTTTGCATTAGGTTCCCTCCTCCCGCCCCAAAATGATCTGTTGAACAGCGAAAATCTCCCGCACGTTTTACAGTTCCATCCCAACTGTATCCACCCTGTGCATTCTTTCCGCTTTGGGCAATGTCTTCAATTAAATGCCTTTTCATTGTGATGAGTGCATAGGTGTGAAAGGAGATAGGTACCGACTGCCTACTTAGAACTTTTCCCATGTGCTTCAGTCGAATTTCCATTCAAATCTTTTTCTGCTGTGAATTTTGCATTTGTATCGACCATAGTGTTAAGAGTAATGGATGTTGACTCGGCTAATCTATTATCTTAAGCAATGCTCCACACTTCGGTTACGTCAAACGATAGCTTGATCTTAAACTTCGCATGTGAAAGTCGATGGACAGCGGTAGACCAATGCGGCCAGCAGAAAAGTCGATCACTGACGACCAATATAAGCAGCATAAGAAACCTTTTGGTTTTACTCGACTTGGTTTTTCTCATTAGCCTTTGTGGGAATTGGCGACCAAAGCCTCGAGAACCGAACCTTTACGACTGAACTAGAGCAGATTTGTTCTCCGTTATTTTCGTTTCAAAACAAAGTTGGACTTACCTTGCATGTGACTCTGTGATTTAACATTTATCGCATTATAACCTGATGTAAATTTATGATCAAGGATCATTGAAAACGTAAATCATTAACAAGTCATTCTTTTAGGCCGATTACAGTACATTGAACTCCAATTTGCCGGATGCGGTTCTCGCTTTGGCAACGGTCATAGAGAAGAGTAATAGCTGTGCAAAATTCAGCCTTAGTTTCGTTCTATCGAACTGATCAAGGCCCACTTTTGCAGATTGTCCCATGTTTCCGCTCTCGATTAGTCGGATATGAAGCTCCTAGCAAATTGCATGGGGTTGTACTGCACGGTATTGGGTTGCATTGTATGAAATGCGCTTGCAAATTAGGAAACTTACATTTTAGTCAAAAGAAAAAATGTGGAAAAATAAATTTATATGGACGATGAAAGTATTGACAATTTCAAGATGTAAGCGGGTAAACGTTAGATGTTATGCGAAATATTTCAGTCGTAAGAGCATGAGGTCGGCTCGCTTATAAATTCTTTATTCTTAACTAGAATGCGGGGTAAATATGGAACGGTGGAACTGCGATAAACATTTATACGAAAGTTCATAAGTTGAACAAGTGGACTTGCGTGAACCCCATAAGGACTGATCATCACGTGATATGAGCCAGAACGTTCATGGGAAACCTTTCACAAGCGTTGAAGTGCGTGAGTCAACAGGACTAGAAGAGACACTGTTAATCAGGGACAGACCTCCGTAAAATAGGTGAAAGTCTGCGTTGAGTTGGACCAGAATATAGATGAAGAGCAAACGATTAAGATAAAATATCACAACTGAAAGTTCCGATTGCGATATTAGAAAACACGGTAGCAAACAAGCTTGTTTTCGGTGCTTCACAACTGGCTAACTGAATTATGTTTTCAGGTATTGGGATAAAATGAACTGATGTTCGGAAGGAGGTGCCTAAATGATTACTGTGTAATCGGAGTCATGATGGGTAATGTGTGTTGATACTTGTCGTATCGGTTTCACTGATTCACTGGTTACGTCATCCTATCTTGTTGCACCGAGGACCGTGGTAGATTGAGAGATCTCATGGGCTGTGTCTGCGAGCACAGAAAGGGAAGTATTCAGGTGGATCGCGATCATTTCGACCGTGGACAGGATTTGACTTTTAAAATTCATCGGTAATCTTTCTCTGATGATGTAGTTGGGATAAAAAGCGTCACTGTTGTCTATTTGAGGATCCCATTTCATCAGGCGTACGGTGATCGCTGTTTGTTTATTCTTTGTCGTTCCTTTGTCCAGCCACCTCGGATGGTGTTCCTCAATGCATTCTGACAATATCCTTGTGATTCGACCTACATAACTTGTTCACGGATGCAAGTGAACTGGTACACACAGTAAGAGGTTGAACCCATCGACAGTTTGTCTTTTGTCTACGAAAGGAGAACCGGCCGAGATGTGAACAAAATGCGTAATTCAGCAACCCAGTATACATTCCTGATTGTCACTTGAAGCCGTCTATTTAACAAAGATACAGATACATATGCGACCTTCTTAAACGTCTGGGGACTGGGTTTGTTTCTGGTGATTTTCATACTTTTACAGATGAATCACTCAGGAGATCGTTCTGCAAAACACATCTGTTTGACTTTATCAATTCATTTTCGGTCGCGCCTGTAGTAAGTATCTTGTGATATCTGTGTGTTAAACACTACATAAGTTTTCTTTTCTGATATGTTGGGACAAAACTCTAGTCTTGTACGGTTTGTCCAGTCCATGTTTTCGTGTGATAGACTAATCGTTAAAGTGAGTAATCTTGACGACGTGATAATACCACGTCTAAGAATGGCAGACTGTCTAGGGATTCCAATTCCACGGTAAATTCTATCTTCGCGAGCTAGGTTGAAGTCCTGTAGAATGTCAGCGGGACCTATGGTGGGATCGAACATGCACATCTTCTGTGGAAAGCCATTTTATGGATTTATTCAGATAAGGAAGTGCTTTCCAGTTTTGCTGTGAACATACTGGCTAACACCGGATCTAAAAAGCGACCCGATTGCTATTCCATTTCTTGTCAGTATCCGCATCCATCAAACTGGATCTAGTTTTTATGTGTGCACATACAGAAGAGCCGTTTCAGTTCATCTACGGGCAATTAAACAGATCTTCCTGAATTTTTGATGTACTCAATCGTTTCTTATAGAGGCACATTGATAAACGGTGGACATGCATCGATTGTCCTTCGATCCCACATTCTTATTGGACTTTGATTTGGCGCTTAGTAGTGCGGTTATTTTGTTGATGTACTCGCGCTCGTTACAAAAGACTGTCCAGGCACGTTTGTCAGGTCTTGCGAACAGTTCCTTTATCCTTGCCAGATGTTCTTTGGATAAAAGTTGGCCTCTCCGGACCGGAGACGTGAGATACTGGTAACAAGATTGTACCAAACTGCGCTCAATTTTTTTAAAGAACATTTTCTGGAAAATTTTGGCAGGCAAATGGCGTGATAACCGTTTACTTTGGATCAGACCGTCTCAGTGTAAGGATCCGAAAAGACAAGTGGTGTGTTCGTTTGACGTGGACCGTTGTAAATTAGTGAAAAGTGGAACACCCAGGTGATTTACACATTCGGGTCTGGGAACGGGAAAGATGTCAGTTGCCTAACGTTCGATGGGAAAAAGGAACGAGAAAGGGTGACAGTGCATTCAGAGGTACTGAGATGAAGTTCAACTGAAGAAGAAAATATCTGAATAGTACACAAATTTCCGGATGGGTTTGCCAAATCCAACAGAGTACGAATTTCTTCAGAAATTTCAGAAGAAGAGCACGTGAATCGTCAGACAAATCATTGAAGTATGTGATGAAAGGAAAAGGCCAAAGACCGACTCGTTGAATAATGTGATAACCAGCCCATTTTTAGTTTATTTCCAAAGCCAAAGTAGTCTTATGAACAGGATAGCAGAATGACCGTCATCCACTGGGATTCACGGTCAAAGCTGCAATTAACAAAAGGCTCTAGTAACAGAATTGCATACAACAACTGGGCGATGAGGCCCAACATGTAGATAATCGAAGTTTGACTTTTGGAAGTTTGTCAGGCCGTAGGCTAATCACAATAGGTCTTTGCGAAAGTGGTCAAACTAACTGGTCTTTTGTGAAAAGTTTGTGTATTGGATCGTTATGTATCGGCAACCGTTTCGTAATGAATTTTGCAGCTGAATACAATCGAGACCAGGAAAAATTTGGTGATTCCTTTCAAGCATTTGAAACGATCGGATGAGTGAGATTTTGGGAACCATCCACAAGATGACAACGTACATGCTTCACCAGAGGAACAAAAATAATTCGCACTATGCTGAGGTCAAGTAGGCTCTAACATCTACTATCGATTATTCCGACGCACGGGCATATATGAATTGCTAATGAGCGAGAATGTGATAAACGACAGTATTACGTTCGTGTGATCTTGATCGAACCCTTGCATACATCAGTCCGAGAACCCCGTATGCTGTGCACACTTGTGAATTCATTGTCATCTGTAAGCCATCAACTCCAGTGAATAAGATAATCAAAAGATCACGCATTTTTTCAGCCTGGATTTTGTTGGTCACCATTTTTATCCCTGATCGATTACCATCGATTACATTCGACCGAACAGTCCGACTTGTTGTGTATCCTACCGAGATTCGCCGAACCGGTTTCCGTACATCTGTAATGCGTCGACGAACTGAAGAGAGCATTTGGTTTTTACTCATCTTTGGACGTGAACAGAAAAAGCAATCAAAATATTCAAGTGTCTCGTGCAAATACAAACAAAGCTAGCTGATTGTGACATACGAACCGAGAAGCAAACAGGTTAGTCAAATATCGAATGAGATTAAACAATGTTTTCAAATGTATTCGAGATCTGGCAATTCATGCAAACAGTACAAGGGAGGAAGTAATCAATCAACAGAAGATTTGATACGAGGTGCACAAACGGAAGTGGTAATTGTTTGTTCGTTCAATTGTACAACTGGGCTGGACCGGTTAAGACGAGCATCCAGTTGTCCGACTTGCAAACGCATTTCCGCTACGCACAAATGAACCTGTTTAAACCGAGAGTTTCTGCACATCCTGGAACGTTATCTTATGAGTACAAGCACAAGATCGGTTTAGATGTGCAGAGAATGTGGTGCCTGGGAGCATAGAGTGTCCTATCAATTACACCTGATAGACGATGCTGTAGAACGACTGATGGCGATATCTCCTCTAAACGGCAGATTCAAATAAACAGACCTATTTTGATTTCTGTCCTCGGAGTTCGTTCTTCATCACGTGTTATTTTCCTGTGGCTGAAGCCATCGTGGTAAACATTTGCTGAGAAAGCTTTTCCCACAATATTCAAATTCTTCGACTAATGCGTGATGCACGTAAATCCTTCTGTTTCCTTTATTTTTGCAAATTGAAGGTTGCGAACAAAAATAAAGTGCGGCAGACGATATTATCTAAAGAAGTGTTAATACTCACACGATGCAGGCACGATAAATCAATAGATCAGGGAAAAAAGAGAAAAATGCTAGTAGAACAGCGTGTAAATGCGGGTCTTGGGGACTGATATGGAACACGGTGAACAATAATTTATTGGCTGGTCGATCATGTTCCAGTAGTGAAAAATCATTATTTCAGGGATAATTGCAAGGTAATTATGTGGTTTTCGTTTGCCCGTGAGCCAATCTCTTCTTTAAGGGTGATATAATAATTTTTTTAGTAGTAGGAGATTGAATGTTTACATGAAATAAGTCACCATGTGATATCATCGCTCAACTTACTATAAAGAAACCATGGAAGCACTGTACAGCTGTTTCGCCTGTTTGAAATCATCAGCAGGTGCATATCCACGGCGCCCGAACATGGGACGGGCGAACCCGAACAAGGACGAACGGAATCTGAGTACGAACGCCCTAAGCCATTACGCTACCGGGCAGGCTCTGACTTGTTTGTTGAACTTCATTCACATAGATTGATTGCACCTATCACGCACTGATTTCGCACGGTTACAAGCGATCGACCCCTACTGATAAAGGACTTCTCTGCGGGTGCAAAAATCCACTGTGGTGAAGTTCCAACAAACCGTTCAGAGCCTGCCCGGTAGGCGTAAGAGGCTAAGGCGTTCGACTCAGATTCGTTCGTTCCTTGTTTGGTGGCGCGCCCCCCTCCGCCCCCCAACCCTCCCGGCATACCAGTTTCGACGCGCAGGTGGATATTCACTGTGATGATTCCTAACAAGAATGAAACAGCTGTACAGTGCTTCCATGGTTTCTTTATAGTGAGTTGAGCGATGATATCACATGGTGAATTATTTCATATAATAATTTAATGACAAAACGCCGGATAGGGCACGAACTTCGACTCACGACATTCAGGTCGAACAGGTAAAGCTCTGACAATTTGACTAGACCTGATCACCTTTACCATACTTCGGTATGGTAGAAATTAAACAACCAATGCCTATTATATATTAATAAGGCAAACTCTTCCCAAATTTGATGTATTTCGTTCGTCGTTCCAGAATTTAAAGCTAGCTGGCGCTAAATTTTGACTGGACCCACTGGTACTGCAAATGCACGAAGATGAAGTTCAACAAATGACTGATAAGTAAAGCGAAATGCTTAATTTCTATGATTTGGGACTCGTAAACATTCGTCTTGTTTTCCTGTCCGAGTCGAGGTGAGATGGCTGTTTGCTAATGACTGTCCAATACGGCTGTTGAAATGACCGGAACCGGTAAGGTGTGCATGCAAACTCCATGATGTCTTCCAGGTGACCAACGTTTGCGATAGTACAGAAGCTTTTAATAAAATTCTAAACAAATGACTGGTTTTCACCGTTATTTCTATTGATTTCACCTAGAATTATATACGATTTATCGAAAGTAACTAGTCTTCGCATTTGACTAGTTTCAGCAAACTATTCTTTGTGATACCAAACGTTCATTTGCACATTCAAATTAGCCTACTCACGAGAAGTTTGAAAATAAGCTGACTGAAAATGGTCGATATCCGTTCATCCGGGACTGACAACATGTTTTGCCAGGCATGTTAATTACTATAGTTAGATAACATCTCCGAAAACCTGGAGCGTGAACCGCCATCATTTATAAATATCGAATAACTGAAAATTTCATGTTTGGATCCTGAACGAATCTCCTTCTGGAACAGCTCGGTTGTGACGACGGAGGTCTGCAGAACCGACCGTTGTACAGTTAAGATGCACGAATTAAGATGGAAGACGACGGAAGCACGAAATTAATCGTACACGGAAGCTACTTAAGATATCTGAGCATCGAGCAGCTAAATGTTCTCAAGGGTCGTTGGCTCGAATTTCAAGTTCTTTCCTTGTCGCGTGTGTGCTGAGTTCAAAATCAAAAATCATTTTGATATCCCCTTTACTCTTGCGACAACAGAAATGGGGTATTTCTTCTGGTCAATTGTCACTTCATAATCTTATTTCCACAAAATCTGAATTGGATCCTTATGTCATTCGTCTGGATGATAATTCTATGGACAAGGTGAAGTTTACTCAGTTTTACTGAGCATGGTAGTAGTAATAATTTTGCAATGAATATTTTTATTCCGCTTATTTCTTATCATGGAACCATAGTACAGTATTCCTGGAAGGAGACTACAGTCATTTAAGGGCTGTCTAATGATCACTGGCGATAAAAGACGGGAACACGTGCCCTTCACGTTCAAATTCCACAAATTTATCGGCCTGAGCAAGGCCACTTCGTATGCTGCTTGAACCGTGTATTAAACCCACCCTGATGCATGGAATTCCTAAAAGTTATTTGGCTGCAGGAAAGTCATCTTGTGGCTATGCTTTAATTTGGGCAGTGAATTACGTATAGTCATACGGTAAGATGCTTCTTGCAAGATCACTTCATTGACTTTTCATCGGCAGTATCCAGTCTTGTTTAAAACCAGTTACCTGACAACAATATACATGTTACGATAGCACCTTCATCGAAGAGAATAGTAAACAAAGGAGGAAAAACGCCCCAAATCGGTCTGATAATTATTGTTAACAAGTGTGTTTATCACTGCATTTAACAACTTCCGTGTTGTTCGTTGTTCTCAATCTCCAAACTGCTTGAGAGTTTTGCGCAACACGCTCGATTTTCACCTGTCTAATGGTACACCACACACCGATTACGAATCACGGATAATTGATTGATGTCGACAACAAAGTTCGCAGATAGCGGAGCACACCAATGTGCATACCGTAACGGGAACGTTAAAGGCGAATACCAATCAATAACAATCGCTTTTAACAAGTGTTCGGGTAGGAGGGATGGAGTATTTTAGCAGTGAGTGGTTGACGTTCTCAGTCATGCTTCCCTCCTGATGTTCGTTGGGTCCGCAGCGTTCTGGAATAAAAAGAGGAGAAAATGCCATTGGTGTGGATTGAATAAACCATACGACACGCTTGTAATTTCATAACTGCGTAGCTCACGTTCGATAGTGCAAACTGAGACAGGACAGTGTTTGGTACATTTTCCCACCAACGGAATTTGAACAGCTTGATACATCTCGTCTCAAGTACTTTCGATGTGATAAACACGTGTGTATTATTCGCTAGTCGTTTGCAACTTTATTGATTTATATGTATATCGCACGTCAAATGGGCTGAGACCAACGAAGAGGCCGAATTAAATCGACCGAAACATTGTCAACTAGGCTAACACACATTTCAATAATCAGTACATTATTAGCACTACGCACACTTTTCGAGTTTAATTTTGTGATTGGGCACCGTACCAATCAGAATTTTGTCAAGGAACTGAAGTCACTTGTTTGGGTTTTACAGTAGTGGGGAAGGGTGCGCGAACAGTCCAACCGGAATATCATTCTCCTAAACTACTCTTATTAAGCGAATCTTGTGTTTTAATTCAAGTATTTGCTGTGTATCGAATATCGATTTTATTTTAAAGTCGTCACGTGCTGTTGCCCACCTGAGACAATTGTAGATGAGAAAACAACTTGTTTGCATCGGGCCAAACTCATTATCCTCTGTCCGGAGATATACCGTAGGATTTTCTGCGTTGTTCGAGTTTCATTCTACCTACTATGCGTTAGTGGATTTCAGCATTTTTCGTATGTTTTAAATAAAGTGATACAAATGGACACGAACACAACAGGTGCGGCAGAAATGCGACGTACAGGTGTCGTTTCCTCATGTAAAATCACTCCTTTAGATGTATTTCACGGTGCCAGATCAGGATATCCATGGCACTCTACAAAGAATACAGAAATAATGACAAAACTGTTCACGAATGCTATTCTATTGACTTATTTGGATCTTGGAAGCATAGATATGAAAGGCTATGGTTTTTACATGGTCAAGTTTAGCCCTAGTCATTATAAGTTGCGTTGATTATTTGTACTCGGGGATACGTTATTCGGACATTCGAACATTCCCAAAACGTATGAAACAAAAGGTGTTCTTAATCAACTACGAATATTTTTGATGCATAGATCTAAATAAGTTGGACATAATTCCACACTAGTTTGGAAATCTATGTAGAGAAACTGAAACATGAACGTCTACGGAAGGTGTGAGGATGAAGACAGATTCATTGGGTATACGCTCAGTAGAGATCAGTGAAATCCACAATACACAGCTATTCAAGTTTCGACCGAATTTCTTTGCAAATGATCCCGATTTCTGCAAACGACCTCGATTGAGCTGGACTCACCAGAACGATTTATAGCATCAGAACTTGAATACTCGGTTGTATTTAAATGATCTTTTACGTAACCCAGTTATCGCGCTGCAAGAGGACTCTTATCGAACATCTAGGTAATAAAATCGATACGAATTCGCATAGGGTCTCTCAGTGGCCAGAATTCGATGGATACTTAACACCGACAGTCCGATGGCTGTTGAAGGGCAGGGCAGTTTGGCCTTGGGCTAATCAATACTTTGTCTTCTATTCATCAACGTTTTCCGCGTCTTAGTTTTCTGCTTACCACTGTTGTATCTTGCGCATCCTTCGTCTGTCATTCCATTCCCAAACGGTCTCCGATCTTGGCTTAAAACAGTGAATGAGCGGGAGCAGTTATTCTTACTAAGCGTGGCCGTATGGAATTTATCAGCTACGTTCGACGAACTCAAACGTCCATATTCGGCACAAAAGGGATGCGCAACACTCGATTTGGATAAAGATAAGATTGCCGGGAAGAGTTGTTTTACTGAATATCCAAATTTCTTCTGGCGGTCATCAACTCTGGGGACATCAGGTGAACTCAAAAAACGCAGATAAACATTTTCTAAAGATCATCATCGAGCTTGATGTAAAGATCACAAACGAAGCAAACTCCATGCTTGTGTGTGTAAGTGCATGTATGTGCGTGCAACTACATCATTTTCGTTCTTGAATAATGCACAAATAATGCAGTGATGAGTAATCGCATCAGACGATTGTCACACGATATCAACTCCCAC
>LUCM01000780.1:0-66076 GCA_008360955.1 Fasciolopsis buskii | reverse complement strand
TTCCACGAGCAGGCTCACCATCAGACCGCTGTAGCTAAGAGAACCACCTAAATGATCTTGAGAGTATTCCGCAATCGTGACTGCAGAATTATCACGTTCAAGTCCCATGCTAGGCCCCACCTCGAGTACTGCCCGATTATCTTTACGCATATGCGTAAAGTCGATCGAATTGCAATCGAGAATGTGCAGTGTGCATTCACTAGGAATCTCCTAGGTCCCTCATTTAGCTTAAACTACAGGGCCAGATGCGAGCTGCTTGGACTTGAACCATTGTGGCTTCGTTGAGTTAAATTAAACCTTACATTTCTCTTTAATCTTTGCTATAATAATGTCCACTCTACTATAAACGTCACACGTGACGCTGGCAGTCCCCAGTATCCACTTTGGAATAGATACTACTCGTTAAGAATACCCCTGACTCGACTATCGATCAGGGGTAAATTCTTCACAGTTGATTACGCTAAACTGTGGATCAAACTCCCTAGTTCCCTGCGGTCGTGCCCAAATTTAGCCCAGTTCAAAGCCCAGCTGGCAAAGTTACTGGATGTCAAGTTCCTAATTAACCTGACACGAGCTAACATTGGACTAGACGAGGCCTACGAACATGGGATAGAATTTGAGTTCGTGACCGATTCTTTGCTGAGATAACCATCAGGGGTTCCGCTTCACCTCTAACTTCCTCACGTTATCACACGTTCTCGCTAATACATCCTTCGACCTCCCTTGTAGTGATGTACTCTCTTCACCATTGGCTTGAGTAACTAACTCTCGAAATTCTCTCGATATGTAGGGACGAAAATGTCAAAGTGCTTATTGTTGGATCCATGCTCTGATCACATCCTGTGATTTTAAACACCAGCCTGTGTACCTCTCGCTCTTCATGTCATCTTATCCTCTTTACTGGCTTGGCAGGGCTGAATAGGACGTTTTCGGCAGCCCTTAACATTCAAATACCCATAGAACTGCTAACTAAGCTCACTCTGGTTGCCACATTTTGCGGAATAGATACACTATGTTGCAGGTATTTTGATGCGATCCAATAATCACCATAACCCCAAGCTGGCACCCAAGCCAGACTACTTCTCTGTTGCGTTTCAGATCTCGCATCCGCAGCAGATGTTCTGCTAGAGCTTCCATCCTCGTAATGACGATTCCAAATCTGCTACCCTATCCATACTGTCAGGAACCTGTTAGCTAGAACTGGCGCTGCAGTTCTGGCCCGGTCAACCGAAACTATGCGGATTTTCGCACTGGATATCTCAACTCACATCTTTGCGATCGATTAAAATCGTGATTCCTGCTGTCTCCGGAACGGAGACCGTACTGCTGAATAAGAGCAAAGCTGCGTCAACTAAACGACAGCGTGGAGTACATTCTTGACAAGTGTATTTAAGAAGTGTTCTCACAAAATTTCTTTTATCTGACGCATTTCCTGGTAGAGCTTACCGCCATCCGTATGTAAATATATTCACTATTCTTTGGAGTTCCATATCCGAAGCTCCACAAATTTCCTACAGATTTTTTGAGACAATCTTTCTCCGCTCTCAGAATTTTTTGGCCAATTGTTGTCAGTTACGCGTCTCATCCAATTTGCCTGACGTTCCGCCTGGTTTTCGCCAATTCCATCCAGTTACCGCATTACCACTGCTTGTCGTCTCTTCAGCCTCCATTTTCCGTCTATTACGTTGCGCCTCCGACGTTTGGCGTCTCCAGTCATATATGAATATCCACCGTTGGGGTCCGTCCATGTTGTGCGCCAACAATGAGCACATTTAGTGCACTTAAACACGAAACGGCTCGTAGTCCGCTGCTTGCAAACAGTCCCAGGAAACTCTTTTTGGTCTTGAAAATTGAGTTTTCTATTTTTTGCTTTTCGCTAGCACACTTGTACTTTCTCTATTGCCTTCCAGTATCTCATTTCCCCTTCTAGTGAGCTTCTGCAATAACTCAATATTGCTCCCACCCGCTCAGCTCATTCGACTTCTATCATCTACATTTCTTGTGCATCACCCTTGTAAATCTTTGATCTTGCCTTTTGCATGCCTCTCGCAAATCGAGAAATATACAGTATTATTAATAATTGAATCCGTTATACTTACCCTACGAAGCCTAGTGAAGGGAGATGTCCGGTCCGCGTGGGCAGTGTGAGTATCAGTATAGGGGTGGTCGGCATTCATGAGGGTGCCCTGGGTAAGGGGACTTGAATTGGATGGCAAGGAGCCGGTAGGTGGAGGGCTATTAAAAACCTCAACGGAGGGAGTGTATGGCAGTAGGCTTCTGAAGATGGAACCTGGGATCGGTAGGTGTTGAATAAGGATTGGTAGTTAGTGTTGTAGTAGGGTTTGAGGATAAATGGGGTGAAGGTAGATATGGAGGTAATGGGTGATACGGCGTTTGGCTGATGAGTTCTGGACTTCCCCGGATTGCAACCTGGTTTACGATGGTGGGTAGTGGTTCAACTCCCGGAGAATGGACCCAAATTTGGTGGTAGAGTCTTGGAGGCCCTTTATGTTTCAGATCCCGCGCCCAGGTTATACGCGCTGTCACCAATTCCGCCCCACCCCGTAATAGCAACTCAAACTACTAGCTCCTCGTTCCTTCTAGGACGCTGCTAGCTCGACCTGGCGCTCGATTGCTGGTCCGTTCAACCCAAACCCCGTCGCTGACCCAATTAGGTGCTCCAACCCAGATGGTTCTTCATGACTGATCAAGAACAGTTACTGCTGCCGCTGGAATGCCTTTGCGCCCCTTCGAATTCCCCACACGGACTGCCGTCTATGGTCTAAAATTGGGACAAAATGACAGATTAAACGATATCCTTGTCGGATGCATTTAAATGCTTTTTACTTCTGACACAAACGTTTCCTCTATTGCATCTCCCAGTCCGGTTTGTCATCAGCCGCGTTGGAATGTAACCAGCAGTCCTGCACGGTCCATATTATTTAGCCAAAACTTTTCATAAAATCTCACTCTCCATATAGTTCGTCAGAACTGGTAGTGCTCCTCCGCCCGCCTCAGCGTTTTTTCTTTCTTATTGCTGTTAATTGCGACTCGCCTATTCACTCTGCATTTCTGGACATGCGCCATCAAGCTGCTCCTTACGCCAGCGATACGCACATTTAGTATACTTATACACGAAATGATGAGCACTACGTTGCTCACGAACAGTTCCAGATAACCCTATACAAACTTGCAAAGCATCTTGTGCAGTTTTGAATTTTGTCCTGCATACTTGTACATTGCGGATTGCTTTGCAGATTCTGATCGCGCCCACCGAATAATCCAACGTAACGTACACCCCATAAACATTTTGATTTCCATTACTCACATTTACTCTGCATCATCCATGTAAAACTTTGATCTTACATTGCGCATGCCTCGTGCAAAACGGGAAGAATACGTTATTATTATTATTATTATTATTATTATTATTATTATTATTATTATTATTGGGTCTATGGAGGTTGATTTCTCGAGATCCTGCGGTGCACGTGTATTGAATGGCTTTCAGCCGTCATGCATATGTGCTTTCGGGAACCAGTTACTTTAACCACGTAGCCACATATTGCATGTGCTCCTTCCTTGAGTATGACGCCAGTAGACTTCCAGTTGACCGGTGGGGTGTCTAGCTGAAGGAGTGTAGCATATCAGAGGAACATTAACCTACCAGTACGGAAGTTAAGCTGTCCCTCCTTGCCGACGCTTGCCAGGAAATTTGCATGTCTTCGGTGAGCGGAAATGAAGAAGCGTCAGGGCGTTTGTTAGAGCAACTACGTACTATCACTGCGTTGATAGGGTCAGGTAAAGAATTCACCGTAGTACCCGAAAAGAACCACGCAGAAGTTAGGGCAGTCGTCGGCAATAAGGTTCGCATTAAAGGGATATAGAGAATTTGGAAGCCGGTTGAACTTATTCCTAGTAAGTCCCCATCCATACAAGTGCCTACGCATTCTAAATGTAAGGCTTCTTTTGCTCTCAGGGAGACCGAAGACTTTTATATACAGCTTGTTTGTGATTCTTTGCAGTTAGTAAACTTCAGGATGCACACAGTCACAACTTCTGCCGGCTACAGATTGCAAAGCTGAAGAAACCTAGGCGATCGGGGCCACCATCTTCACAAATTACACAGGACCTATGCGCCGCCTGCGGGCAGGAGCAGCCCATGGTTGATTTGGATGAAACAACCAAATGAGTCTAATGTGACGTATGCCAGCGTTGGATTCACTCCCATTGCGTCAACTACTTGGGCCGAAAGTTGTGCGTCTAAGTGCATTGCTCGTCACGAAAAGGTAAGCAACAAAGCCGGTCACATGATGCCTTTCAACAAGTGGACAGGGCATTTCATTGACGTTTACCATTTCCATTGCAAGTGGACCTGAAGAGCCCAAGACCACGTAGGACGGACGAAGGTAACCCCGTAGGCCCGCGAAAGACAACGGAGATGTGGGGAACAAGGGCCGCGGAGAAATGGGAGTGACGTGAACGCCATCAAGGCCTCCTTTGGGGCCACCACTATCTGATTGCCAGCACCGATTTCCAAGGTCGGTTATCTCTGTGATGGCTTCATCGTATGCATTAGGTTGTTGGTACGTGAGTCTTCTTTCACGTGCGCAACAAAGGTGGGGTTTTCGGTGCTTCTCCGTTTACCAATATTCTGTGGAACTAGTCAACCGCACGCATGGAAATGTTGGAAATGTATGCTGACACAGGTAGGTCTAGAGATATTTATAGGTGTCTTTAGCCACATTTACCTATCTACAGATGGGTGGGATAGAGATCGGTCTGGGGGTGCCGGAAGAGGTTTACATTTTTTCCGGCGGTCAGTTAACGTATGTATGGTTTCATAAAGGGGCTAACTAATAAATACATATATCATACGATCAAAGGGCTTACAGTTACACGTATATATTCTCAGATTATGCGGTGAACAAGAGATTAATGTATACAACACTATGTGGGAAACCATTGTATATATAGATATACATTGATATATATTTTCATGAAATAATTAGCTGTGTGATATCATCGCTCGACTCACCGTAAAAAACCATTGATGCACTGTACAGCTGTTCCATTCTTGGTAGGAAACCTCAGCAGTGCATATCCACCGCGCCCGAACTGGGACGAACGATCCTGAGTCAAACGCTTTAGCCATTACACTACCGGGCAGGCTCCGAACGGTTTGCTGAACTTCGCCACAATATGTTGCACTTATTCGTCCCTGATTTGCACAGTTACTTTCCGCTAGCTCAAAGAGATCGACCCCTACCGATAGGTGACTTCTCTATAGGTGGCCTAACAAGGGTGAAACGGCTGTACAGTGCTTCCATGGTTTCTTTATGGTGAGTTGAGAGATGATCTCACATGGTGAATTATTTCTTGAAAACATTCAATCTTCTGCTATCCAAAAACCATATATATTTTCTTAATGGAGCAAGCTTCTGTAGGTGCATATAGATTTCCCACATGGGGCCAACAGACGTATGTGCATATTTATTTCTTTTATGGGAAAACTAGCAAACAAATACAGGTATATATAATGAAATTATTTACCAGACATTTATACATAGGCAATTCTATTATGAAGCAAACTGAAATATATATTCATTTATAACACGATGAAGAGGCAAAAACATATATATGTTTCTACTTTATATATATCAAACACGTTTATGCGTAAACATGTATAAATACATATATAATTCGACTATGAAGCAAAAATGCATATAAATCTAACACTAGCATGGTGGATGCACATATATATTTGTATATACATATATATTTCCAATTTTTTAAATCAAGAGCCAAGCAGCTATATAAATTTTCAATTTTGGGGCACAAACAAAATAGAAGACACTAAACGATCATTTTCACTGGGACAGTCAATAAAGTTTATGGGTTTAGCATGCTAAGTAAACGTTTTTATTTTTCTGGACAAAATGACATTGAATTTATCCTCCCAGCATCGCTTCTTCTGATTCATTGCTTTTTCGCCACATCGCCAACTATTAACAGCTGGCATTTATCACCGACCGTTACCAGTAGCGTGAAGTGGGCAGTTTGCGGTAATCGTTCATCGCGAGTGGACGAGTTACGTCCGACAATTTGAATGCCCGCAAAACCTGACCACTTTGCGAAGGGTGAACAGCTCGTCTATACCCTAAATGCCATCCTACGACTGGAGCTTGTTCATGCGATACACCTATTAGGTGCAAATAAACGCGTTGTTCCTGATAAAACATTTTTGTTATTTCTGCTCATTTTGCTCCAATCTTTGTGGTTACTTCCTCCGTACATCTGGCAATAGTACTGTAGCATTGGATCATGCAAACAAGCATGCCGCTCGAAGAATTCGAGAAATAAAGCAATATATACATCGTTTTACGTTCCAAAACCCGAATGTCTTTCCCTGTAATACTACAGACCCTGTCCGCTCCTGGCAGAATATAACTCAATTTGAGATTGCCTTTGCCACGTTCATCAACGTATCCTCTCTCATCAAATTAGCAGGGCTAATGACGATCTGGACAAGGCTTCTGAGGCTGCCTAATCTCTTAGTTCCTTCTAGAATTAGGAACGGAAAACTGTTCCCCCTATATTTCGGCCTCGTTCAACTTAACCGTTGCTCTAAACCGAAACCCCATTAACGCCATTCTCATGCTTCCGCTACAACTTAAACAACTGTCAAGTGCCAGAACATCTTTATGCCACCCGCCCGTTCACCCTCCTCCGTTTTACTTTGACAACTGGAGTTACAAGAGAATACAGTGTGCATACCTGCAGCGCCTAACGTTAAATCATGCTTTTTCACTTCCTGATACGTAAATGCACCTTAGATATCAACCTAATCTGTAATATTTGCCCGAATAAAGTTATCTATTTGTTCATGTATGGATGATTATATATTTTTGTTTGGAGCGTCCCATCACGCCATAGCTAGAATCGACGTCACGGTAGTCCAATCTACAAGGCTTCACCCTTGCTACAGTTGATATACGGGAAGAAGCCTTCCCCGACACTAATTACTGCATTAGACTACGTAATAGGGAAATAAAGAGGAACAGCCGAAACCCTTTACTCTGCAAGTGTTCGCTACGAACAGCTCCAAGGTATCTACCGCATACTTGCTGTGGTAATTCTGTCAGATACTTGTTAGCGATGCCATCCTTTTCTTAGCCGGCCATGAATACTTTTCCCTCCAGTTGGTTTGGTCCCTTTTGACAATTTTTCACCTTGTACTCGTGGCCTTAGAAGACATCCTTTGTTGCATTTTAACTTTCATTTAAATGTTTCGGATTCGGCACAACCGATTACTGCGGACATTTCTTGATATTCGTCACCTTCTTCAAAGTGAACCTTGCTTGTGGTGTACACGTCATGTCTGCGTGCCTCTCGAGGTATTCGAGAAACAAACCAATTTACATAAAATGAAGCCCAGCATCATACGTGTGTTGCGTGGTTCTATTGTGCTTGTGGGTTCAGGATTAGAGACATATGCGAGGTGTACTCTCAAAACGGGGAACTAATTTGGGATTGCTTAGCTTGAAACGCCCAAACACCGTACCATCATGTGAGACAGTCAGACGGGCCAGCGACAGAAATTGAGATTGAGCCCCGAGTTACGGATGCAGAAAGACGCAGAGGACAAAGACAATCGTTCGCCCTTCAAATGAGTGAGGGATTTGGAACCGGAAAAATGAAGAGCATGTAAGCGCAGAACCTTGTAATTACATAGCTCCAGATTTAACAGAACTCTTGGTGAATGTACGCGTTGATGTGATAAAATGGGTGTTATTTTTAAGAAGAGAACAGTGCCAACAGAAACGGAGGTGAAGCGGAATATTGGGCCCGAGGATAGTGGCAGAAATCGTGCAAACGCGGGAACCCAAGTAGTGAAAGTCGTCACCGATCGGGACAGCAGATACTCGAAAACGCACGCAAAGCTGCAAAATGTAGAGCAATTGCTGCGTCGTGACCCAGGCGCTAAATACTGCACAGGAATCCAGCAAAAACGCCTTAGTAGGAACCATAATCTTCTTGTCCACTGGACCCCAGGGCCATATATGAATGATGGAAAGCGGGGGAAAAGGCAGTCACGTGCCGATCAGTGGAAATAGCGCAGCACGTAGTTATCAGAAAGGCGACGCATCTGGGAGATGGTAGTGGCTCGGGTGAGCAAAAGCCACGGCCAACAGTGTTTCATTTCGCTAGCCAACAGAATAGGGACTGATTCCTTGTGGAAGCTGATTCAATAAAAACGGTCACCGGGACGAAATTACCAAGGAACCGAAGGATATGCCAACATCAGGGCAAGTTTCAAAGACACTTCGGACTCAAGGCTATGGCATTTGAAACCCCTTCCGTTCAATGGCCAAAGAGCCCGCAAGAGGGAGTGACGACAGTGACTCACACAAATACTGTCATTGTGGAAAATAGATGGTAGGAGTTCCAGTTCATGATTCGGTATTCAGACTTATTGGTTATCATTGACACCTCGCCGCAGCCGAGGAAGGCAGGCAATTAAATAATGGCGCGGGGATACTCATTCTTTAGAATATATTAAAGGGGTGGATGAATGGAAAATTATGATACACAGGATGGTCCGAAACCAGGTACCCCATATGTACGGGCTCTGGCAGTTATCATCCCAAGTGGCGGCCTCAGGATCTCATTCGTAAATGCACATCGAAGCCCGGGGTCAATGCCATCGGAGGACCTGGAAGTGTATCATTTCTTCAGTGCGGTTGCAGTGACCGTGGCAAATTTATTATATTGGTGTTTTCTAAGGCCCCTGAGATTAAATTGGCCTACGAAACATCCCCTAAGCCGCTTTTGGGCATGAACTGCCAGACTTCGTACACGCAAGTGGGGTGGTTCAGCTCGTTATAGAATTGACTCAATGGAGATTCGGCCAGGTAACTCTAGTCCCTAGCTTGAAGACAGCGAGAGCACTGGACGTCATAGGGAGCCTTGAGTTGGAAACCCAATAGGCAAGAGTGACCATACTGCACAAGCCATGCTACGGGCTTTGATGGTCCTGGCGGCCCAGACAAATAAAACAGAACATTCTCAGGGATGGATAAAATTGGACTGCTAGACGTGGGTCCTTGGATGGTGCGGGAACCGGTATGCGGTGGAAACTGCAGGGCATGCCAGCAGGAGCCAGCTGACAGCAATTTGCCAGAAATAGACAGAATTAGTTGCGCAACTTTGCGCAATCGAACGACATGGGCTACCACCATAGTGGAGGGTTAGAAAAGCGGAGAGGGGCTTCCATGAGAAATAAGGATACACTTGGCTATCGAGATACCCTGAGATACGTCGTGGAGAGAAATGGTGTGTCTTGTATCCGGCGACAATCCTGAGCTCCCCGCGAGGTGCCTATCGCTGGATCCGCCAAAAGCAACACTGAGGTCTATTATAATTGTGTGCCATCTGAGACAGCTTCAGGGAATGCGGTGGGTGGAGTGAAGGACTACTAGAGAATTAGATCGAGCAGCCGTCAGGAGAAACCCGACTGCCTTTTGGATCAAGGAGCACCGCGCCAAGTGCTAAGCCATGCCATTCTTATAGTCGAAATGTCGGGCATGGGGAAGGCGGAGAAAGAAGTGTAGAATAGCTCTAAAATTGGGCGGATCGAAAGCGGCGTGGCTTGACGGGATCCATCCAGCGGTAGTAAAGCCGCTAGCGCAGAGCTTGGTGAAATCCTTTACCTAAATCTCTAACGCATCGCTGGATGAATGACAGCCTTCTCTGTGCTGATTCACGTCATACCAGTGCATAAAGGCGGGAGGAGGGGTAACTATAGCGTCTATAGGCTGGTGATTTTGACATCCGTGTTAAAAACTCTTGAAGGGGTCCTGCGCAACAGGATATTAAATCACATGGAGTCAAATAAGCTAATGATGGTAGAACAGCATGGTTTTGGGCACAAAAGTTTGTGTCTGACAAACTTCTCGGATGTGGCGATAGATAGGATGGACGGGTGTGAAAGAATATAAGTCTGCCACCTGGTTTCGTTAACCGCAGTCTTATTGGCCAGGAAGTGAAGGCTTTTGGATTGGACGCTTAGGTGAACAACTGGATAGCAACCAGTCAGAAGAGCAAATATTTCAGGTTAATAGTCAAGCGGTGTCATTTAGACATGGAATTGCTGTACAGCGGGGTTCCCCCTGGGGCTCCCTTGGGACCACTGCCCTCCCTGGTGCACTTCACCGACAAAACCAACCGGTTGGAAGATCCGTGTGTTGCGTTTGCAGGTGTCATGACATTATGCAGGAGAGCAAGCCACGAAGCTATCCAGGGGGATCTAGATCACGTTTGCCAGTGATCGGTAAGGTGGGATCTTCCGTTGAACTTAAACAAGTGCCGGAGGCATGTGAAAAGAAAAAATCCAGGTGGCCACATGGGTTCAATCAGGTAATAAGTCTGTAGCGGAATATGAATTTCTTTCTCCGGATAGCTTGTTCAACCGAACGTTGACCGCCAAGCGCGGTCACTACTTGTGCTTTGTTCACGCACACTCCTGCCCAAATATACTCAACCTTCTACCGCTCCCGACCGTCTTTTCCTTGTAGCGGTCAATTGTCACAGTTGCCAGTGTTGCAATCGTATGCAGCCGAATAAGAGTGAAGCACGAGTGGTCACAAAGGTTAAGAGCAGGCTTCTGTCGCCCTTCGCGGCGTTTGTCTGGCTGCATTTAGAGCACGGTGTCCAGGCATGGAGACCTTATTTAGTAAGAGACATGAAAATACTGAAACAGGTATGGCTTGTTTTTACACGCTGGGTTGGAGAGCTAAGGTACGCAGAATGTGAGTAGAGGCTAAAATCACTCGAACTTTACTCCCTTGAACGACATGACTTAATACAGGTGACTTATTACAGGCCCTCAAGATCGTTTGGGGACTGCACGAGGTACGGGGTCGCCATGGGTCCCTATTCCAGATGAGTGGACTAAAACACTAAGATGCAAGGGGTAGATGATCATTAGAGTATAACTACAGAGTTGACAGGCAAATCGCTTGACATTCGAGTGGTGAATGGCTGGAACAAATCTGCTAGAGAAAGCGGTCGAGGTGGGATCTGGCTAGAGAACTCATGGTTGTCTGTGGCTGTGGAATATAGTATGTAAATTTTGGGTTGAATAAGGTTGTCGAGAGGAGTGCATCTTATTAATCTCCCCCTCTTAAAGATGACGGCGTTGGGAGTTAGAATCGTAATTCCATTTTGGTAACGGAGGCGAAATTCCACCCCCCTGTGTTTGCCACATTGTCTGATCCAGGTGGATTTCGACACAATAAGCTGGACGATCAAACATCTCACAGTAAATACCTGCAGCCTGGAAAGGTCCCCAATAGATCACCTCTGTCCTGTGCAACTAAACTGAGCTGATTAATTGTTGTGCGACTACGAATGGGACGTTTCTCCCCCCACCACTATAGTGTAGGATCTTGTTGCTGCTCGGCTTGTTTGCCATGTTGGCCTTTTCACTTATTGAGCTCCGGGTTACGAAGTCTTCTCCTTCCTGCCTTGCAGATCCGACCATTTGCAACCGCTGGAGGAGTACTGTCTCGACATATTGCAATCATCGACACCTCAGTAAGGCAGCATTTCGCGTTCTGAACCTGGTCCACAGGTCTTTCACGCCTATATCAGTAGGCACCTTCTCAGGCTGCTTCATCAGGGATATGAAGAAGATAACACTAGCGGGGGCGGATGTTATTTTGTGCATCCCACCGGAATAACTTGGGACGCTCGTCACCCTCTGGGTCTCCTCTGTCCTGTGCCAACTGAACTGAGCTGAACAACTATCCACGGAACCTTCATTTGGCCCCTCCCAGAATACTAGATAAATATCGTGCACATTGGCCTCACGTGAGACGGTGAATCATTAGAATTCTAATGCTTTGTTGGCTAGCCCACAAAATTTGTTTGGGAGCCCATTCACTTGTCTTACCCCTCCCATCACTCGAGACCAGAGCTCAACCTCTACTCTCTTGACTTGAGGCGCACTCGGTGTGATATCTTTCTGATATGTCATTCCTTCACATTAGGACAGGAAGAGAATACTTTGTCCTCTGCCCACCCTCGTTACTAACGAGACACTCCAGAAGAGCTTTCAAACCCAGGCCTCAGACGTTCTTAAAAGCCAGTTTCCTCACGCATGGGCTGGTACCATGTGGAATGAGTTCTATGAAGTAAATCGTCATACTAGAAAAATATCCGTTTGAGCCTAACAGAGTTCCGGCTCAATTGCCGCCTCCCTTTCCCAGTCTCTCACGTATCAGCTTGTTGCTCAGGCTTTTTAGTCATATATGTTTGTTGCGTGGAATGTTAACCGTCTGTGATTTAGGGATATCCCTTAAGGAAGAACGCTACGTGTGATTATAGAGGTGAGGGGGACTATTTGGGATGCACCTACTCATACCCCAATCGCGTTCGATAAAGTGAAAAATGTGTATAAGCTGTAATCAACGAATTACGATCTCCCCCAAAAAACTGACTTTATTCATATCGAATTCGTCATGTCCGTTGACACAACTAGGGTCCAGGGACGGTAACACGCTTCCATGAAGAAATGAGTGATTTACAATTCTGTGGGAGACACGTATGATTTTTGCGGTTTACCGACAAGTGACGTGAATCACTAGAGGAGCCCAGTACTCTTCACGAGGTGGAGATTGAAATTTGCTCACAAATTCTATAGAGCTGACTAACCATCATTATTTCGGTTAGTAAAAGCGAATCCCAACAAGGCGATAGGTGAATTAAATAAACCAAGCGTCGGTCACGAAATTTCTCCGCGTGAGCTCAGAATGTAAAGAGGCTTCAATCCAAAGAGAGTTATTTCACTGTAGACAAAACACGAAAGAAGTAGAGTGTCTCACATATCACCGCTGCACAAAGTTACCCCTGCTCTATCATGGGAGGATCAGCGAAATGAAAGTGGTTACTCATGAGATTATACGGAACAAACTTCTCCTGTGTGATTTATATGGAATCTTTGGCAACTAGACGGTGCTACAGATTCGATTCTGATGAGACATTATATATATATATATATATATATATATATATATATATATATATATATATATATATAGCAACGCATGCAATGAGATTGGCAAACGTGCAGTAAATTTGTCGACGTTGTAAAAGCACATGTTGGTAAACTCTCTTCTAGGATTTCCGGATTAAATAAAAGAATTGTATTGAAAAGTTGACCTTTATTGGAAGACTAATCCTTCCTCAACAGTTTAACCATAACCTTAAAACATCGTTAGATTAGTTGGTTGTAGGGACCTGTCCCCGTTCCCGGTAATCCGTTTACCATTGCAAAAAGAAGCGCTCCTCAAAGGGGCAGCAAAAGGTAGTCATGAAGGAATTTGTTCCTCGCTGTTGCCACGCCTGAACGTCAGTTGAAACAAAACTTTTGGAAAGTAAAGCAGGTGCAGTTTATGCGGATAACCATGTTGCTTGAGCAAAACCAGTACGCGCACTGTTTGTTCCGTTTGACTGGAACTTATGCAACACGTTTAGCGGTTGCTTTGTCTTACCACCCGCGAGCACAGTAGTAAACCTTCCACTATCCATTGGTAAATTGAACCAGATCCCACAAGATGTACAGTAGTTTGTGGTGACAGTTATATTTCATCGCTGACTGCCTGTTTTAAGTTGGATAACTTCAATATGTGTTCGTCATTGACGCGTGCTTAGTTATTTTGCTTCTGGTTAGTAATCAAATGATTTTGCCATTTTAATCAAGCTTAAACTTAAGCTTTCTCTTTTCGTTTTATCACAGGGAGTGGAAAACGGTTCACTTGACAAGCGCACAGTCCATTTTTCACACGCTGATTACGTAGAATGGGCTGGCAATGCAACAGTTTGGATTATTTCTACGTCCTGGAACGCATAATTTAATGCCGTATCAATGGTTTTGTAGCAATATTGGTGATGTCGTACATAGACGTATTACATAATACGTGTGTGGCATATACCACTCATCCTCATAAACGTCACTGGGATACGTATCCCAGTGTTGTACGGGAACATCACTTGGTGACAATTTCTGTCTAACTGCCACTAATGTTACATGCATGCAGGCCTGTTCACATCCCCTTATCAAAGATGTAGTACAGGATGGTGCAACATTTGCGGTCAATCACTATCTAATCTTTTCCGAATAACCATATGCGTCATTCAAATATAACGGAACATCGGAACATGCTTGCTCTATTATCCTGTGAAAACTAAAGGCAAATGCGACTTAACGCATGTGATTAACATGATAGAACGATGAAAACAGTGTCGTTCGCTCGATAGCGGTTGTTCCTGCGCACACTGTCTACACGAAAGGAACTACAGCTACGCCGGCCCAAATCCAACGCCCTCAGTATTAAGTAAAATAACACTGTTGTAAATCCTTTGCCTATAGTCCATTTTTATAATGCTTTATTTGGAGGTGGTCGTAAAAGTGCTTGCCTCCATTGTGTCATCGACAAAAGTTTTCCCTTCATATTGGTTTAGTCACTGAAAAGTAGGAGGGAAGTTAGTTCCGATGGCCTATTTGTACAACATCAGTGACACAACACAAAGTTGGAAGGATTTTGTGCTGATTTTATTAATCTTTTTGGTTTACATACTGACGGAAATACGTTTGCCGATTGTTCATTTGCATGTGAATGGCTGAACGCCATTACCAACTAGGTAACCAATATATCTTCAGGCTAATAAAGCTATATCGGTGGTGTATGATCACTCTTAAACCAATCTTTCGATAGTGCTTTTGACAACACCCTGAAGCAAAAGGATTACACTGAACTGGAACCAACCGAATGGGAACTTTATCTTTATCCAGTTCCTTAATTCGATTCCCACCCATATTCAAAGGTAGACTAAATGAAATGTGCATCTGCGTTAAAGATCACACACCAATTACTAACACTATACTGGAAACACTATAAAATAAATCGTCCGATAAGGTCCTGTGAGATCGCAGAAAACAAAATGCGTCTTTTACGAGAGTAAATTCCGGTTAAGTTGAAAAAACGTTATGCGTGTAGTAATTTTCCACCTTCCCCGGAAGTTTCTTCCGATATCATTTGTCAGGCCCTTCGTGGACCGTTTATCCATGAAATCATCGTCATCATCGTTCAGCGTTAAACAGCAAGGCAAGCCTCACTGACTGCTGCCTTTTCCCCACACTTACCAGTTTCTACAAAAAAGCGAATATCCAAGGGGAACAGGGAGTGGACCTACACAGGCGGTAAAAGATAAGACGCTGTTGTTGCCAACACTCGGAACGCAGTCTGGCTGTGCAAATGCACTCTTTCAATGATTCTGATTCGATAGAAAACGACAACACGATCGTCACTGTTCATGGTTCGCTGCCATATCCTTCAGTGTCTCCAGCCAGCAAATCGACGAGTCTTTCGGACCCCAACTACGAAGATGTGAGACACCTACCTTACCCAAGTTCGCTGTACATTTCCATATTCCCTGATGTCACGTCATCTGTTGACTTCCAGGAGCAGCGCTTAGATTGGATCCCGTTTGTGCACCGTGAGACTGCAGGGTTCAATCGGCGTCCGGAAGCATAGAAGTGTTGGGCACAGTTTATTTGTCATCTCAGTATACGCCCGAACAGTCTGCAGCAGACGCTAGAAGGCTTCGTCACTCTTGTTCGAGCAAACGCGCTGACATTGTAGTTGCTGCAGGTGATTTTAATGCACAAGTTGGAAAGTTGAGTGCATCGGAGTCCTGTTTAGGTGGGCGGTGCGCCTTGCCTGCTCAGTGAACAGATAATGGAGAAAGACTTCTCCAGTTTTGTGCAGACAACTTATTCCTATCTAGTACGAATTTCCAACACAGTGATATGGCACTCTTACTCGACAGGTAGTTTGAATCAGATTGACCATATTGCAGTAAGCTACCGTTGGCGCAGTTCTATCCAGATCTGTAGATCATACTGGACCACGTACGTCGAACTGGACCATGCGTTAGTTTTAATGTGGTTTTTGCTGCAGCTCAACGGCCATAAACCTAGGCCACAAGCACGATTGGCTGTCGAACGTTTGTCTGATTTGGATTTTCGCAGCAGTTATGAACAGAAAATATCCGAGGAACTAAGAACATCGATGAGCAACAGTGTAGGCGAGCAGTGGGATCAAATTAAGCAGGCTATGCATTTGGCAGCAAGTTTCGCTTGTGGTCCTAGATCTGGCGTCCATCAAAGACACTGGATTTCACTAGGGTCGCTGGGTCTAATGGAACATAAACGCCAGCTTCCCAACTGCAAGGAAGTGAATAAGATACTTCGACATTTGCAGCGTCAGTTGACGATAAGCCTTAAGGGTGACCGTGAGAATTGATAGGTTGAGGTAGCCGAATAGATGGAAGTAGCATCCGCTTCAGGTAACAGTCAGAGACTGTTTAGGCTTATACGCGACAGCGGTGGGCGGCGAATTTCGGNCTCCATCCAGTATCAAGTTCGGCGCTGCTGTCGTCCAGTCCTGTAACAGTACTTTGCACTTTGAAGGTGCAAAGCACATGACGAACCGAGCAACCGATCTCGACAGTCTATCTAGTGCCCGTTGTGCATGGTCCGCAGATTCGATCGGGCACAACGTCAGCTGCATAATCTAGGTCACATAGCTTCCCTCGATTTCCCAGTTCCACTCCTACATCCCGGAGACCTCCTAAACAGCTTCCATCACCTCACCCATGATGAAGTTGAGCAGGGATAGAGAGATGGGATACCCTCACGCGGCCATAGGTACACGAGTGCAATGCTCGCAATAGACTTGCGAATTTCGTTGGCAAACCATTCCGGTAGACAGCAATTAATAGTGCTGTTCGACCCACTGAGTTGAAAGCACCTTTCAGGTCCAGAAAGACTACGATCGTAGGACGGCGGTGTGTCACGTTTCTAGTATTTGCGGAGAGTGAATATTTGGTCGACGCAAACTCGACCTGGCCAAAATCCGGCCTGCTGTTCGCGGATGTTACTCTCACGAATCGGTGTCGAACGATGCAGCATTATCGAAGCTAAGAGCTTAGTAACTATCGGAAATGAACTACTTCCGCGTAGGTTGCCACAGTCGGCCCGTGTGCCCTTCTTGAAGATAGGTGCAATCAGTGGCTCACCCCACGACAATGGAGTATTTCCCTTGTTCTAAATATCGCGAAGCAATGAGATGACCGATTTCATCAGTTTCTCCACTCAGTTTGAAAAGAACTGGGGGAATGTCATCGGGACTGGCTGCTTTTCACCTCTTCAGAAGTCGAATATTCGACTCCACCTCCAATTCCGTCGAGGGAATCAAGAAACACCTTCCAAGGATTCGCAGCTACAGATGTCGGTCTAAATACGTTGTCGTGCGGCCAGCTAAACTTATCCTTGAAGTGCTCAGACCAACGGTCCAGCCTTCGCTGTCTACCATGGATGAGCTCTCCGTTCCCATCGCAGATGATTTCATTCACCGAAATTCGCCGCCCACCGCTGTCGCGTATAAGCCTAAACAGTCTCTGACTGTTACCTGAAGCGGATGCTACTTCCATCTATTCGGCTACCTCAACCTATCAATTCTCACGGTCACCCTTAAGGCTTATCGTCAACTGACGCTGCAAATGTCGAAGTATCTTATTCACTTCCTTGCAGTTGGGAAGCTGGCGTTTATGTTCCATTAGACCCAGCGACCCTAGTGAAATCCAGTGTCTTTGATGGACGCCAGATCTAGGACCACAAGCGAAACTTGCTGCCAAATGCATCGCTTGTTTGATTTGGTCCCACTGCTCGTCTACACTGTTGCTCATCGAGGTTCTTAGTTCCTCGGATATTTTCTGTTCATAACTGCTGCGAACAGCCAAATCAGACAAACGTTCGACAGCCAATCGTGCTTGTGGCCTAGGTTTATGGCCGTTGAGCTGCAGCAAAAACCACATTAAAACTAACGCATGGTCCAGTTCGACGTACGTGGTCCAGTATGATCTACAGATCTGGATAGAACTGCGCCAACGGTAGCTTACTGCAATATGGTCAATCTGATTCAAACTACCTGTCGAGTAAGAGTGCCATATCACTGTGTTGGAAATTCGTACTAGATAGGAATAAGTTGTCTGCACAAAACTGGAGAAGTCTTTCTCCATTATCTGTTCACTGAGCAGGCAAGGCGCACCGCCCACCTAAACAGGACTCCGATGCACTCAACTTTCCAACTTGTGCATTAAAATCACCTGCAGCAACTACAATGTCAGCGCGTTTGCTCGAACAAGAGTGACGAAGCCTTCTAGCGTCTGCTGCAGACTGTTCGGGCGTATACTGAGATGACAAATAAACTGTGCCCAACACTTCTATGCTTCCGGACGCCGATTGAACCCTGCAGTCTCACGGTGCACAAACGGGATCCAATCTAAGCGCTGCTCCTGGAAGTCAACAGATGACGTGACATCAGGGAATGAGAAAATGTACAGCAAACTTAGGTAAGGTAGGTGTCTCACATCTTCGTAGTTGGGGTCCGAAAGACTCGTCGATTTGCTGGCTGGAGACACTGAAGGATATGGCAGCGAACCATGAACAGTGACGATCGTGTTGTCGTTTTCTATCGAATCAGAATCATTGAAAGAGTGCATTTGCACAGCCAGACTGCGTTCCGAGTGTTGGCAACAACAGCGTCTTATCTTTTACCGCCTGTGTAGGTCCACTCCCTGTTCCCCTTGGATATTCGCTTTTTTGTAGAAACTGGTAAGTGTGGGGAAAAGGCAGCAGTCAGTGAGGCTTGCCTTGCTGTTTAACGCTGAACGATGATGATGATGCTGCTCCAAAGTATTTATTTCGACTACCACAACTGTGAATCCTTGGCAGGTTTCTGTTCTGTCACTCCAGTTTTCAGGATCATGATTGCTCGTTTTCCTTTTCCTTCGTGCAGTCAGTCTTAGTGGCTCTGGGGCATGTTCTTTCCACTAAGCTTACTAGTAAGACGTCATTACACATACATATATTGGTATATATATTTGTTATGTCTATTCAGCTCAGTGATATATGTACACCTGTCTGAATTTCATATGTTCTCTCGGCACCATATTGTCAATCTTAACGCTCAACATCTGCCTGCAGGTTGTTGGCTGGTCTTCAAATGTGATCAAGTTTCCTTTTGGGACGTGATGCTTCAGACGCCTGCTCAGTTCGGTGTTATTAAAAAGTGCATTCTTGATGCACACCAGAAGGGTATGAAAAGGCTAGATGACCACATGCAAGTTGTACGAAATCTTTGCGAAGCAATCGAATCACTTTTCCGATATGGACTAACGGATAAAAATCGGTCGCGAGACTACTATTCTTGGATAGAAGAATTGCTAAACAAACTGAAGCGGGAAAAATCTTTTATCCATCCAGACTTTTCAGAGGCTGTCAAATCTGTAAGTACCCGGATGGTTAGTTTCTACACTCTTTGTGACTTGGACGGTTCTCTGACTTGTCCATTTTTTTATTACATGCCCCACGCATGAGTGCAGTCTAAGGGGAGAGAGAAGAAACCGGCAACCGTGACCTTGAGACTTCAAATGGTATAAAACGACCACTTAAGTTCTCATTGGGTTTGATGTAGTAACGGGTCGGACGAGTCGCCGTCTACCATCAAAATAAAAGTGGAACGAAGGCCATGCCTAAGATTGATTCTCGGTTTCAGGCCAATCCCTAGACTTTCATGAACAGTTCTGTTTTCTTAATTTATCTTTTGGTCTCCGTGTGGAGTTTCCATACGAATCACAGCCTCGCTTAACTGATGGTCATCAGTTATTCTCACTAGATCAAGTGGGCTCCATTTGATAATCTTATAGCAAATAATATCTTACCTTCGAAGAACTTAGGCTGCAGCTGGATTTCAAATAGCAAGTTGTAGGTTGACCACACAGCACCAAAGTGCGTGACGACACAACACCGGAGATTTTCAAGATGCAGTGCGCCTCCATGATAAGGTGATTTGTTTGCGCATAATCGGCAGTGATGAAGTGGACTAAACGTCTGTCACTCCAAGACCCCCCAGATCCACCAATCATTTTGGTGGTTGATGACAGTTGGCTATCGTTTGGCTCGTTACTATCCCTGACTTACTGGGGTTCTTTGTGATTCTATTCCACGCCAGATTTCAGTACTCATGGATTCCGATGATGTGCGGCTGGGGAATAGAAGAATTGGCATATGTTTTGAACTCCACAGATAGTTTCTTTTTCCTTTTTCATTCATTGCCATGGCCCTGATGACACACTCCGTATTCAGATTTGTATGAAATACAATGTAATATGTTATGTTCGTCTTTCTCCTCTCCGTGTAGTGAGCCGCAGGGGCTGCAGAAATGCCCCTTCTACTGCACTCACGCGTCAAGCATGTCATAACAAATCTGCTGACTAGAAAAATCGACGGCCGCCAATGTTATGCGATGCTATGAATTGGTATGGTTCATTCTAGTTCGATCTAGCCCTTATAACCAATCAGCCTTTCATTGCGACGTGAGTGTTCTAGCTGGTACTTCGTAGCATCATCCCGACGAGGTTTAGGCGGCCAGAAGTGTCCAGTCCAACATTATGAATGAAATTCTGTGGACGAAAATCATATAGACAAAGGTGGAATTCGGCTCATCATCATCGTTCAGCGAGTAGAAGCAAGACAGGCCCCACCGACCATTGCCTTTCCGCCAGAGCTATATGTTTCTATAAGAAGAGTGAGTATCCAAGGCGGACAGGGCGTGGACCTATACAGACGCGAAAAGATAAGAATGCTTCAGTAGCCAGCATGCGAACACAGTCTGACTGTGCAAATGCACTCTTTCAATCATTCTAATTAGATAGAAAATGACCACGATCGTTACTGTTCACGGTTCACTGCAATGTCCCTCAGTGTCTCCAGCCAGCTAGTTGACGCGTCATTCGGACCCCAATCACGAAAATGTCAGACACATACTTTACCTGCGTTTGCTGTGGGTTTTCTCATTCCACGTTGCCACGCCATTTGCTGTAAGAGATGTATTCCATGAACTGACTGCAGGCTCTCCACAACATCAAGGTAACTGGCAGTCATGGCCCTGAAGCTTGGATTGGTGAAGAATGATATGAGAACTTAATGAGGGTGACATTACGCACTGATGGTATCAATCTATGGATGCGTTACGCCACTTCGAAATTAATTAACCTTTTCAAATTAACCAATTGCTCCAAAGGCCGAGCTCAAGGTTCCGTTTCTATAGACTCAACGCTCCCATTCGTAGTCTGCTTTTAAGGTTGCTAATATTATATGTAAGAGGTCAGTGTCCATCATTGTTGTCTTATGCCACCATTGTTTCACAGTTAGTTTGGTACTTGATTAGTTTAAGTGCTGCAGTGCGAACACTGCTTGTGCAAGCCGCACAGTGAAGCAGAATGCGCTTATTTATCCGGTACGTTACAGCTGTGTTACCAACCGCCGTTGGTTGCGCGAATTCTCCCTTGTCTCCTGTACTGCAGATTTTCATGTTGGTGTTGTGATTGTGGATTGATGTCTACTGACTGTGGCTGGTTTTAGGCCGATGCACATCTACGCACCTGGTTAGTGTTTGAACTAATGACTCTTTTTAACCAACCGGATTCGTTCATGGCAAACACCTCCACTCCGGGCCTGCACACAGGGACAAACTGGCTCACTCAGGTCGACCGGGGTTTTTTCATTGCCAGCCCTCAAGGGGTGAACATTTGTTTTTCTCCAGCTCTGTAAACTTTGTACAAGAATTTCCCTCACTGGACGGCCCTTCCTGAATCGACCGGCATCATAGATAATGTCCGCCTGTTTTACGTCATTTTGTGAAAACAAGAAGTCTCAAGCTGATCGGGTTTTGTTTTTTGCCCCCAAAGTATCCTGGCACTGTGAGTTGTGAAATCGTTTTCAAAAGTTCCGCTGGTGAACCCGGATTAAACTGATAATGGATATCCGCTCACGAAGTTCAGCTCATTCTTGTTCGGTTTTTAACAAGCTATCAACCTGTTGTCAAGTACTGCCTCGCAATAACGTCTACGCAAAAGTTCGACGAGTGGAGAACCGTACGGTAATAAGTAAAATAACTAAAAGTGGAAAAAATTTCCAACGCGCAATCCTCGCGGACTAGGGTTTGGCCATATCACATAATATCTCCAGCCCATTCATGGAGATATCTCGTAGATCCCAGCCCGGTAATCCAACTTGATCTGCTCCGGGACAGTCCAACAATTGGGATTTTCATTCATTAATTTTGCATCATATATTAACCACATCTACCCGTCTTCAATCCACTCCCTTCTTTGGGTAACAACCGCGCTTCGAGATCAGTTTGTGGGCATGCGTAAACACATGTTACAACCGCACTAACCTGTTCCACTTCATTGCATGTCCGATTGACTAACGTCCTTCGTCCAGTATTCTGAAATCAGCCTCCGATTGGTTGATGAAATCCTCTCACTGTATTTTGGAAATAATCCGAAGACACCAGTGTTCAAACATCAATAGTATTTTTGTATCCCAAGACTGCTGTGTTAATTCGGCTTTTGATTACCAATCGGATACCACTCTGACACCCCGGACGGATGAAACCCAACTTTACTTAATCCATACACGAAGACAATTCATACGAAAATGATCACTTCGTGAGGTGCGACTGCCCAGGGAACCACACCCGATCTTCACCGAAATCTTGCTTTTCAAGAAAAGGGTTCACTTTTCAGCCACTCTGGTCATGCAGCATCCCAACCAGAGCAGCTGAGTAATCCTTACATTTTGTTTGGTTTTGTATTCTAGTGAACATCATCGTTGACTCAATCTAACTTAGACAATTTACTATCTGATCACATCTCTTTTTTCATGACATGCTTCAAGCGTGAGCATAGTGAAATAGACATGTCCCATAGCCAGTAGGTCCACCACACGGGGCACTGGCAACCATGACCCTGAAACTCGGAGTGGCATAGAACCGCGTAAAGTCTCATTGAGTCAGGTGTGGTAACGAGCCGAGCGACAGCGAGTTGCTGTCCATCGCCAAAGTGACCGACGAATCTAGGATTCTAATCTCCGGCAGACACTTGACCATCTCCAATAACTGTTCGTGCATGAAGATATGGATCCTTCCATATGCATTTGAATTAGAAAGTTAAAAAGAAAAAAATGGGAACGACTCGGACAAAAGGCGTAAGAACGTCATAAGCACCAATTCGAGTTGGGCTGTTCGCATACAGAGGTTAGATAAGGGAAATAAATTTTTCTAGTCCATGTCTCAGCGGATGGCTGTGCTAGTAAAAAATTTCTCGATGATCCGAGTCGAATCCCACCAAAAGTGGAATCGGAGAAAGCAAAATCGTAGATTTGCAAATAAATTTGTGTTTTAGAACTTACCGCTCAGAGAAGAAATTTTGTCGATGCGTCTCCGTCCGGGTTGGGAATCGTCTTGATTCTCGTGTGCATAAGTTCCGCGAGTACTAGATAATCGACGAAGAGAAGTACCCACTGGCGGTTTCGATGTGATATTTGTCAAAAAATTTCTTTAGTTCTCACCGGAGAGTCTATCCGTTTTTGTAGATCGGCCCAATTACCAGCTCACACCAACCCTTAGGCATCTGTTTCTTCCACCTTATCGCCTCTAGGAGTTTTGGAAACCGATGCCATTACTTCTTCGTTTTCGTTGAAAGAGGCCGGCGATAACCTGACGGTGTTCAAGTAGATTAGGCGTTTCACTCCAGGAGGATGATAAGTTGAACCCCAAGTCTGCCGATCATTTTGGTGGTAGATGGCACTTTGCTAACGTCCCGCACCGTTACGACCCCTGACCTATTGGAGCTTTACGTGATTCTGTGCCACACCAAGTTTCTTCATTATCGTTATCGATTCGCCTCCCCGTGCAGTAGACTGCAGGGTGGCTATGAGGGTGTCTTTCAGTAAACTCACGAGTCAAGCCTTATCAAAAAAGTTCTTTTGTAGAAATCAGTGATAGACAATATCCCAAGGGTTTGAGTGAGGTATGTTCTAAAGAACCCAGAATTTAGGAAGCGGTACTCTATCTAATGAAGTTAGCACTAGAATCGAGGAAAATTGCTCATGCAGAGCGAAATCTGTGTATGGACATCCTCACTTATATCTCCAAGACGAAATGTCTTACAGAAGCTACTTTGATAACCCCTTTGATTCTACGATGCTTTTGCTTGAAACGAACAAATTTCGCATTTCCATACACACTTATTATCCACCACAATTCTGATAATTTACTATCGATAAGCAGTAATTGGTCCTCTTCATCGAATAACCAGCATTTTTTTGTTTTCCGTGCAGCCTTAAAGCCTGCATGTATCTCACATAGCTCCAATTAAAATCCCTGCTTCCTGCATCACATCACATCACATTTGGATTACGAGAAAGTTCCGAGCAATTCAAAAAGCCTTTTTTTACAAATCAGAATGTGGAGCCAACTTAGCGAAAAGTGTGCACCTCGTGTAGAGTTGTACGTGCTTTCCGTATTGGACACTTGGTCTCAGAGCTCGGCCTCCAGAGCAACGCTGAAATGAAGTCGCTTACGGTGTTTCGATCATGTAGTCGATCGTCTAGTTCTTTGGCGCTGCCTTTCACCAAAAATGTGCCAGAGAAATTCATTTCGCCCATCCAGTTCCTACATGCGAACAGCCGAAGTTGAATTAACGCTTTCAGATATCTTTCACTCGAGTTCACGACGAGATGTGGTTTTCGTCATGGTTTCCTCTTCCCTTTTCAATTCGGTCATGGAGATAACTCAGTTCTCATGTGAGAATAGTGGCACTGCTATTTACTCAGACAGTAAGGTGTCTAACTTTGAATATGCAGACGACGTTGTGCTACTGAGTGAAGACCGAAGTAAGTTACAGGTCTTCCTCGATCGTCTGGATGATAGTGCATGTTTCGGGTACGTTTTGCACCTGCGAACCGTAAAATGCTGTTATAAGCCTAGATTGGTTCAAAGCAGTACTTTGTTCTTGCACAGGAATAACCGGGTGAGGTAGTTAGATTTATCCACTTGGATAGTTGTGTCTCACCTGGTTGTGGTATGTTGGAAGAAGTGCCTGCGCTTCTAATTAGTATTTGACAATTTGAGGCACCCGTGGCGTTCGCGTGACATGCGATCATCGATCGGAGGTCGAGTATACATGACGGCAAGGAGGTCGGCATTTCTGTAGGTCTCTAAAACGTGGTCATTTTGGACTGAAGATATGCGAAGACTTGCGGTAGTTGAAAGACCGTTGCCTTCATGGTATTGGTAGAATATGGTGGAGGAATTTTGCGAGTAACTCAGAGGGTAGGCGTAGGATACTGGGTCCCAGGATCCAGCCTTTAGAACAGACACTAAATCAGAATAGGTTAATGTGATCGGGATAGGTTTTGTGAATATCCACAGAACGACTGCCTAGTCGTACGCTGTTGTGTGAGGCAGGTAGTGGTCGGAGGATGGTTAGAAGTGATCAGTCGACGACATGGAAAAAAAATATTAGAATTTTATCCGATTGACTGGCTCGTGTAGGTGCAGTTAGACTACGGTGTTGGGGTCTACGCGATCCTCCGAAGCGGTAATTGGAGATAACAGTTGACATGGCTCAATGTCGTTCTTGCATTCGAAACCTTTATTCTTCTGTATGGTTCTCCAACTTACCATTTTGCCGTCAGTCTTCACTATTTCTCCCTATCTTTTTTACTGTTTGGACAGATGTTGCTGTTAGGTAACATCCAAAACTAGAGCACGCTGAACTGCATTGAATTGACCGCTCTCTCTGTATTACACGTGTCCCAACTAAGTTAATTTGCATGTGTCCTATGCCCGTTTATTGTGTATGTCTTGCGCTTAACCTTACTGTTGCCAATGCAGAAGAAATCGGCACTGAATCACAGGTGATCTTTGCATATCTTCTGCACTCAATGGCCGTGTTGCTGACTCGTACAGAAAGGTCATTTCAGCTCATGGATATCCAGATGCCACGTCGATGCCAGATTTCTTAAGTTGATTGGAGCCAATTGGGCCTTCTCCATAAACAGCGACATTTCATTCGATATATATATACATAACATGTATATTATTTATATTATATATGTATATCATAAATCTGTGTGCGTATCACGTGACTCATGGCAGAGGAAAACCATGAGATGAAGGGGAAAGGAAAAGTTACCTTGCACAGAGTTCACGACACGTGCATCAGCTGTTTGGTCCCCGCCGCAACACCATTGGTTGTCTTAGAAATTCGTAGTGCGGTTCCCCAAACGAAAGTATTGGTCTCATCCTGTTTTTTTGCGAGTTCTTAGGGACCGAATGCTTTCAGATGACATCTCGATACGCTGATCAGTCGATCCATAACTACATTGAATACGTAGGAGAACTCGAAATGTGATCGTGCTAACTCGATTAATCGTCGACATTGTACCTGAGTGGGGCATCACGATATGGAATGGAATTAAGCAGTTTAGTTTATTCATCCTTTAAGTTTGCGTCCACCATACCAAATGTCATTACCCCATTGATTTTCAGAAAAACACGATCAGTTTAGTATCATTTTATACAATATGGATTTTTTTAGTCACGTTTCTCTTCATTACGATTTTTATGATCACTACGCGAATAAAGGCTTTCGCAGTCAATCCGAAAGAGGGAGCAATTTTTGACGCTTTTTCAACCCAGTTGGTACACGTGGTTGTGTGTGTGTGTGTGTGGGGGGGGGGCGGGTGTTTGTTTTCGTTTGAATCTTCACACCGCACGTTGCCATTCAACCCAGTTTTGCCACATTCATATTCAGTAGTATTTTACTCAATCCCTTGGATGCCGGTTTATATTACTAAGATCATCTTGTTGGATAATTCAACTATCTGAATCATTTGTATTCTCTAATTTTGACTTTTTCGTTGTCTGTTTGCTTGCCCTATACACAATGGATGATAAATCTGTCTACAAAATGGCCTATTACACTCACCATATTTCGTTCAAATATCCGTATGCTTTTCTCAATTGTCTTGAAAATGAAGGTGGCCGTAGCCTAATCGGTGTTTGTACGTTTTATTTTACTCGTACGTATTTCGGGTTTGTTCTCAATGTGTTAAATGCTACAATCAAACTCGCGGGCGAACTACATGCATTCCGTACAAATTGTATACCCGAACACGATCGATATTTTAGAGGGAATGTCGTAGATGTTTGCATTCTTCTTATTCACAGGTTCGACGCAACAGTAGTCTGTGCACCGCGCAGGGTCGTGGACGGCAAATGATCCGTTTCCTATTACAACGTGGTCGTCTGGAATTTCTTGTTCATCAGATCCAAAGCCGTGCTCAGTTTGCCGAGAAATTTTATGATCCGGTCCAATCAGTTTTGGCTCATGAAATTCTAGTCCAAATATTTGGATCTTTAATCAGCGAACTCGGCCGATTATCATTTCATCTGGATTTGGACAATACGGAGTTCCTCGATGACACGTGGGAAATGCCTTTGCTCCAAAAATATGAACTTGTTCCTTGCTTGTACGATTATTTGTTAGAATAATTATCCACGTCGTACCTTGTGTCGAGGCTCAAACCTCTTGGTTTGTCCTCCTCACGGATTCTATTTCCAAGATTTTATTCGCATTTTTTGATGTTTCATTTCTTTGCACAATTTGTGCCGTTGCTCAACTAGACGTCTAGGTTCTTAAGCGTCTCATCACCAGACACGATGATGTCAGCAGCAGCAGCATTCGTGTGCAAGGTAACATCCTCGATTGGTGATGAGGCCTTACCTCAAAAACACTATGTTTTGCAGTTACAGGCGTATGGATACCGATATTCAAACGTGCATGGGGCTATCAACAAAGGCAAATTCTAATTTCAGCAATTATTTGATTACCGGTAACGAGAAGTCGATTTGGGTAGTGTCCTGCTCTATTGCTGTAAATGGACATTTGATGAACGGAAATCGCAAGTTTTATTCTGGTGAATGATAAACTATTTCTTGGGAATATTGGACGAAATCTTTTGGTTATGCTGCACTTGTCTTCCACTCTTTACTCACATTAACTTACAGCTGCCTCAATTTGGGATATTCCATTCCGGAACGTCCGCAGTCCGATTGTAATTACCCTGTTCGGTCTATTCCACCCCCACCCCCCAATGGACTTTGTACTGTTTACCATGGATTAGATTTATCCACGAGATTCCAATCCGCTACTTGGCGTTTGTTGTGCACACGTCGTTTGGACGCATTCGAAACTTTGCTTCCTATCTTAAACGACACCTAATGTTGTCCCCTCTCCGAATCACCTAATTTCCAATCGATTTAAGACTAGCTATGCATTACTTGTGAACGAGGTCAATCTGTCCGAATCGGTTATATTTGAAAAGTATTCGGTAGGCTGTCAGGTTGACATCTTATTTCAACTTATCACCTCATTTTGTCAGCAAACTTGGTGCGAAATTGGAAACAATCGAGGGCCATGTGGTGGTAGTCAAACTTGACCCGGGTGGTGTGGCGGCCGAGGACCAGCGCATCGAGCTGGGCGATGTAATTGTCACAATGTACGGTCAACATTTGCGTCAAAATGCATCGCTTATTCACACACTTCGTACACAACACGAGGGCAAACCAGTTCCCATAGGTGTGGTCAAAGCACGGATGCCGGACGGGTCTGTTTACCGACCTTTACGATCGATTCTGCGACGTTATGGCTCAGCTCAACTGATTCCACTCACATCATGCGATTCAGATAGCATTAGTAAGTCATACGTTTTTGTTAGACAATTGTGCCTTGCGTGCATGACCCTGTGGACTCTCCAGTCAGATCACAACACGACCGTTGGGATCTGGAAGTCGTTCTGGATAAGACACGTTTTTGAACCAATCCCTAATCGATGGTGTTTAGTGTTTGTATTTACACGGAACTTTAGCGCTCCTGCGTCCGTACTTGATCCTGGAATGTATTAGTCATCACCTTATCCATAATACGGCAAAATAAAAATCCTCGATGTTTATGTGAAATTCAGCCGGGACACGCTCCCGATTGGTCAGAAATATAGTCTCGTTTCTTTAGATATTTATCTCCACTGCCTGGTAAAAGAAGTCTGGTGGTAGCATTTTGAAAGATCATTACGTAGAGGACAAGTGGGATCGAAAAGTTTTCCCTGTGCAATTTGTTTTTCACACGCAGGCATGCATATCACACAGCCTCAATTGTCTGATGTTCACTTTGTCTTCAGGTATACTGTGTTCGGTTCACGTTGAGTTATGTATCGTTCCAATCCATTTTGTTCGTGTGGAGTGTACGCCGGTCCTCAGAATAGTAGTCGTACCCCAGGTCACCTTTCGTGACTTTTTGTTCTCTCAAAGGGTAATATATACTTTATTTCCCTCTTCATTTTGAGGTCGATATAGACTTGTTGCATAAGGCTTTGTCTGATCTGATCAAAGGTGAAGTCGGGCAGTGATAATCCAACGAATTAATTATGTTTATCACTTCAAATATCAAAAGTTCGAATCTCTCACCTTTAGTCCGGTGGACTGTAAAGGTCATGTGACATGCCTTTTCCACTACAATGTTACCTCCAGTATGTCTTTTCGTGATTCTGCTATAGCAGTTGAGTGACCCCCGGGTGCTTCGTGCTTATTTCGTTTTATTCGGATCATTTAAATAGCATGCCGATCAAACTCAATGAAGGCGATCATGTATAGATAGAAATCCTAAATTGTTCAATATACGTGGTATCGTTCCCACCACCACCGTCCGCACTACCACGGTCCGCATTAGACACTGGTGATAGACGGCAGATCGCGCTGTCGCTTAAATCTCTGCTGTGCCTAATCTGTTCGGTCCTTATGCAATATACCGCTCCGAATCCTAGTTATGCTTTCCAGTTTTGTTGGTGCGATGTACTGATTGTGTTCGACATTGTCTTCATGCTTTAAAAAATACCACAAAGGATTTACCCTCAAGTCATCAATAAGACGTGCATTTAGTTGTTTATATGTGTGCGTGCGCTCTCGCAATTGACCGTGTGTGTGTTGAAGACCACAGGTTCCTTCTGTCCTTTTTCAGACTCCGGCTCAGCTTCTTCGACCCGGTCATTTTTTCTCGACAATCCATGGTGTCAACTGGTCTATTGGGGTCAATGCGAAGTCGGTCCAGATGGTGGAGTGCATCTGATCAACCAGTGTATCATGCACGTTCTTATGCGTCAGTCTTCCGTGAACAAGCCAACTCCGGTTTCTATGGAATTGGGTAAGCCTTACTTCTCTGTTGCCATAACAGCCATACCACCCGCATTCACTCAAATCCGAGCTTCGGTTTCGTCACACCTCTGTTCAAGTCCATCATCTCTGTACTGTACACACACACACACACACACACACATCCACTTTAGCTCCGGGGGGCACATAAATAGCTGTGATTTGACATCGGTCAGCCCACATCAGCTCAAAACCGGGAACCCATCAGTCGGTTCGGTTGTGCTCACTTATTTGTTCTATGCGTCTAACATCTGTATTTCCATCGTCGTCGTCATCATCATCATCATCATCATCATCATCATCATCATCATCATCATCATCATCGTCGGATGTGTTAGTATCATCACGCAACTGCAGCCTCGGTCTGACATGTCTTGTACCACTTACTTTGAACCTGAATGTTTCCCGAACCTTTTGACTTTATCCTTTGTTCGCTGGCTGTTAAGATACACACTTCGGTTAGTTTAATTCCGATAGTTACTAAGGTGTTAGCTTCGATAATGCTGTGCCGTTTGACACCGATTCGCGAGAGTAACTTCCGCAAACAACAGGCCGGATTTCAGCCAGGTCGAGGTTGCATCGACCAAATATTCACTCTTCGACAGATACTCAAAACGCGCCACACGCACCGCCGCCCTACGATCGTAGTTTTCCTCGACTTGAAAAGTGCTTTCGACTCCGTGGATCGACCGACACTACTCAGTGCTCTCCACCGGAAGGGTATGCCAACGAAGTTTGTGAACCTGTTGCGAGCATTGTACTCGCATACCTATGGTCGCGTGACAACATACGGTGAACTGTCACGTTCATTTGAAACGACTAGCGGCGTTCAACAAGGGTGTGCCATCTCTCCATTCTTGTTCAACTTCGTCATGGACGAGGTGATGGAAGATGCTTTAGGAGGTCTCCGGGATGTAGGAGTCGAACTGGGAAGTGGAGGGAATCTATGCGACCTAGATTACGCAGACGACGTCGTGTGCCTGTTCGAGTCTGCGGACCATGCACAACGGGCACTAGAGATACTGTCGAGATCGGTTGCTCGGTTCGTCATGTGCTTTGCACCTTCAAAGTGCAAAGTACTGTTACATGACTGGCACGCAAGCCGTCACACCACGTCAAGGTGTAGTCTCGTTGTGACAGAGCTTGTACATTTAAGCATCGGTTATCGATCCGAAGTTCATTTTTCACTGGGTCGGCAAGGTCAGTTCTGCTGTATAGCTGGGAAACACAACCTTTATACACGGGAGATATGCGAAGACTGCCAGTATTTGAATGTTGGTGTCTTCGTAGCCATCGGTCGAGTACAACGGAAGAATTTTCTTGGCAACTCAGATGTGAGCCGTAGAAACGGGCACTGAATTTGAACAGGTTGGGGCGGTTGAGGTATGTGTTGCACATTCCTAGGAATCGACTGCCCTAGTATTGGCTGCTCTCCAAAGCATGCAATAGCTGGAAAGTCGTTCAGTGTAGTCAGTCCGTGACCTGGTGGAAAAGTGTGAAAACTGTAACTAGTAGATTGTTCCGAATAGGTCTAGTCAGATTCCCGGGTTGTGGTCCACGAGATTTCCCAATGCAATGGTTGAAGACCTTAGGCGATAAGACTGGATTCGGCGGTCGGTAGCATTCTTCCATTCGAAATAATTCCTCCTCATTACAGACCTTCTGTTAGAATTTTCCTTTCACTACTTTTTGGTCCTGGGAACATTATGAATCAATTAGTGGGAGACAGATTAGTTGTTCACCAAGTAGATTGTTTCCCGACTGAACTGAATACATATTTACAAGCATTCAGTGCTAATGGTCGATAAAGCCAACAGGTGTTTTTTTCACGTGACAAGCAGCTGGATACCTCGTACGGGCGCGCAGTGTGTGGGTGTAACATGCACGCTGGTCGATGCTCTTCGAAGGGCGGTTCACATGCGACTCAACCTGAAACGGACATGAAAGAAAAATCCACGTGAGCCGAAACCCAATAAGCGAGTCAACCAGCATCAACACTTACAACTATTCGTTACAGGGCGTGTATGTGTCTTATCTGTGTGTACACATGCATCTATTGTAGTTGGTCATCTGTTGAGAAAACTAGCAACGAAAACCAGAACACAGTACTGAAAAATTAATGGTTTTGAAAAATCAAACTGAAACTTGGGTATATTTTCCACTGTATTGTTAGTTATCAGAAGAGTTTCTGTGCACCAGATAACTTACGAGGAATCGGTAATTGTGACCTCAGATAAAGCACCAAGTGTTGTATTGTATTGTATTTTATAGACGTTTGCGTGCAATCAGTAATGTCGCATTTCAGTCAAAAATGTGAGGGAAAAATAAAATAGGGAAAAACTAAATAAAGGATAAATAAATAAAGTAAAAATACACTCATCGCCTCGTGAAAAATATCTAAAAGGACTCATCCAAAAACAGTAATAACACATTGTGACAGGTTGTTCAGGAATTCGGATGAAACCCGGCCACGGTTTGTCGAAATTCGTGCTAAATACGGGACAGTGGAGTTCCTATGGGTATGAAACGAAAAGCGGATCGTTTAGAAATATGAGAGCGACACTTTGAAAGATCGTTGTGCAGAGAATGCGTGGGATCAGAAAGAATTTTGTGAGCAAACTTCTCACATGCTGATAAGTGTTGACCATATAGATTAAGGGACAATTCAGTTAGTAGTACGAAGGACACTCGTTAATAATTGATAACCCCCGACGAACAATTTTAAAGTATTTTCTAAGTAAACCTGGAAAATTGCAGGAGAACAGTAAAAAAAGGATTGGTAAGACACATTGGTGTACAAATTGAGAGATGATGCTTCGTTTCATCTTGTAGTGCCGAAGCTTCCTAATTTGAAATGACAACCGTCGGAGATTTTTTACACGGGTGGAAATGTGTGAAGTCCACTTCGGATTTTGATCAATAGTAACCCCTAGATATTTCACAGAATCAACCCTGGTAAGAATTTTTGAGTTGATGGAAGACGCTTCGGATGAGTAGGTTGACCGAGAGACAGAGAGAGAACAAACATTCGAAACATTTAGATGTTTTGAGATTTAAACCAGCTCGTGCGGAGAAATCGTAAACAGAAGATAGATTGTTGGAAGAACTTTGAAAGTCGTCGTTGTTCGAAACGACTTGAGAGAGGGTACCGTCATCAGCATACTTAGACAGATGACAGGTGGAGCTGGTTGATAAGTCGCTGATGTAAGTGGAGAAGAGAAACAGTGATAGAACAGCACCCTAAAGCACTCCTGAGTTGTTAATCAACGGTTTTGAAGTTTTACCGTCTATTCATGTGCACTGGGTTCGGTTTGTAAAGTAATCAGACAACCATGCTAATAAAGGCCTGGGACAATCGAATGTTTGCAGCTTGTGAAGTAGAAGAGACCGTGGGACTGAGTCAAATGCCGACGAATAGTCTAGAAAAACGCAACGGACGGACTTCATTGATGCGTTTAAGAACTTACAAATGTAAGGGAGGCGACAGCGTCCAAAGTGGACTTGTTAGATTTATAGGCAAACTGAAAAGGGTCGTCATGAGTGTACATAGAAGAACGCAGGCGTTTAAGTAAGGCAAGCTCCGTCAGTTTAAGACTAGAAGATGTTAAGGCGATGGGACGAAAACGTTTTGTCAAAGCGGTAGAACTGCTAGATTTAGGAATGGGAATAATAGTGACGGGTCTCTAACAGTTAGGGATAGAAGACGAACTTAATGGTGAGTTAATTAGGGGAGTAAATGCATCGGTCAGAGGCACAGCACCATGCCTTAAAAGAGCTGAGGACAGACTGTCAGAACCAACTCCCTTGTTTATTTCAGTGGTGCGCAGAAGGTCAAGCACCTATTCTCTAGAAAAAACATGTAACTATCATGTCATCACCGTGACCAAATATGACCGGGGTGTAAGTTGAAGGATGGATGAAAGCATGATTGATGCTGTCGACATCCGCAGAGGTTTTCGTATGCTTCTTCTTCCCACACGACAGTCGAATGCCTTGCCATAGGAATCAATTTTTGTTACCACTCAAGAGTTGGCCGGCGAATCTCATATCGATGCGTTGGATTTCCGCTTTTATTAGGTTGGAAATATACCGTACGCCTCTGGAAATTCAACAATGATATCTATCATCCCAAAGTATTTGTTCGGTTTGTTTCGATAAGTTTCGCAGGCTAGTTGAACAGGTTGCCAGCAAATTCGATTCATTTTGCTGGATTGTCATCTTCCTTCTGTTTAGTGCGTCAGGCACCGCATATTTTTGCGTTAGTCCGCATACCGTACCCTGCGCTATTTAGTGCCCTGCATCGCAAGGATATGCCGGAAGAGTTCGTGAACCTGTTGCGAGCATTGTGTTTGCATGCGTAAGGGTATACGGTTCATTCGAGTCGACTAGCAGTATTCGACAAGGGTACCCAATTTCTCCGTCCTTGTTTGCCTATGCCATCGATAATATAATGGAGAATGATTTACGAGGTCTCAAAAATATAGGAATCGAACTGGAGAATAGGGGAAAGTCGTGTTCGTAACTGCGGAACATGCGCAACGTGCACTAGTCAGGCTGTCGAGGGCTGTAGCTTGATTCGGCATGTGGTTTGCAACTTCGAAACGCAAATTTTTGTTACAAGCCTGGACGACAGTAGTCCCGAACTTGATACTAGATGGAGAAAAACCAACGGCTGTCTACCGTTTCGGTTGCCCGGGCAGCTGCGTGACGAAGAATGGTAGCATGGTAGTGAAGTGAACACGCATATATCGAAGGCTCCAGCGATGTACGTTGGACTTAACCACCCCTGGTGCCGACTTGATATTTCACTGTAGTTGAAAGGTCGTGTGTATTGTCCTGCAGTGCACTCATTTCTGTTGTATGGTTTCGAGACATGGAGTTTGCACGCTGAAGATGTTCTCTTCCAGGTTTCCGACCATCGACGTTTGCGTATTGTCATTAGGATTGAATGGAATGACGCGAGCCCAATGTGCAGGTTAGGAATTTCTTATTTGGTACCGGTGAAGAGAATATTCTGTCACCGCTTACCCACCTTAGTAGACTTCATTGGCTGGGTCACGTGTTGCGTAAGGCATATAATTTTCCACCGCACTGTGCCCTATTTTCCGTTCCTTCCACGGAGTGGAATAGGCTATGCGGAAGTCAACAGATAACGTGCGAACATGGAGTGAGAAAATGTACAGCGAACTTGGGTAAAGTATGTGTCTCACGTTCTCATGGTTGAGGTCCGAAAGACCCATCAGTCAGCTGACTGGAAACATTGGACGATATGACAGCAAAGCGTGAACAGTGGCGATCGTGTTGTCATTTTTTATCGAACCAGAACAATTGAAAAAATGTGTCTGTGCATCTAGGTTATATTCCGTGTTTGCTACCACGACACTCCTTTCCCTTCCCGACTGTCTACGTCTACTGCCCATCCACCCTAGATATTTATTCTTTCTATGGGAACGAGTAACTGGGCGAAGGGCAGCGATCATTGGAGCATATTTTGCTGTTAAACGCCGAACCGTAATGATGATTGTGACCGTGTTGAAAAAATGACCACGTTCATTCGTTAGTCACGACGCAAATAGGACGCAAAAGATCAGATCATACTTCCGAATAATTTTACGTTTCCGAACTATCTAGGACAGAATCCACATTCAGTGGTTACTTTTAAAAACAGCGTGCACGAGAAGTTAAAAACCCAATGAGACGAAGTTTTCACTCCCCGGGGAGTAGTATTCATCCATTGAGTTGCAGACGACCATTCATTGTTTTCCGACTAGTTATTGCGCGACCTATGGTGGTGACCTTATGCGTTGCTGTCACTCCAATTTTCAAGGCCATAGTTGCCAGTCTTCTTGCTCTTATTGATGCAGGGGATGTGGACCAGGTCCCTTTTATCGTACTGGTGCTTCCAGTGTGTGAATAATAGCGTTTGGTTGAATCAGTTTTTCATGCAAGTAAGAACGGTGGCAGCATTTGCTCCGAATTCCAACTGGAGCATCTTGTTTTGAAATTCTTTGAAATCTGATAGTTTGTGTGTTTTTAAGTCGCAAAAATTCGTTACGGTAATCCGCTTCTGTATACACTATACCAGCTGATTCGGCAGACCTGATTTCCATCTCACAGAATAGCAAATAGCTAAACTATACCCGATGCATCCGTCTCAGTTGTACTCACAATGAATTAATTTGTAGCGATACCTGCCATGCATGGAGTGGGAAATAGATTCGGATGCCGTCAACTTGATCGTATCTAAACAGCCGTTATTAGATGCATCGAACTAGCCAATACGACACTTCCGGTTTGGTTGGCACACTAGTGCTCCACTGGCTATACGGTATTGGCAAGACGGACTTTCCAATTAGCCGTTAGCGTAAAATATTCTTTCATTTACACGGAGCTTTGTTACACAATCGGAACTACCGGACATTTCGATCAATCCGTTTTAACGGTGACTTCTTTTGGGGTAGTTGTGTTATTTTTTTCGACACGCCATTTGACAATCAACATGCGTCAAATGGCAAGCACGCGCACTCACGTTCTATCGGCAGGAGCTTTTCTCCGATATTTATCTAACCACAGTTTACGGCGTGACTACCTTTCTTGTTCGTTTGTTTCATTTGCGATTAGGGGGTGGGGTGGGTTGGTGGCAAACCTGTTAAAAACAGTAATTCGTTGATATCACAGTTCACTCACTTTATGCCTGACCGCTCAACGCTCAATCGGAACACCATTGTGTGTGTGCGTGTGTGTGTGTGTGTGTGTGTGTGTGTGCTAGTCGGTTAATTACACGCCATATCCTATCTAATAAGGGGGAAGTTTGATCCTTTTCTGGCGTTTAGGACTGGGGACGCGTTAGGTAAAATGGGCAGGTTCCGTTAAACTCCATAGGTCCATTTCACCAGTTGGTCTCACATCAAACGTGGATCTCAGTATCCAGTACCAGTTTGAGGGATTTGTGGCTATTCGTTCCCGCTAGACACTGCCACTACTGAAGCAGTTCTCCCAAACGAAAACGCATCCGCGAATCAATCGCTGTCGTATGCGCACACACTCGCCACAATGCAGAAATGCCGTCATGGATACCCGGAGGGGTAAATGCATTTTTATCCTTATAATTGTTCTTTCGGTGAAAACAGTATCATTTCGTTCGAACTAAAACCTGGTTTTTCCTAAAGATTTTACTCGTGTGCAATATTTTGACAAGTTTGGAGAGGAGGATGCTTCTTAACGAATGGCGTGCATCAAAACCTATATTTAGCAACTTGGTCTGTTCTCGTACTCTTCTTGGACCGGAGCGGCAATATGACTGCCAATACACTAGATCGGTCCCGAGGTTCGAAGGACCTATGGTTTTTTATGCTCGTAGGTTTACTGCACCAGTGAGTGGATGGGTGTCGACAACAGTTAACCTCGAACTTAGTGGTGTGGTAAGGAACCGAACGACAGCGAACCGACATGACACCAAAGTGACGCCTTGGTGGAGCACGTTTCTCAAGATCATGGGCAACTATTTTGTTAAACGGCGTCATTTTTGTAAATTGAAGAAAAATGCTGGTTCGCAAATGGATATGTTCGTAAACCGAGGCCCTGTTCTATGGAACTCGGTAAGTACACCCTGGAACTCAACAGAGTCGGTTATTGCCTGGTATTCTCCTGTAGTAACAAAACTATCTTCAGTCTAGCTTTGGTAGTGTTTTATGAGTTGACCATTTCAATGTTCTTCTAGGATTCGATTGACTAGATTTCCATCGATGCACTTGTTGCTTTTTATTTTTGCCACCAGGCGAGCTTGGGGTGACCGTGTGGCCAGTCAGAGCCGAGCACAACAAAGCTGTTTGTGGATCCAAACCGTTGTTCAGACACTCATTTCCACAAATTTCCTCCTGTGGACGACGCACAGACAACACGAATTATCTGGCCTACATTGTGGGTGACGAAGCATGTACCGTTGCGAAACACTTTCGCTGTTTTGTCTTCGAAGCGGTTGATCATGCAGAGTCGAAGTATCTGATCTCAGGAATTGCCCAGGGTTTCGATCGTACTCACTGGACGTTGTGAGTCATACGCAGGCAGTTTCAAAACTGGCTCCTACGGTTTTACCACACGCACCCAATCAAGTATACGAAGTGTTGCAGCTTCCTCCTTCTAGCTCGCTGTTAACATGCGTGGCTCCTGGTCCCACGTCAACCTCCATTCCTTTTCTGTTTTCCGTTGTTCTAGTCCATGTTAACTATCCGGTCTCGTGGCATATCTTTTCAACAAAAGGCATAATTATCTTTTTCGAGCTGTTATGGTGCTGGGAACGATAATAGTGTTTGTGTTTGTCAGGTTCCATCATTCCAATTTTAATCTCACTGTGATAAGCATTTTGATCTCTATTTCAAAAAATATACCTTATGCAACTTTGCTACTCGTGAGTAGTATCGAGCGACATTTGAATTACCCTAGCGAGGGGATACTCGCCCCAGGGCTAGCTGATATTTTGCCGCTATAGGGGGCTGATATTTAAATCATACCTTTTTCCGATAATTATTTCCATTTGCGCAAACTTTTTTCTCGTACGCGATTTTCTACGTTACAATTTGGTTGCGCTCATTTCCCCATCAGTTAGTGAAATTCGTTATATACATGGTGTAATTATGTGAACAATTTTTCAAAAGCCGGTAACGCGGCGCTGTCTTTCAGAGGTTTAATTACCCAACGTTTTGGCTTCCGTGTGCGGCGCTTCTCAAGGCAGGCTTTCCATTCAAGTGAACTTTAACAGGGGTTGTTTGTCGATGTGTGTGTATGTGAATTGGCGAATGAGTAGGTATCAGTTTCACTACCATAGTATGTATGGTAATAAGAGATCGGGTTTCTGTTCTTATTGGCACGGTCAATTGATGTACGCTATGAACCGCGTCGATCGACATCTTCCTCCAGTTAGTACGAACAAGGTAGCCACTTCATATCTCTTTCATTTTAATGCATAATGACTTTGACAACGATGGTCGACATTGAATAGCTGTCGAGTGGGGAAATGGTCGGCGACAGTAGAATTGGAATAAGCTATTGGTATCGAGTCTGCAGTTATTGATCTGCAATCATTTTCATCTGAGTATAGGTACCCCGAGGTCAACTAATCTCTCATCAAATAGTAATTCCGTAATAAGAGAGAGAGGTAGATGTTGAATAACAAGGGAGCAACATCCAAAGCAGACGACCAGCAAATCTTTGGCACTGGGCCATCGCCGATTGGTGATATCGGCGATCAGTTTATTGATCATGCACCAATAATATAATGTAATAAATGTAATTTAACTGCCATGTAATTGCAGTAATAGTGAAGCAAAATCTACTATATAACTGTGTCACTTAGATTTCATTTCCAAACCCCGCATCGTGGGCTACCATTCAACAGTATGTGACTGGCCGAGTTTCGCGTACTTGTGTACTCGAAACCGAAAAAGCGTGGTGCACGCTAGGAGTCAATTCGAGTTCGTCTACTAATGAGTCTCTTTTTCGCGACTCGGTCAATAAAGTCTGCTTGATTTGGATACAACCAGCCACACTTATAAAATGGTACATAAACGAGAGAATGGTTTCTTACTTAAACACGTAGCACTGCAGCTATTGGGTCCTCTTTAGGTTGCATTTAAAATCGACTGAGGAGAAATTTGAATTAACATCTTGGAGGTTGAAGGTTGTCGTGACTGAAGCGCGGAATACATGAGATAACATTGCTGGCAACGGTAACGAGTGTTCCGTGAACAGGAAGCGCGCATTTTGGATAAGCCTTCGGCAAAGCCTGAGAAGCCTGGGTAAGTGTTTTTACGGGAAACTGATTGACAAAGAAGTGAGACCGGAAACTGAATCACGGAGATTGTTGACGATGATCCAGAAAATGGCCTGATTGTATCCAAACAGACGGGAAGTTTTGTGTGGAAAGAAGTGTACTTTTCCATATGTATCTTCTGTAAACAAATCCTGGTGAAATTGGTAAAATGGATCAGTTGGCTTTTTTCCAGCCTCCTAAAAAACAAGGTAGTTGCTTCAGGTGAGTCGCGAACATCTGCCATCTTACAGAATGCGAGATTTATAGTGTAATTTATCATGATGAGCAACTAGGATTTAAGCTTTCCTAAGGAGTTCGGTTATCATTATCCGTTGTCACGTCGACATATATGTGAGAAGTTAATAATGCACCACGTCGTAGTTGAGCTGTATTATTAATACTATATCGATCATGAACAACGCGCACCAAATAGACTGTCGAGGTCGGTTGCTCGATTTGGCATGTGTTTTGCACCTTGAAAGTGCAAAGTGTTGTTACAGGACTGGACGACTGTAGCGTCAAACTTGATATTGGATAGAGGGGAACTAACGAATGTGGACCGTTTCACCTACCTTAGTAGCTGTTTGTCAAACGATGGTAGCTCGACAGTGTAGGCAAATACGCGTATATCGAGGCCTATCCGAGAGGGTTCGTGAACACCACCCGGCTTGGTTAAACACAGAAATGATTAAAGCTATCACCAGTTCTGTGTTCACACTTGGTTGATTCCAGCCTCTTAGTGAATGTTGCTGAAGCGTTCAGAATAATCTACAAAATCCGGAGTAGGTTATCGAGACTGGTGAATTCTCGGATCTTGTCTTCAGCTGAGGCCGTATGTACTCTACCCTGCGATCCCCCGTTGTATGCCTAAAAGCAGTTCCTGCAAACACTGAAGCTTCCCTGACCCAAGCGGTACCCCGAAAAACTATCGAATCCCAAGTTACAGCTGTGAATCGCATTTCCCCAACCCATGATTTCGACCTCCGCCAGTTTCACACACATGCTCGCTAACTTACAACTATGGATATATTTTGACTACTAGGCTTGTAACCTGTCATCACTTCTCTCGTTTTTAGTATATCATATTTAATGGCATGATTACGAAAACGAGCTTTTTAGTCACAGTGTGTTGTTGCTCAATGTAATCAAATAAAACAGCAAGTCACAATGCTTGATTTTGGACATAATCCAATCTCACCCTTCCGATTGCTTGATTAGTTCCAGTAGTAGATATTGTCTACCCACCATACACCCACACAATCACGCACGGACACACACACACACATTTCACCCTACTATTCACCGACTGAATTCTGTGTCTTGTGATTACAAATGTGAAATACCGTACGGTTCGCATGTGGCTTCGATTACATTCGGCATTTTTGGACAAGAGCTCGCATGAAGTACAAGGCGAGCCAACAATGCCAAGGCCTTGGATCGTGAACAGTGATTTTTTGTCTTTCATCAGAAATATCGACTCCTCGCTTATGCCAAAGAGAAAAACAAGCGAACTATTGTTCGATTGGTTTATCAGCTCAACTCGTCCCGTACATTCCATGATGGCTACGAATTTAGAAAGGAACTGCCAGTGTGAATCTATCTCGAGGTTTTTCCGACTGGTTCGTATTGGATATCAACAGTGCCGTTGGGTCATGAACTAGAAGACATTTCATTAGAAGGTAAGGGCCAGTCACGATTTGTCATAGGATACCACAATTTAAATAAAATTTCCTCAATCCTTCTGGTTCAGTCGTTGAAACCGCGGATTCTATCGATCCGTTTGCCAATGATGTAGGCCGACTACATCGGATTCAATCCCGGATGGAAATCTTTTGTGTCGACAATTCTTCCAACTCCCTACGATCTATATAATTTCGATCCCATTTTATAATCATAATTCCAGAATAAATTGACAACATTTCATATGTCCAACTAGATTGCATCCGATCGATAACGCAGTACAGATCGATTCAATTTCCTCAAGTCCGGTTAGTTCCATTCATTGTCTTTCAGTAGTTTTCATGTTGCAAACAAGAAATAATCGATTTGTGCGAGTTTCGGTGGCTGATTGATCATTAGGTGGATGGATAATAAATGCCAAAACGTGGTGAAGTGAAAGGATAGTTCTATTTGCGGTGTCACTGGCGATTAGTCAAAAGTTTGTGAGCGATTTAGAATGAGGGTATTTGAAACAATCGAGCAGTCGGTAGCAGTCAAACCTGACAGGTTTTTTCACTCGTGATAACTTTTAATAAAAATTTCTATGAATACACGTTGGCTGACAAGATAGTTTTCAGTGGTTCATACTACCATTGCCTCATAGTTTGATGGGAAAAATTTGAGGGCTCGAATAGAAGTAGTGAAAATACGGCAGAGAATGGGGATTGATGATGTTACTTGTATAACCCAAAAATAAGCGAACGTGTTTCTAGTCCAAGGGTTTATCTCCCAACTATTTTTCGTCCCATGGAATAATTCACCACGTGATATCATCGCTCAACTTACCATAACGAAACCATGGAAGCAGTGTACAACTGTTTCATTTTTGTCAGGAATCATCAGCAGCGCATATCCACCTCGTCCGAACGGGGACGCGAACCCTCGACGAACGATGTTGAATCGAACACCTTAGCCATTACTCTACCGGGTAGGTTCTGAACTGTTTGTTCAACTTCATCACATGGTGATGTTGGCCCATCGGTCGATCACCTCTGATCTTATTTCCGATGACCAAAACATAAAAACATGAATGTAGAGTTTCATCCACAGTGTCTTTCACTTCCCGCGAATGTGACATTTCATTGTGCCTCCACAACTCTTTAGCTGTGGTAATTAATACGTGCTGCTGAACGCTTCTGTAAGCCTGCGTAAAATTGACTTTCAAAGATAACTTCCTGGTCATACTGGAATTGGGTGAACTATGAGTTCCTCCGTGAGCAAATCACGTGTCTTCATGAAGCTTTGGATCTAAAAATCAATACCTTCAACCAGAGGTAAAAACAACGCGTCATGTGCTGTCGCCTTCTGTCTCGTGCCTAGCCAAATTCCAAAGAGAGACTTTGAAACCACATCCAAGAGCAAATTCAGTGACAGGAACGCGAATGGTTTTCTTTCGATACTGAGCTTTTCCAGAATCTCGTCAGAGTTATGCCTGAAAGGTTTATCCAAAAAGCAGGAAATGGGACCGTCGCCGCACTCTCTCTCTTATGCGAGCCAAGTGGGATAGGATTCTTTTGTCGTTGTACGCTTTTCAATTTTCCATCGTAATTCTATTTTACTAAGAACTGGAAAATATCACTTCGTATTTGAAACACCGATTGTCATTTATTCATCTGAACAGTAGGGAAAGAAGATCAATGCTGCGGGATGTTAACATTTCGTATTACTTTTTCCAACCGCTTGCGTCAAATAATCTGTGAATTAAATAATATTCAGTTACATACTGCAGTGAAGTGGCCTAGAGGTTAATGTCGGGGCAACAGACAATTGGCGTCATTCCCGTGGCAAACACCAGTCTGTATTGGTAGCCTCTGCGTGCAATGAGCCGGGTTACGCAATCGCACTAGCATTGCGTCACTGAAGGCTGAAAACTTCCGGTCAGTAGTGTGGAATAAGGGTATAAAACATGATGTCGGATTTACTACGGCCTTGGTTATTATCACTATCAAAAAATCGATGCTCTATCCGTTGTTTTTCTGGTGTGAATGGTGAGTCACAACGCCTTCCAATAACGTTGTTTTATTAAAATTGTAAGAAATTTACTTGGTAAATATACTCGATCAAATTAGTGGACAACAGTAAAACACACTACGACTATTTTGGTGTACAAAAAATGAATTCATCCTGGTTGGGTCCCGAATATCTTTTGCGTACGGGTTTAGAATAACAGATGGTGAAATCTTCTGATACAAGGAGTTATTTGGGAACATAATCGTAACTTGGTGCTAATTATAACATGTTCCGAGCGGCCTTGGCTCGGACAACAGAGAAAGCAATAGATTTCCGTAAGGTTCCTTATAGAGGAGCATCTTCCGCGAGAACTTCAACGAGTGATACTTCGTGGTTGCTTCTTTGTGTATAGTGTCAATGTCTATAACGATTGCAAATGTTTTCCCGGCTTGCATGTTATGCGACTAATCATAGGAACCCATTAGTTTGGTTGTCTCTTTGACACGAGGACGGCCCGTAGTTTGATTGATGAGAGGTGTTCGAGGAAATCGGGTCTGAACTAAAGACCGGAAATTTCCCAGTGTTAGAGGTTATTACGGTAGTTCCATTGGAAATATTGGGCCGTGTAGAAACAACTGGCAGACTGGACGAAGCGACAAGGAGGCAGTCATTGGTGACCATTAAAGCGTTGCCGATACCAGTTGTCCTTGGTGTGCAAATTTTGGGGACTACGAGAGGCACCTTGCATATGAGAGAAGAATGGCTGGGCGTGAGGAAGGCCAACATTTGTCTTCATGCTGGGCTGAGTTCGGTCAGTTTTGGGATACACGCGGTCAATCAGTGTACAGAGCTAAGAATCGGGCCGTTCCTTGCCGAAGAGTCATCAGCGGTGGAAGCCAGGACCAGAGAGTATTTCGAGGAACTTATCAAAGAGAATGATACGATCTTTGCCTTGGATAGGGAACAGTTAGGTAGAACTAGTATGGTATAGCATCCCATAGATAAAGAAAACGCTCGGCTGATAAAACAGGCACCTCGTCTAGTTCCGGCACACTGCTAGGAAATACTGTTGCAGATTGTCGACAATATGTTAAAGCAAGGCATCGTTAAGCTTACGTCCTGATCACAAAGAAGATAGCTCCTTGGGGTTACGTGGCCGGTGGTGGCCAAGCGGACAGGTTCGTTGCGTTTGGACGGGAAGGCTGCGGGTTCGAATCCTACCAATTCCGGCCAACTTCCTCACTTAGTAGCCCTCTTTGGGCCGCGGCCACCTTCATAAAAAATTATATATATATCGTTATTTCATAAATGAAGGAAGTAAAAGATAAACTAACGGAAGTTAAATGAGGTCAACAATGAGGATTTCTTCTCTGGACGCTTTGGCCTGGTCCAAGTGGATCTCCACTTTAGATCTGGCCTCGGGGCATTAGCAAATCGAAGTACGGCCAGAAGATCCGGAGAAGACAGCCTTCACAATCACGACTAGGCTATACGAATTTGAAACCATGCCCTTTTGGCTAAAGAATTCGGCGACGATCTTCCAATTTCTTATGCAGGTTGTCTTGGTTGGTCTTCTCTCCAATGTATGTCTCTACTATCCAGACGATTTACGGCCTACGATCGAGGAACACTTGGATAACCTAAGTAGGGTTTTCCAAAAGCTCAAATATACGGCGTTGTGAGTTAATCCCCGCAGATGTGTTCTTGCAAAAAGAATTGAGATTTCTGAGAAACGGTGCCAGCTGAAGGTATTTGAAACGACCCGAAGAAAATCCAAGCTGTTGAGGAGTAGCCAACACTGCGGAACGCAGAAAAAAATCCTAGTTTCTTGGGGCTTTCCTCCTATTAGCGCGGGTTTGTACTCAAATTCTCGACGATCGTACCTCGGCTGACCGAACTCACGAAAAAGGGAAGTGTTCAGATGAAAATCAGAATAAGAAAACATTCTAAACGATAAAAGTTACCCTTTGCCAACGACCTATACTCGCGTTAACGAAACTTTCAGATTTCGTAGGGAGGTTTATCCTGGATGCTGACGCCAGCGATTTGGCCGTTGGGGTGTGAACACGCTTCTTTACAATGGCCACGAAATTTCAAAAACACCGAGGGGCAGGTAACCAGTTGGCAGGAAAACCTACAGGAATACCAATTCCAACGTCATCATCGAGCAGGCAGGAAGCACCAGAATGCTGACTCTGCGTCACGTCGCCCGACCCGCAATCATAGACTGCTCAACCCACACATCGGCGCCGAAGATGGCTGTCCCCTCGCAGAATCTAGGAGGTGCTACTTGGGCCTAAAGGCAAAAGAACGAACCCGACCCTCAGTTAGTCTACACACATCTAAAAGACGAGGCAAGGAGACCGCACCCAGAAGCAGTGAAGGGCCGCAGTCAAGAAACTAGATGCCTCTAGTCATTGTGGGACAACCTAAGGTTTGAGAACTGAGTTATTTACTTTCATTTTGGGCCGGCGTGCATGCACAGCCTGATAATCGGTTTTTTTGCAGTGGACGACACTGGACCGCTCCCGAAACATCTAACGGAAACCGCTACATATTAGTAATGATCGACCATCTCAACAAGTGATGAGGTTGTCGCCGTACCCAGAATCGACGCACGCACCAAAAGGAAGATTATTTTCGACTTATGGATCTCCCGTTTTGGAATGCCGTACCAGATCCACTTGGACCGAGGGGGGAATTGGAAACCCTCATCTATGCGTGAGTTTTGTCAGGTGCTTGGCGCTAACAAGTCCTGAACCAAGGCGCATCACTCATAAGTGAATGAGGTGGTCGAAAGGGCAAATCATACTACTACGAACTTACTTAAAGCATTTTTTGAACAGGAAGCCGCTAGAAGCCGCTGTATAATGGATTATCGGGCTGCGGTACAGATTTCAATCGAGCAGAGATCACATTTCATGCTACTGGGTCGCGAGATGCCTACCTCGGCGTATATCGACAACCCGCGTCCCATTCCAGAATGTTTATTGGCTGCCGACATCGTCATTCAACTAAAATCGAAGCTTACACAATGCCAGTGCCTCACCGGCATCTGCACTCGGCACACCGACATAGCAAGGAATACTACAACCGAAGGAGTTTCGGGCGAGTGCTGGAGCCGGGGATCGCGTCTTGCTACGATCTGACACACACGAAGCTGGAGTGCCAAATAAGCTTCATCACGAGTAGAAAGAACCCTTCTAGGTGCATAGGGTACTGTCAGCATTCCATTGTTCTAGTCCATCTATAGTCAACCCCAACTGATCACCCTTTGTAGTCAACTTTGACCGGTTGAAGCTGTGCAACAGTCAAATCCAAGTACCGGACGGATGCCTCCTGGACGTTGGGCAGGAGTTCGAGATGCATGTAAGAGGTGGAGACGCCAGGGCACTGGGGTCAGTGCTATGGCCGCCGGGAGAGAATAGTGTAACAAATAAAAAGGGGGAAGCCATCTTTGGGATGCGTTTTTGAATTCAAATTTTTGCGCTATCCTGTTGTTTCCAAGCCCTATCCGCTGTAGAAGAGTTCCCGGGCCGTCGTACGTTGGACAGAGGACTTGACGGAAGAGCATAAAGAGCAGCTAGTGCATGCGACCAGAGGTGCCGAAAGAAGGGACTTACAGGCGGAATTAATTGTTCGTGTTGTTCCCCCACGGCCCTCCGTTGCCCACATTTTCACACTTTGTTCCACGTGACAATATGCAATTCTCTCTCTCTCGATCTTTCTGTGTTATTCCGACTGTCGCACTTGCTGACCGCTAGAGGAGTCCGACCCGCTGACCATGTCTCTTTGTTTGTAGATCGGTCGGACCGGGCAGTTAGGGAGGCTTTGGTTGGTGACCGGGTGGAGTGGTGTAAATTTCCTGGTCACTCGTAATGGTCTGCCCTGTAGATGCTACGGATGCATTTCGTGGTCACGGTTTAAGACGTACTCCGAGTTGTGAGTGGAATAAGAAGCACTGTGGGCAGTATTCTTTTGTTGTGGGGAGCAATGTAACGAGTAAGTCGTGAGCTGACACTCGATTTTGTTACGTAGCTATTGATGTCCGCTGATACGCTTACGTAGGTTTTCCGTTTCAGATTGTGGTGTGTGTGTGTGTGTGTGTGTGAAATTTATCGAAGAGCATTGTCCCGCGGTCGGCATATTACACATCTTCACAACACCACGCAACGGTTTATTTGATCCGGCAGTTCTTTGTTTTGACTTGGGGTTTCCTTGAAATCGTGCAGACAAATGTTAACACTTAAAGTTTCATTACATCGGCCTGAGGTGGCCATTCTGCACCTCAAGTCACCAGGACTGCCCAATTTTGCGAATCAGCTTAAGTTATTCCTAGCTTTTATACGGATTTTAACATTAGTGTACTCGTAATTTCGTAGGTGCACTACAGATTTTTGTCGATTACGTCTATTGTTAACCATCAGCTGGCCGGTCCCACGAGGTCTAACTAGAACAACTAAATCAAAACTGCACAAATGTCATTTTGTTAAAATGCTCTTTGTGCGTCCGCCACGTGTTTTAGCGGTTGTTATTCGGGTCAACTTTTGATTGGTTCGCCTAGTTCGATAGCTTACAGCCTGACAGTTAAAATCGCTTCTCTGTGCACTAGGTCCGTTCGCGCCGATTGGTTGACATCGCTCAACTCCAATCTCTCTTGCTCTCTGTCTCTGCCTCTCTCGTTCTCTTTGTCTATTGGCCAGTCAGATAATGCGATTTCTTATTGGCTATGCTGTCCTCATTTTGGCACCACCAGACTGCATCGGCTTATGGGTGTCGAATTACGCTTTCCGACCAGTGAAATAGTTTGACTGGGTTGTCACACAGAAAAGACGAAAACAACACTTCTTCCCAATACTGAAGAACAAAATTTCGTGTTCACTAATCTATGTGATCACGTTGTGTATGTTTTGGGCCTCTTTAGACGAGTTATGTGGAATAACCGAGTCCGAAATAGGGGTCAAGCAATAAAGGTTAAAACAATGAGACTATTTCATACTATTTAGCACTGAATGATTTACAACCTAGAACAATGAATTGATCACTTTGGACAATTTCACAAACCACCGATCGCAGATGAATGTCTCAGACCCCCGGGTTGACTACTCGTCCCGAACCCCTCCCGGAATGCTCCCAAATGACTGTGCATCTCAAATATCCTTCTATTCACTGCCATCTTCTGGCGAAGATATTTTTCATGAAAGTACGATGATGAAGACGAATTCTCGGCGCCATTTACCGGGTTGACTGGCCTTTGGTGATCAGTATACGGCAGATGGATAAATTCCAATTCAAAATCAACCACGACTACCCAATATACGGGTGTATGCTCACGGGCATCTATGACGTAGGATTGCATGAGCACCCGGATGTCCACCCCTCCTCCTGAGGGGTGTATGAACTAAGTAATCGGTCAACAATCCTCAGCAGGTTACGTGACCCTCGGATTGTCCTGGTCTTTTATGGATTAGATCGTTTTGCCGAAACCTCGAGGCAGGATTCCTAAATGAGCCCTCTGTTTCAGTTTCGGCAATCGGGTAGTATCAACCCGCAGAGGAATCATGGATCTCGAATGGAAGGAAAACGAAATGGCGGAATTAGAGCATGTGTACTGGATTCTGCATATTGTTTCTCTTTTTTTCTCCATCTCGCCCATGGTTTTCGTCCTTCGCCACGGATCCGATGGCATCATCCTTGTACATAAAATATACGTAAAATATGCACACCAAACTTCGAATATGCCATGCTATACGAACGTTAAACCAAACGGATACTCCATCGCCGAAGTATCCTTAGTGGTACGATGAAAAGACGATGCGACTGCTATGTGGTAAGTGTATGGGCGTAAATAGCTGGCGGATCTCCAGAATATACACCAGCTACGTCCGAATTTACCAACTTTCAGAGACAATAAATGAATTTTATCAAAGTTATTGTTGGACATGAATTTCGTGGTCTATTTCAGCTAAATCAACTACTCACATCAGGACGTTCAGGAAATCGCACAAGATTCACGAATCTTATGTCACGTGAGCCTTACCTTCGCCATTCATTTCACCCTTGTTCCGTAGATCGCTCAAAATCCACCACACCAAATTATGTCTTCGCCAACGACTCATGTACACATAGGTAACTTAACTCGTCACACATAAGTCTACGCGGTTATGCGATTTGGTCAACTATTTCGTTCATTGTTCGGCACGATTATCCTTTGTCTGGAAGCCGCAGGGTAGAGTCCGCTGGACTGAAGCCGTTCTTCACAGATGCAAGCTGTTTTGTAAGGAAGAGAGGGGAACACTTTTGCCCAAGTTCGTTTCGGAAATGTTCAATCGATTCTATATTTCGGCTTTCTTCGCTTGTTTCCTCCAACTCTAGTGGGGAAAATCGAGTCGAGCAGATACAAACACATTTGTTTCTTAGCCAAACTCGAATCCTTTTTATTGGTCTTCTATAATCGAGACTCACTGGACGATTAGTTTGTCAGTTAATTTGTTTCTTTTTCACTAACTGACTTTCTCACGCGGCGTTTTCGCTCAGCTCATCAACTGACGTGATCGGTACGACATCCATCACTGCAGCTGTGTTGATCTTTATTCAGATGAATGAATATACCGCATCAACATCCACTACTCTTAGAGGAGAGGAATTGGAACAAACGGAAGCTTGTTTACAGTTCCGTTCAGTTCAGGCCACTTCAGTTCTTAATACCATTAACGTTGGGCCAAAGTGCTCCGATTTTGGCTGATACCTTCAAGTCAAGTGAACAGTGGTTTAACTAACGTGTCCAGACCATTTCTTCTTCTTCTCCTAATGCTGCCAGCGGATATATCCATCAAGTCAGTTCTTCGTCGCATCTTGGTCCTTAGATCGAAAGGACGGAAATTAGAAGTTACCTGTAGAAAGGATGCTAGTGGTATTCAGGCGATCGATATTTCGCAGCTGTCCACACAGTAGAAGGGGCTGCTCTGTAATAACCCTAACTGGATCCTTTGATTGAAATGACTCACGCACCCATTACCTAAGCTGCTCGAAGTAATGGGCAGCGCGGTCTTGATTATCCTGCTCGACGACCGATGGAGCGTGGAATTCATTGTTTTTGATATTCGCTAATGCTTTTTTTGGACAACGAATGCTTGGGAATCCGTCCGCTAAGTAGGAGAGCAATTAGGGTTACCAACCAAAGCCTTTGCTTCTGGCACAAATCTGTCCGCAAGGCAGCCGGGGAGTGGCTGAGTAAAACCCCATCTACTTGGATCGATTACTATTCAAATCAATTTTCCAACTGAGTTGCCGAATCAAATTAATCGCCAACTTGGGAACCAAGAGACTACTTCGTCATGCCACTATTCACTGACCTTCCAGGCATGATTGAATCTTTGACTTGTTGGATCATGGAGGGATACAAGCGGTCAACCACATCAAGCGGCATTCGCGTTGTGGTAGGTTTTCTCACTGAATCACACACTTCGTCCAAGTTTGTCTTACGCGTTGTCCGAAATCACTTTTTGTTCCACCCTAGGTGGATGTTGATAAAAGCAGCCTAAGGCTGCCTCTTTGTGGCAGATATTGGCTAATAAATTAGGGCCAAAGGTTACCAGACAACAGCTAAAGGCTACTGAAAAAAACAGAAAGACGTGTGGTTCTAATTAACTGCTTCATTGAAATACTCAATTCCGTGTATAATCATCAACTTAGTTTTCTAACATGAATTTTCCAATGTGACGATATTAATTTGAACAAACAGATTACCCGTGGCTTACTGGACTGAGACTTTGAATTGAGCGCCCTGACTTAGAGAAGCATAAACAAATGTTTCCGTTATACCCGTAACGCAGTTGGTCATATCACGTGATTAAATTAAGGTAATTTCACTTAGTAGCATAGTTTTGAATCAACTGACCCCTCCCCAGTTAGATACAAAAAAGCATAGGGGGTATTTTCATGTATTTGATTTGATCTTTGCTGTTTTGATGCAGTAATTAGTCTTTCGGTTTTTACAAGCAACCTCTTCCACGCTTCCATCTCTAAACTGCCCAAAACAGTTCGATAATACATTTCAGACGTCCCTGGTAGTTGTCTTGAAGTGTCTCATTAGCCGCAATTTTTATGAAAATCATCGTGCATTTGAAAACAAAATTTGGTCTAGCTTATAACATTTAATGTTTGAAATGACGATCTCAGGGATGACTTGTCCCCTTTTATGGGATGCTTGTGGAAAGAAGGTGGTTAAAGGTATTCAGTGCAGTGCTTGTGAAAGCTGGGCCCTTGAGAAATGTTCAGCACTACATGCGTTGCGCTCCAAGTGAGTGACTCGAATGGTTTGGTCGAGAAGTCAAAAGCAGTGGTAGACGCAGAATATAGTTCAAAGGGCCCAATCGCATCCCAGGAAAGCGCAATGACAGCAAAGCATAAGGCACTACGCAGAATATCTTATGCGGAAGTTGCGAGCAAGCAAGCTCTCCAAAATATAGCAACAAATGAGTTGACATCGTCAAAACCCACAATCTCGGCGCAAATGGGAAAGTCGAAAATTCATAGTAAGTGAAACAAGTTATCAAACCGTAAGTGAAAGCGGCTAATGGGCTGCAAGCATAGGAAGAAGGTGATTTCGATGATCTCCAAGTTAGAAGAACTTCAGGACCTGAATGCAAACTAAGTACCGATGGCCGCCAGGGGGCGCGACCTACTAGCATTCAACAGCAACGAACCGGCTATCGAAGAATCCAAAGGCAAGATGAAATGGGACTATAGGTAAGTTGGGATAACCTACGGTTTGCAGGGTTAAGAATGGTCCACCACAAAGCTGGTGTATGGAAGGAACCTGGGCAGTACTTGGGGCCAGTAGCAGTAAGACCTTTACTGGTCTAAATCGCAGATGTCACAGATCGGAGATCAGTTGCTGTGTCATGGGGCGCAACCATTTGTTAGTATCTCCCCTCCGAATTAGAACCTCTAAAACGGTGGGATAGATAAGATGAGTATGGTAATAAAATCATAACACAAACAGTCACAGGCACAGTTAATCGTAGGAAGCCACGAAAGTTACCTTGGGATTCGAGAATCGCGGAAAATTCAGATGGGCGCAAACACCATCGAGCAAACAAGGGTTGAAAACCCGCGGTGAGGAGCACGGTTGATAATTTACACAAGCGTATGCAATATATGCCAATTGAAAAAGTTGACGACCATAAAGCGCAGCACATCGCTGTTAAGGAAATTTGGTTACCCAAGGATGACCATATACCCCGACCAATACTAGAGCGATTTAAGTCTTGTAGGCAGGAAAGGAAAGATAAGTATCCAGGAGGGGGAACTGCCATCCTTGGTAGAGCGAGTATCAATTACCTGGAATCGGAACTTAGATTGTTTACTAGGAATGTTCAAATATGCATCGTGCAACGTGCAAAGTGCAACATGCATAGCGAGATATCAAAAAGAAGACTTTTTAGGTTGGCTGCATGAATATGCTACGCACAAACACATCGAGAACAACACTAAGTCTGGGGCTAGGTATGCACCATGTTTGATCAACCTCGAGGTTGGAAAACAAGAGTGGGGTGTAGAACAGATGCAGCTCTCTCCGCCTTTGGGCAACGGTGATCGTGTCCTTGTCAGATGCACTCTTTGTGCTTGGCTTCCAAAGGCCGCGTCCAAGATGGCAAAAAGCTTCAAGGAAATGGATGTAGCAAATCTTCGTGTTTTGACGTTAGAGCTGCCATGTTATACTGATAAAACCAGTATGAGAAACCTGTAGCGGGTAATGAATGGGTTCCTGCGTGTCCTCCAGGACAAGCTTACACTGTTGAACAGACTACGGAAACAGGGCGGAACTGTATGTTGGACGGCAGGAATACGCTGGATTATAAAGCGTCGGGACCGAAGTTGGTCCGTGTATAGACCCCAAAGGAGCAATCGGGCATGGGTAAGTTGCATCAAGCGTAGAAACGAGACGGAAAGGACTCTGCTAAATTCCAAGTACAATCATCAGCTCATTTTTGATGTTTTTGCTGCCTATATTAATAAAATAAAAATGCACAACATTTCCCAGAAAACGCGCCGAAAAGCTGGAAAGGCACCGGACGGTGTGAAGATTTGGATGCACAAAAATAAATCCATAAGGCGTGCTGAAATCAAATGATGGGAAATGAACAGAACTGAAGTGGAACGAATGGAACAGAACTGAAATGACAGAACTAAAATGAAAGGAACTGAACTGTCGCAAAAATAAAATGAATGTTCGCTGAACTGAACAGTACTGCACTGAACAGTACTGAACTAAAATCAACATTCGACGAAATGAAGGTTCGCTGAATTGAAATAAATTTTCCTGAAGTGAACAGAAGTCAACAGCAGTGAACTGAACTGAAATGAACAGAACTGAAATAAACCCAAGTGAACACAATTGAAATGAACTGAATGGAACTGAAATTCAGCTGAAAAGTACTGCACTGAACGGAACTGAAATGAACTCAACTCAAATGAACCGAACGGAAGCGAACCGAACTGAACTGAACTTCCGCTGAACAGAATTGATATGAACTGAAATTTAGCTGAACAGAACTGAAATGTAAAGAAATAAAATGAACTGAAATGAAGGAAACTTAGCTAAAATGGAATGAACTGAACTTCTCGCGAAAATAATCAGAACGTTGGCTGAAAAGGAATGAAATGAACTGAATTGAACATTCGGTGAAAAGAAATAAACTGAACTGAACTCAACTGAACTCAAATCAATTGAAATGTATTGAAATTAGTTGAATATTTTTGTAAAGTACTGAAATAAATTTCGCTGGCCTGAACTGAACAAACTAAATCTGACTGAACTAGACTGAACTGCAGCGAACTGAAATGAACTGAAGTGAACGGAACTGAGCTGAACTGAACTGTAACGAACTGAATTGTACTGAAGTGATTTGAACTGAACGAAAAGGAAGCGAACGGAACCGCACTGAACTGAACTGAAATGATCTGAACTAAAATGAATTGAATTTACCTAAAGTAAACTGTAATGCAGAATCGCTGAAATGGACTGAAATAAGGTAAACTGAGCTGTACTGAAATGAACTATACTGAGCTGAATTGCACTGAAATGCACTCAAATGAACTGAAATTATCCTAAATGAATTGAAACGAACATTCGCCGAACGGAAAACAGCTGAAGTGAATTGAATGCAACTGAACGGTGCTGAACTGAATTGAACTGAATTAAAGTAAACTGATTTCAACTTAACTGAAGAGAACTGAACTAAACTGAACTGAATTGAACTAAACTTAACTTAAATGCACTTTACTGATAAAAACTTCAAATATATGAACAGAACTGATTTGAATTGACCAGAATTGAACTGCGCTGAATTGATCTGATATTCAGTGCATCAAACTGAACACAAGTGAAGAGAATTGAACTGAACTCATCGGAATTGACATGTACTGAAATGTAATTACCGCACCACAACTGAAATGATTGGAGCTGAGATGAACTGAAAGGAAATGATCGGAAAACAAACATGAACTGAAATAATTTAAATGAACTTAAATGCACATTCGCTGAACTGAAATGAACTGAATTGAAAGGAAATGAAATGAATTGAACTGGACGGAACCGAATGGAAGTGAAGTGAACCGAACGGAACTGATATGAACTGAACAGAACTGAATTGTACTGAACTGAGCTAAACTGAACGCAAAGGAAGCGAGCGGAAATGTACTGAACAGAAATGAACTGCAATGAACAGAACTGGAACTGAACTGACCAGAACTGAACTGAACTCAATTGGACTGTACACTCTATGAAATGAACTGAACTGCACTGAAATTAACTGAACTGAACTGATCTGAAATTACCTAAGTGGATCTGATCTGAACTGACCCAAATGAGCTCAATGAAAATTAGCTGAATTGAACTGAAATGCGATGAACGAAAATGAACTGAATGAATGCGAACTTAATAGAGATCAACTGGAGTGAATTGACATAAACTAGGCAGTCGTTTAAGTGAAATGAACTGAATGGAAATGAAATGAAAAGAAATGAAGTGAAAAGAAATGACTTGTACGAAACTGAACTGAACTAAAACGAAAAGTAATGGCCTGAACTGAACTGAACATAACTAAGTTGAACGAAACCGAACTTACATGAAAATAAATATCACTGATTTGGATTGAACTGAATTGAACTGAACTGAACTGGAATGAAATGAACTGGAATGTAAAGATTTGAAATAAACTAAATTGAACTGAACTGTACTGAAAGGAAATGAAATCAAATGAACTGAACGATATGAACAGAATTGATTTGAAATCAACTGAAATTAAATACATTGAACTGAGCTGAAATGAATTGAAAAAAACTGAATTGAGGGGAACCGAACTGAACTGAACTGAACTAAAATGAAATGAAATAAAATGAGCTGAACTGAACTGAAAGGAACTAAAATGAACTGAAGCGAAATGAACATTACCCAGCCGATATGGACTGAACTGAAAAACATTGAACATAACTGAACTGGTCTGACCTAGATGAACCGAAATGAAGTTGACTGAACTGAACTCAACTCAGCTTAAATGAATTGAACTGAACCGAACGGAGCTGAAATGAAATCAATTGAACTGATCTCAACTAAACTATACTAAACCGAAGCGAACTGCACTGAAATGAGCGGAACTATACTGAACTGAATTGAACTGAAATTGACTGAGCTGAAATGAAATGAACTAAAGTGAACTAAACGGAATTGCACTAAATTAAACTGAACTGAGATGAAATGAACATAACAGAACTGGACGGAACAAAATTGAACTGAATGGAGTTGACCTTAAAAAAATTGAACTGAACTGAAATGAATTGAATTGAACAGAATTGAACCGACTTTCAAAACACCGACCTGAAAAAAATTGCATTGGAATCAACTGAGCTGAAATGAACTGAAGGGGACAGATATCATCTCAAATGAACTGAACTGAAATGAATTGAAGTGAACTGAACAGAAATGAACTGTAATGAACAGCACAGACCTGATCAAAAGGAGGTGAACTGAACATTCGCTGAAATAAACTGCACTGAACTGAACGGAACTGAACTGAACTGATGTGAACTGAACTAAAATGAAATGAACTGAACGGAACGGAAAAGAGCTGAAATGAAGTGAACTGAACTGATCTATACTGAAGGGAACTGAATTTAATTTAGCTGAAATGAACTGACCTGAACTGAACTGAATTGAATTGAACTGAACAGAAATGTACTGAACAGAACAGAACTGAACTGTACTATACTGAACTGCACTGAACTGACCAGAAGGAGGTGAACTGTACATCCGCTGTACCCAACCTAACGGAATTCAATTGTATTGAAGTGAAATTAACTGAAAGAAACTGAACTCAAGTGAAATGAAGGAAACAGAACTGAAGTAAACTAATCTGAGTAAAGCATAAATGAAGTCAAATTAAATGAATTGAACTGAAATGAACCGAAATGAACTGGACGTACGTCAGCCTAAATGAACTGAGCTGCACATACATGAACTGAACCGAACTGAATTAAATTTAACTGAACTGAACTGACCCGAACTGAACTGACCTGATATGACCTGAACTTAACTGAAATGAACTGAAATGAACTGCACTGTACTTATCCGAACTGAACTAAAAATTGAACTGAATGCAACTTAATAGATCAAAATTGAATTTAATTGAATCAAATTGAACTGAACAGATCATTCGCTGAACTGAACTGAACCGTTCCAAAATGAACTTAGATCAACTGAACTGAACTAAACTGATCTGAACTGAACTGAACTAACTGAAAATAAGGTAAATGAACTGAACTCCACTGAACCGCACCGAAATAATCTGAAAGGAACTGAACTGAAATGCACTGACCTGAACTGAACTAAACGGTACTGAACTGGTATGAAATCACCTGAATATAAATGTACTGTATTCCACTGCACTAAATTGCACTAATTTCAACTTCGTCGGACTTAAATGAACTGAAGTGAACTGAATAGAACAAAACTGAAACCAACGGAAGTGCAATTAATTGAACTGAACTGAAGTCAGCGTAACTCACCTCAACGGAACGGAACAGAACTGAGCAGAAATGATCTGACTTTATCTCAACTGAACTGAACTCAGCCGAACTGAAATGAACTGAACTGAGAGAAACTGATCTGAACGAAACTGATCTCAACTGAACTGAACTGAGCTGAACCGAAATGAACTAGACAGAACACATCCTAAATGAACTGAAATAAATTAAACTGAAAAGAAATGAAATCAAATGCACTGAGCTGAAACGAACTAAAGTGAACTGAACTGAACTGGACTGAGCTCAACGAAGTGTACTGATTTTTTCTGGAATGTATTGAAATGAAATGAACTGAACGGATCTGAATCGAACTGAGATTTTGCTGCTCTGAATCAAACTGAAGTAAACTGAACTGAACTGAACTGCATTTAGCGGAACTGAACTCAAGTCAAATGAACTGCAATGAACTGACCTGAACTCCACGGAAATTACCTGAACTGAACAGAACTGCTCTGGCCTTATCTTAAATGCACTGAACTGATCTCAACTGAACTAAACTGAACTGAAATGAACCTAACTGAACTGAGCTGAACACAGCTTAAATGAAGTAAACTGAAATGAACTGAACACAGATGAAATGAGCTGCACTGAGCTAACACGAACTAAATTGAACTGAACTGAAATGAACTGAACAGAAGTCAAGTGAAGTAAACTGAACTGACCTCGAATGAACTGAACTGATTTGAGCTGGAACGCTTTGAACTGAAATAACCTGACCGGAACTGAATCAAACCGAGGTTTTGCTGCTCTGAAATGACCCGAACCGATCCGAACTGAACTGAATTGAACTGAACTGAACTGAATTCAAATCAAAAGAACTGAAATGAACTCAACTGAACTGACCTGAACTCCACGGAAATTACCTCAACTGAACAGAACTGCTTTAAACGTACTTCATCTGAACCGAACTGAACTGAACTCAACTTAACTGAAATGGGAGGAATTGAAATTAACTGAAGTGAAATCGAACGAAGTGAAAGGAAATGAACTGAATGGAAATGAACGGAAATCAAGTGAACTGACTTTGTATGAATTGAACTGAAATGAAATAAAATTAACTGAACTAATTTAATCTGAACCGAAATAAACAGACCTAAACTCCACTGAAATTACCTGAACTGCATTGAACTGAACTGACTTTATCCTAACTGAGCAGAACTGAACTGAAAACAACGTAACTAACCGAAATGAACGTACCTGAACTGAAAGTAACTGACATGCACATAATTGAAATGATGTGAAAACAACGCATCTCAGCTGATCTGAAAAGAACTGAACTGAAATCAGGCAAAAGCAACTGAATGGAACAGAACTGAACAAAATTCAGCTGAATTGAACTGAACTGAACTGAACGTAACTGAAATGAACTGAAATGAAATGAAATGACATGACATGCACTAAACTGAAATGAACGAAACCAACCGAGAGGAATTCAACTGAACTGAAAGTAAGTGAACCGCAATTAAATGAACTGAAATGAAATCAACGAAATTCAGGTGAAGTGAACTGAACTGAAAAGAAATGATCTCAACTGAAATGAAACGACCTGAAACGAACTGAACTGAACTGAGCGCAGTCGAAAGAAACTGAAATTAAACGAAATGAATTAAAATGAGCTGAACTAAAATGGAATTGGCTGAAATGAAATAAATTTAACTGAATTGAACTGAACCGAAATGAAATAAACTGAATTGAATTGTGGTGAACTGAAATGAACTTCCCTGAAATGAACTGAAATTAGACGGAGTGAACCGAAATGAACTGAGCTGAACGGAACTGAACTGAAATAAAATGAACTGAAAAGAGCTCACCTGAACTGGAATAAGTTGATATGAACTGAATTTAATTGAACTGAATGAAACTGAGCATTCGCTGCAATGGAATGAACCGTACGGACGGAATGGAACGGAACAGAACTCATTTATTCTGAACTCAACGGGATTGAACTGAACAGAACTGAACTGAACTTAAGAAAACTGAACTGAACTGAAGTGTAGTGAAAATAACCGAACTGATTTGGACTGGAAAGATTTGAAATGAAATGAACCGAAATGTACTGAACTGAACTGAACTGAACTGAACTGATTTGAAATGAACGGAAATGAGCACGACTGATTTAAACTGAGCTGAGCTTAGCTGGACTGAAATGAACTAGCTGAAATGAACTGAACTGAACTGAACTGAAATTAAAGGAATTGATTTCAAATGAACAGGAAGTAAATGAAGTGAACCGGATAGAACTTAACTGAACTGAAATTAGTTGAACTCAACATAAATGAACTAATCTGAAAGGAAATGAACTGAACTGAAATCATGTGAACCGATTTCAGCTACACTGAACTAAACTGTATTTCACTTAACTGAACTTAACTGAACTGAACTGAACTGAATTTAAATTAACTGATTTAAGCCGAACGGAATTAATTGAACTGGATCGCAATGAACTTAAGTGAAATGAACTGAACCAAAGTGAACCCAAATGAACTGAAATGAAATGAAGAGAACTGATCTGAAATAAACTGAACTGAAATGAAATGAAATAAACTGACCTGGATTGAACTGAACTGAACGGAAATTAACCGAACTGATTTCAACTGAAATTTATTGAAGTGAACTGAACCGAAATGAACTAAACTGCACTGAACTGAGCTGAAATGAAATCAACTGTACTGAATCGAAGTGACTTTAATCCAGCTGAACTGAAGTAAGTTTTACTAAACTGAAATGAACTGAATATAAGTGAACTGAACTTCAATGAACTAAACTGAACTACACCGAATTGAACGGAATGGAACACAATTCAATTAAAATGAAATGAACTGAGCTGAACTGAAATATACTGACCTGAGCTGAACTGAGCTGAATTGATATCTATTGAAATGAACTGATATGAAATGAACTCAAATCAACTGAACTGAACTGAACCTAACTTAACCGAACTTGTCTGAACTAAACTGAACTGAACTGAATTCATCTGAACTGAAAGAAAACCAAATGAAATTCATTAAACTGAAGTACGCAGATCTGAACTGAAGGTAAATGAGCAGAACTTAAATGAAATTGCCAGGTATTGAAAAAAATGAACAGAACTCAAATGAAATCAACTGAACTGAACTGTACAGAAATCAGCTGAAATGAATGGATTTGAAATAAACTCAAATGAAATGAACAGAATTGAATTCAACTGAACTGAAATGAAATGAAATGTGATAAAATGAAACGGACTGATTTGGAACGAAATGCACGGAGGTGTACTGAACTGCTCTAAACTGAATTAAAATCAACTAAGTAGTACTGAATTTCACTGAAATGAACTGAACTGCGCAGAACTGAACTGAACTGAACTAAGTTGAAATGAACCGAACTGATTTGCACTGAACTGAAATCAACTTAGCTGAACTGAACTCGAATGAGCTGAACAGGATTGATTTGAACATAAATGAACTGAACTTCAATGAATAGACATGAACGGAGTTGTAAAAGACTGGATTGAACTGAACTAAAATGAAGTGCACTGAACGTAACTGGACTGAATTGAAAAGAACTGAAATGCAGTGAACTAAACTGAACTGAACTGAACTCAACTGAACTAAACTGAAATGCACGGATTTGTAGGAAAAAGAATTGAACTGGACCGAGAATAACTGCACTGATCCGATGAAATCTGAAGTTCACTGAAAATAACAGAACTGAAACGATTTGAACGGAAATAAATGGAACTGACCTGAACTGAATTGAATTGAGGTGAGCTGAAATGAACTGAGCTGAACTGAATTGAACTGATTTGAACTTAAATGAATGGAGTTGACCTGAAATGAACAGAAATGAACTGAACTAAAATGAGCTGATCTGATTATAAAGGAAATGGAAGGGATTGAACTACACAAAACAGGACAGAACTGAACCTAAATTAAGTAAATGTACAATCTGATTATAAATGACTTGAAATGATATCAACTGATACAAACTGAACTGAAATGAAATGAAATTTAACGAAATGGACTGAAAGAAAACAAGAAGAATTGAACGGAACTGAAAAGAAATGAACGAGATTCATCTCAAATAAAATGAAGCAAAGGAGCAGAAATAATTTAAATAGAACTGAACTTAACTGAACTGAAGTCAATTGAATTATACTGAGCTGAATTGAACTGAACTGATATGATCTGAAATTTTCGGAGGTGTCCTGAACCGACCTAAATTGAACTAAAGTGAACTGAACTGAACTGAACTGAACTAAACTGAATTGAACTGAAATGAACCGAACTGAGCTGAACTGAACTGAACTGAACTGAGCTGAATTGAAATGAACTGAACTGAACTGAGCTGAGCTGAAATGAAATGAATTGAAACGAACTGATCTGAACTGGAGTGAAATGAACTTAAGTGAAATGCCTTAAAATGTACCGATCTGAAATGAACTGAACTGAACCGAACCGAACTAATCAGAAATGAAATGATCTGAAATGAATAGAAGTGACTTGAAAGCAATTGAAATGAAATCAACTGAAATGAAAATGACTGCAGTGAACTGAAGGAAACTAAACCTAACTGAATTAAAATGAACTGTACTGAAATGAAGTGAACCGAAATTAACTTAATTTAACGGAATCCATAATAACTGCGCTGAATCTATAAATACTGAACATAATTGATTTAAATTGAGCTGCATTGACATGAACCGAAATGAAATGAACAGAATTTAACTGAAGTGAACTGATCTGCATTGAACTTAAATGGAATGAACTACGTTGAATTTAACGGAACGGAACTAAACTTGATTGAAGTGAACTGAGCTGAAATGAACCGAAATGATCTGAACTAATCTGAACTGAACTGTAATTAATTGAACTGAACTGAATAGAAATTAAGTTAACTGAAATAAACTGAACTGAACTCAAATGAAGTGAACTGAGCATATATGGAATGAAATTAAGTGAACTGCCATAAACTGCACGGAAATGAAATGAAATAATCTGAACTGAACCGATCTGAACTGACCTGAACAAAACTAAACTGAAATGAACTGAACTACACTCAAATGAGTTGAGCTTAATTGAACTTAAATGAACTGAACTGAAATGAAGTTAACTGAACTGAAGTTAACTGAACCGAAGTGAAATGAACCGAAATGAAATTATCTGCACCTAAATGAATTGAAATTAACCGAAATGAACTGAACCGAACTGAACTGAACTGAGCTAAAATGAACTGAGCTTAACCAAACTAACTGAACTGAACTGAACTTAGCAGAACTGAAATTTCCTGAATATAAACCGTCCGTGCTGTATAAAATGACCTGACAAGAAATGATGTGAAATGAATTGAATTGATATAAATTGAACTGAAATGAATTGTAATAAGATGAACTGAGAAGAAACGAATGGAACTGAAATGAAATGAACGGATCTCATCTCTAATGAACTGAACTGAAATGAACCGAAATGGACTGAATCGAGCCTGATTGAAATGAACTGAACTCACCTGAATCGAAGAGAATTGAACTGAACTGAACTGATTTGGACAGAACTGATTTGAACTGAACTGAACTAACCTGAACGGAACTGAACTGAAATGAACTGAACTGAATTGAACTGAACTGATCTGAACGGAACTGAACTGGACTGAACAGAACGGGACTGAAATGAACTGAGCCAAACTGAACGGAACTTAACGGAACAGAATTTAAATGACATGTCTTCGAACGAAAAGATATTTACCGAAGTCAACTGAATTGAAGTGAACTTCAATGAACTAAATTGATCCTAATTGAACTGAAAAGAAAAGAACAAAACTGAACTGAACACAACAGAATTGAAATGAAAGGAACTGGTCTGAATGGAACGGAACTGAACTGAACAGAACGGAAATAAACTGAACTCAACTGAACTGAAATATAATTGACACAATTGAGGAGAACCGAAATTAAGATTACTAACTGAATTGAACTCAACTGAACTTATATGTATATAAATGCACTGGACGTATGTAAACTGAACTGAACTGAACTGAAATGAACTGCTAGGAATTGAACATTGAGTGGCTGAAATGAAATGAACTGAACTGAACTGATCTGAATTTAAGTGAACTGAACTGAACGGAGCAGAAGTGAACCGAAATGAACTGAAGTGAACTGAACTAAACCAAACTGAACTCAACTGAACTGAAGGGAACTGAGATGAACTGTGTTGACACGAAATGAACTGCACTCAACGGAATCGATCGTAGCTAATCATGGTTAACTTAACTAAGATTAACGGATCTTAAAAGAATTGAAATGTACTCAACTATTGTGAACTGAACTGACTCGAACTGAATTGACCTCAGCTGAAATGAAATAAACGTAAATGAAATTAAATGAACTGATATGAACTGAACTGAACGAAAATAATCTGAGCGGAACTGAAAGGAACGTAACTAATCTCAACTGAACTGAACTGTTATCAACAGAACTGAACTGCGCATGACTCAACTGAACTGAACTGCACTGAACTCAACTGAGCTGAAATGAACGCAGCTACCCGAACTAAAGTTGCATGAACAGAAATTAACTGAAGTGAACTGAAGTGAACTGTTCTGATCTGAGATGAACTAATGTGAGCTGACCTAAACTGCTCCAGCTGAACATTCGTTTAATTCTACTGAACTGTCCTTTCGCTGAAGTGAACTAAACTGCACTCAGATTAACTGAACTCAAATCAACTGAACTAAACTGAACAAAATTAAATGATGTGATATTTGTTTGCACATAGCTGAATTGTTCAGTACTGAACTGACATTAACTGGACTCAACTGAACTGAACTGAACTTAAAAATACTGAACTACCAGAATTTAAAAGAACTGAAATGAACGTAACCAACCGAACTGAAACTAACTTAACGAAACTTAACATAACTGAACTGAGCTGAACTGAACAAAACTGAAATGAACCGAAATGGAATTGAACTAAACGAACCGAACTGAACTGAACTGAACTGAACTGAACTGAACTGAGCTGAACTGAACCGAGTTGAACTATGCTGAACTGATCTAGCTTAACAATCGCTGAACTCTACTCAACGGAACTTTCGCTTTGCTGAACTGAACTCACCTTTCTCTTATCTTGTATTTTCTGTTCGTTTTCACTCGGATGATTTATTTTTATCCATGGCATGCGCAATCTTCCATTTCAGTTTCCTTTGTGTATGTCATTTTCGAAATTTCGTGGGTTGTTTACCCATTGTCATACCAACCGACTTCTGCTGCGCGCAAAATTTCAACTTAATTTGTCCAGAGGTTTTCTGCTTTTGTATCCCCGATCCAGGTCACTTTATTGAACTGATGCACTTCGAAAGCTACCCATTTTTCGGTTCTCGATCTCAGCTGTTTCAGGTTCCGCGTTATCACGTTAGATAATCAGAGAGAACTTTGTCCCATCTGTGTCGGCGGAGGGTGCGACAAACCAAGGCTCTCTGACTTTTACAGGGCTCCCAAGCTCTCAACACACCCCACCCCCCAGGTGCTTTTAATCAAACTTGCAGGTGGGCTGGAAGAAGCTCGCGCTATAGGACACCTGGAAGTGAATAGACGTTCACGTGAACACGAACGTTGAAAAAACGGTGGAAAATTAAAATACAACACCAACCACGATGTGGGGCTCCTTCTAATCTGCTGAGTTCGATCGCTGAACAACGAATGGGACGACTTTGCGTCAGTTCGTGATACTGACATGCGTCTGGAAGGACGATTCAGGTGTCTATGACTTTTGTGTGCGAGTGACATCATTTGAGAAACGGACTAGTCAATTGCGGTGAGAATGCGATCTGTCAGTAGAGTACCATTGCCTAATTGTTGATAGGTCCTGATTCTCACATTGCCCAGCTAATGGCTGACCACGCACTTTGTGGAAGTGACGTTTGCGGAATTGTGATCTCACTTGTGACTTGCACCGATCTAGAATTTATTCGCCTCTTATAAGTAAGTACTCTCTCTGATGATTCACATGCATAGTTTCGTCCGATCTGGATGCAAGTATTTTTCTAATCACTTCATATCCGGAACTTCTTGCAGTTTCATTGCTGTTTTGGCCGAAAGGATGAAGTGTGCTAGTCAGTGTAATTAAAGAATATAGAGAAATTCAAGCTTAGTGGAAAGAAACGGCAAGCTGGAATGAGTGGGGTATTTGTCGAATTTGTGCAGTAAAAAGGGAAGTTCATGAATGGGTACGAAGACATTCGAATTTTCTTATTTTCTGGCGGTGGCGAAAAGAAGAACCTTAAACCA